>BTHU01000011.1:29330272-29927772 GCA_036184795.1 Tokudaia tokunoshimensis | reverse complement strand
GGAGAAATGAAGAGATATTAGTTATAAGATACGACAAAGCTAAAATAAATGCAGCATTTCATTAATACTGAATAAATCATCAACTGATACTGCTAATTGGGAAATTATTCTCAAAAGAAAGTTTAAATCAATGTGTTTAATCAACAGTCCTAAAGAATTGCATATTGCTGGGTGTGAAGCAGATGGCTTTCGTTCTGCAGGCCTTGCTGCTCTGCTTTTCCTTGCCATCTTTACTACTAGCAACTGTGATTAAAGAAAAAAAAAAGGAAAAGAAAGTATTGACTCAATGTTATGGGCACAGCTGCAGACACACACTTAAAATATAATTTCTTTTATCACCTTTCAAATGCAGTAACAAATCCCACAAGAATTTTTCATCATTATTAAGTTTTTGATTTTTCCACGTATGTGTTTTAACAACCTTACTTTCCAAATCTTCAAGATTCATTGTATTTCCCTTCTTATCCAACTTCATAATCATCTTTGTTTTTAAACCTATGAGGTCCAGTTTGTGCTTCCTTTATGTTCCTGACTGTGTATTGTTTCATTGGAACATGTTTGATTTACCCTCGACCAAATCCTTAAAAAAAACAAAATAACAAAACAAAACAAAAAACAAACAAAACTGAAAGCTCATTCTTCTCCTCCAAACAGTGATTAATTAAAAATACCACTTCTGAAAGTTTTTCCTCTGTGACCATACCCCTATTTTAATGGTGAGAGTGTGTCATGTCCATTATTTGTGTATTCTGCACAAGCTCTTATAATTGCTGTATTTTCATATATGTATGTTCTGTTATTCTGGTTTACTCAGAAAATATTGGTTCCATCTAGTCATTTAATAAACCTATACTTTTCACTCCTTCATCCACTCTTTCACAGTGCCTGTAGAGACTTCAGATAAGAGGCTGGTATATACATGTCCCATTAAAATTATGTTTTCAATTTTTCAAGGGCAATGTTTAAGATGAATAATATAACTGTATATTTAGTTAATCATTTAAAATAACTGTTTATTGTAAGAGAGAAAGGAATAGTTAGATGTAGAAGGAAGGAGGGGAGAGGAGAGGGAAGAAAAGAGAGAGAGAGAGAGAGAGAGAGAGAGAGAGAGAGAGAGAGAGAGAGAGAGAGAGAGAGAGAGAGAACTCAGCTTGTATGTTATATGTTGAAGAATTTGGGGATTCCTTTCTTTTCTTCTACCATGCAATTATTAGTAACTGAATAGTCATGCTTCTTTCTGGCAAGAATTGTTAACATCTTATCAACCTCTTGGCCTGATTCTTCTTTCACTGTTCTCATTTTTTTTTTAATTTTATTTTATTTTCTAAGTATTTTTATTTACATTCAAAATCATTTCCCCTTTCCCGTTTCCTCCCTCCCCGAAAGTCCCATAAACCCCCTTCCCTCCCTCTTTCCCCATTCAACCCCCTCTCGCTTCTCTGTCTTGACATTCCCCTACATCCAGTCTTTCCAGGACCAGGGGTCTCTCCTTCCATCTTCTTGGAAATCTATTGATATGCGAATTGTGTCTAGGGTATTCCGAGATTCTGGGTTAATATCCCCTTATCAGTGACTTCATACCATGTGTGTACTTTTGTGATTGTGTTACCTCACTAAGGATGACATTTTCAAGTTCTGACCATTTGCCTAGGAATTTCGTGAATTCATTGTTTTTAATTGCAGAGTAGTATTCCATTTTGTAAATATACCACATCTTCTGAATCCATTCCTCTGCTGAGGGACATCTGGGTTCTTTCCAGCTTCTGGCTATTATAAATAAGACTGCTATGAACATAGTAGAGCATGTGTCCTTATTGCATGCAGGAAATATCAAAAACACAGGCGACAGCAGTTGTTGGCGAGGATGTGGAGAAAGAGGAACACTCCCCCACTGCTGGTGGAATTGCAAGCTGGTACAACCACTCTGGAAAGCAGTCTGGCGTATCCTCAGAATACTGGGCATGACACTCCTGGAGGATCCGGCTATACCACTCCTGGGCATATACCCAGAGGCTTTACCTGCACTGTTCTCATTCTAATGTGCCTTCCAGACAGTCTGTGCTGTAAGCACGAGTTAATGTCCTATTGCAGTTTTCACATTTATTTCAATGGAAATTTACCAAGAACAGTGATGTCAGTAAAGAGTGGTGTCACATGCTAAAGGTGGAGGCACCAGGATCACAATTTCTCAGCTGGCCAGAATTTCATCTGAGGCTGGAAAGACTCCTCGGTGGTTAAAAGCACACATTATGATGTTACAGAGGATTCAAATTTAGTTCACAGTATAAAGGTCAAGCAGCTGGCAATGGCCTGAGGCCAACTCCAAGGGGCACAATACCCATTCTATAACATCTACAATTATTTCATGGGCACAGTTATGCATTTTTCATAATATACATAATTTCATTTTCTAATTATAAAAATATTGATACTATGCAATGTGAAACAATTGCCATCATGTTTATCTAAGAAAATGTGTGACATTCTAAATTTATTTTTATTAGAAATAAAGAATTAAATACTGGTTAAATCATTTTCACTTCTGAATGTAGAATATCATCAATGTTTCTAAGATCTTTTTTATTTGTACTTGCTTGTCCTGAGAATGCTTCTTCACATGAACACATAATACAACCTGCCAGAAGTACTTTTAGGACATTTTAGGCACCAATCCAGATTCTTTTCTAATTACAAGCTGAAATTCATATAGTAAATATTGCATGAAACTCAAATAACCAAAACATCAAAAGCTGACAATGAAAGTATTCTATCAAAATATAATAGAGATGACCAATTTGATACTTACATCTTGAGGCTTTGTTTTATGTAATTTATTTTGCTTCTATAACAGGAGCACACTATTGTGTATAATGACACCATTGTAGTTCATTAGACACAATAGCCTCAATCAGGTTCATGTGCTTCAGGTAGTTTTGTTGATGTGAGAGGGCTTAATGGTGTATAGAGGAAAGTGTGCATGAAGTATGTTCAGATCCAAGGCGACAGTGAATTATACTGATGAAATACAAACACTGCAAAAACACCCAAGTTTTATTACATATTTGATTCCAAGTTAACTTTTGATCAGTAACCTTTAAAGATAATTTTAGTGATGCCATTTTCTCCAAACTCCACATCCTGTTTCATAACCCTCACATTATCAAGTAAAAAAATAATCCTTCAATTTAAAATTTGGTTTTATGAAGGACATTTGTTGGCATTCTGGATTTTTTATAAATAGTTAATACTAACATAACTAGAAGGAGACTTAGTCTTAAAATTATTTGACCAGGTTTAAGATTAATCAATTAAATGTAAATATGGAATTTATCTTAATTTAGAGACTAACTTGAATTTAATGATAATTGTATTATAAAATGTAAAGCGTTTGATATTGTTATTATACAAAAAGTATAGCTAGCTAAGCAAGCATTCTCAAACCAGTATTATAAAGAAATCAGTATCATATTGCCAATGATTTCATGTACTTCTATCTAAATATATTCAGTAGGTTTATGTAGTTTTATATACATATATATGAATATAGCATTTCATGTAATAATTTAGAAAGTAATTTTAATTCAAAGGCCATAACTGCAAAATAAATTCGAATCTGTATGGAGACAGGGATTAAAGACATTACATGTAGTTTAGGTGTCTCTGACCATGGTGATAAAAAATCATGCCAAAAGCAAGTTGGAGAGAATGGACTTTATTTTATCTCACAACTCTCAGGGCACACTCAGTTACTGGGGGAAATCAGTGTTTCAACTCAAGGCAGGAACCTAGAGGCAGGAACTGAAGTCAAAGTCATGGGTAAGTGATTCCTAGTGGCTCATTCTTGATGGCTTACTCAGAGTTCTTTCTTCTCACATGACCTCCTATTTGGGGTGGTATGACCCACAGTGGACTAGATTCTCCCATACATATTAAATATTAATGAAGAAAATATCTTGCAAACATGCCTACAGACCAATCCTGTGTGGGACCTTAATGAGACATGTGGCCACGCCCCAGGTTCTAGCCTGACTCCACCTAGGCAGTCACCTGCCTGCAGCCACACTGTCCCCGCCTCCTGGTTACCTGACCACCCAACTCACTATAAATAACACCCCTCAGAGCGAGCTTGCGTTCTCTCTCTCCTGCTTGTCCTCTCCCGGCCCTCTTCTTTGTCTATCTCTCTGTCTTCTCCCCTTTCCACGTGGTCATGGCTTTTCTTATCTATTTTCTCTTCTTTCTTTATCTTTCTATCTCTTTTCTCTTTCTATTTTCTTAATAATAACACATCAAAGCTATGGGCTGCCTCTTATTAAACTCACCACAGGGAGCTAGCTGGTACGCACCATCTGAGACTCTAGGATTCAGTCACGTGGACAGTCTGAGCACAGGTAACATGCAGAGAGATCCACCAGAACGCCTTCTGTGTGGCATCTCTCTGCGCCCTGCGCGTGTGCACCATGTGCAGGACCAGCTGGCGGTGTGACTGCCTGCTCCCCGTTAGGCTGAGGCATGCATGCATCTTGCCTGCTTCCCCAAACACCCCCCCCAACCGCGTCCGCTTGCATCCTTTGCATATGCACGCTACCTTGGCCCAAGAGCAAGGCCCGTGCTGCCAACCCAGCCTGGCGTGTGCCCCTGTGTCCATGCACGCCAGGCCCCGCGCTTCCTTTTCTTTTTTTTCCCACAATCCTGTAGAGCCATTTTCTATATTTATATGCTGTCTTTCAAAAGGAAAGACAGGTTTTTTTTTTTTCAGGTTGGTGTCTAGTTGACAAAATCAACTATAATGCATTGTTACCTTAGCTCATATTCTAACTATATACCTATTAAGTGTTTCTTACCCATGAGAGAGTTAAAAAGAAATGCAGTCTTCAAATAGTGAATGCATCTTCTCCAAGAATATAAGAAATTATAATTTGCCAATAATAAATAAAACATGTATTTGAGTAACCCCCAGAAGCACTAATATTCTAAACTGAAAAGAAACAGCACACATAAACATGAATACATAAAATTTGTGAAATATGATAGCATAAAAAATACAATGATATAAATATGTGCTTGAAAAATATATTTAACATCTTTATATAGAGAATTAAGATAAAGTAAGTTTAATGAATGAGGCATATCTAGAGATAAGGTTTTATTTATTTTTTCTTGTTAAATATTTTTATTAGAGATTTTCTTTATTTACATTTCAAATGCTATCCCCTTTCCTGATTTCCCCTCTGAAAACCCCCATCCCTTCTCCCATCCCCATGCTTCCCAACCCTCCCAACTCCTGCACCCCTGTCCTGGCAATCCCCTATACTGGGGCATTGAGCTTTCTTAGGACCAAGAGCTTCTTCTCCCTTTTATGTTCAACAAGGCCATCCTCTGCTATATATGTGCTAGGAGCCATGGGTTCCTCCATGTATACTCTGTGGTTGGTGGTTTTGTCCCCAGGAGCTCTGGGGTTACTGGTTGGTTCATATTGTTGCTCCTCCTATGGGACTGCAAGCTATAAAGGACTGAAGAAGCTGAAGGTTTTATTTTTTTATACATTCTTTTCTTCATGTGATTTGTAACTCTCTAGGTGTATGTCCACATATGTGTTGGCATACAGAAGCCAAATCTGGGTTTTGCTTCCCAAAGAGACAGAAGTATATGTGTTAAACCACCCAATAATAAACAATATTCCCTCTTCCAAAAGAGCAGTGGGTGCTCTTTATCACTGAGACATCTTCCAACTCCTAGGCATATAATATTTTTAAATAATTACTATTTTAGGTAAAATTGGCTATCATCAAATGAGACTGCACCTCAGTTCAATTCCTTAAAACCACATGGAGAAAGAAAAGAACTGATTTCCTGAGACTGTCTACTGACCTGCAAACCAGAAGATTGTATCATATCAAATAAATAAAAATACAAATAGAAGTAAATGAGTTCTAATTAGTTAAGACTCAAAGAAATTAAATGTTCCATGAAAGAAATAAATGATCAATTGAGAGAGATCTTCAATATAATATTTATGTATTTATATATATATATATATATATATATATATATATATATATATATATATATATATATATATAAAGATGCATATCCTGGATCACTGCACATGCACATTATGCATATATTAAATATGTTTATATGTGTATTTAGTCCTTACATATATTATTGTATAGTGTCTAGCAAATAATTATGACTATTTGAGATATATTTATTTATTTATTTATAAAATCTATTATTATATCAGATTATCATGAATGACAGTCTGAAATTTTAAAAGGCATTTCATATATTTTATAGTTTACAGTAGTACCAACTTAAAAGAAAAATGATAGGATTTAATGAATGCACATAAGCAGTCGTACGTAGGAAAATTTTGAAACATATCATCTATGGATGAAACATATCATCTAAGTCTGAACTGGAACAGTAATAGCCTTAAATTGAGCTTGATAAATGATGTTTTTATTTCTTTTTTGCAGCATTGTTGCCCTTAAAAATAAGAGAGTTAGGTTACCTGATCATAAGGTCCAAAGTTATAAAGCAAAATTTAATAATCCTGCCAATTGTAGAAATTATAACATGAATTGGATGTTGATTATAGAATGTGAACTTTTCTGAAGGACAAAGTTCTAAGTATTCACATTATTGCCACTTAGTTGCCAAATATTAAATACCTTAAATGTCTCTATTAATTCCTCATACAACATCTTTTATATTGTGAGGCTAATAAGTTCTATAATCATGTTCTATTGTTAAAGGACAGAAAATAGAAATAGGAAAATAAGAGGTATATTTATTTAGTTAGAATATGTGTACATATGTGATTATGCTCATATCTCATATTGTGTTTGTGTGTTTGTGCGTGTGTGTGTGTGTCTGTGTGTGTGTGTGTGTGTCTGTGTGTCTGTGTCTAGGTTATAGAAAACTCATTGGAGTCAGTTCTCACATTCCACAATGTTGGTCTCATGGATTGAACTCAGGTTATCAAGTTTGGCGACAAGTATCTTTATGCTCCTAACATCTCATAGGCATAGGGATGTTTTTCATCTCTTACCTTGAAATAAATTTTCAATTTCTATTAATATCATCACTTCACCTTCTTTATCAAAGCTCATAGAAATGATTGGAGAATGTAAAGTCCTGTTTAGGTATGTGGGTGTTGGAGGGGGGGGAATTGCATGCATATATAGATAGGCAACAAATAAGGAATTTAACTGAATAGTGTGACTGTGCACATGTTCTTATTGATCTTAATTTTCAATTTAACCTGTCCTACGGTCATAAGAGTTAATAGGTCTCAATTGAGGAATTGACTAGATCAAAATGTCCTGGGGGATTACATTGGCTGTTAATTAGTGTAGTAGAGTCTAGCCCATTTTTTGCTGCAGTATCCCTAACATATATCTTGTTCTATATATGAAAACTGACTAAGTGTAAACTTGTGGACCAATCAGCTTCAGCAGTTGGTGTCTTTCCAGTTTCTTTTTCAAGTTTCTGTTGGAGTTCCTCCCCTGACTACTCTCAGTAGTATACAGTAACCATCCTGCCAAAATAAAATGTTCATTGTGGGGTATTCAACAGAGAAGATAACTCAGACATGGGTATAAGTCGATAGAACCTCTTTGTTAGCTAATCAGCAATGACATTGTGTATTTGAGACCCAAGGGTAGCACCAAGTCTTTCTCAGGGTGAACATTTAAGCAAAATCCAAAAAAACAAAAACAAGAAAATAAACAAAAAAAAACCCAAAGCCATATTCTGGATTAGAATACTTCAGTTAACAAGAACAGGTTAGTCAGAAGCAGAACTACAAAAGATAAAAAGATAGGTTAGTACATTTTGAGACTTTCTCAGTACTATATGGGGGACTACTAAGGTCTGAGGCTCTGTTAAACTTGTTCTGGCCAAAGTTGCCTCTTGTCATGGTATTTATTACTGCATCAAAAATTAACCTATTACAGAAATTCATACCAGAGAAGTAGGCATGTTCTTATGAAGACCCAACCATGTAGCAGTTTCTATGACTTGGTCTGCATTATGCAAAGAAAATAGAAGCATTTGTAAATTTGTACTAGATAATCCATTGAGTTTTCCAAAATGAATTTTGCATTTTGTATGAGTATGGACAATAAGAATGCTGAGGAAAATTCAGGAAAAGAAAAAGAGGCCTGACTTGTGATTTTCAGAATGAATTAAAAGCTCTCAAAGCCATTATTAATGTGATATTTTTTATGAGGGATCTACTTGAACTTTTTGTGCTAGTTAGTTATAATTAGTAAAAGTTCTGCCATATTGGTGTGAAACCTTGTGTTATTTTATTTTCACAATATCAATGTATTTGTTCAGGGTCAGCCCACAAGTGTTGTTGTCTAAGAGAGAGAATTGTACACCTCAAGCCAACAGACACTGTTGGCAACATGTAAGATTCCCCGAATGGCATTCATTCTGAAGAGACCTAAAAAAAAATTGTACGTTTTTAAAGGGTCATGGAAATTATCTTAGGCTTGGGAATTTGGGACAAGGTAGAATCCCTGAAGAGAACCTAGGAAAAGTTAATAGTTAAGACACAATCTGATATGTACTATAATTCTCAGGATGTCAGACATGCATGGATTGTTGAATATCTGACAAGGATAATAAAAGATATTGGTAGAGAAAATCTGACCCTCGGAGACAAGGTCTGTGTGCTGTAGACAACAGAGCTGGATAGGTAGACCTGTCTAAGACACTCCACTTTGGAGTCAGGCTATTGTACAAAGGGTTATACCATGCAGCCTGACATTGAGCAGAAGTTTGATCTAAACTATTAAATGTGCATTTTGCTCCTTCACTGTGTCTTAGTCTTCACTGTTGAGTTTAGAACTGAAGATCAGTGTGTTAAAAAAAAAATATCAGTCATTTGTGGAAGTATCACATTGTCTTTCATGGCCATGAAAAGAATGGGAATCTGCAACTAACAGGGAAAAGGAGGTGGGCGGCACCTCCAGGAGTAGACAGAGACCTGGAATAAGAGAGACGACAAAGAAACAGTAGGGGAGGGGGAACTGCAACTTACTACACTGAGGATATGGAACCTGAAGAGGCCACTTTCTGTAGCTTGGCAGGAGCCCCAGTGGAGCATTAGGGATACCAACCTATCCACAAAACTGTCAACCCCAAATTTATCCTGTTTCCAAGAAATGTAGGCACAGGGGACGGAGCAAAGACTGAGGGAATGGCCAACCAATGGCATGTGACTGACTTAACCTGATAAAACTTAAACAGATCATAATATTTAACAGATGTGTGAGTGAATAAAATACAAAACACATAGGCAGTGGTATATTATTCATTCATTAAGAAATACAAAAATCATGTTTTATCAAGAAAATCTATAAAATTGAAGATCAGTGTGTTAAAAAAAAATCAGCCATTCTTGGGAAAACAAGTTTCACATTGTCTTTCATTTGTGAATATTAATATAAACAATAATTAAAGTACAAAGAGAATATTACAGACTAGGTAGAAGATCACGAAAAAGATCTAAGAAGATTAAATTACATTACACCCGTATATGAAATTCACTATTTTGTAAAGTTAATATATGGCAAATAATATACAATATACAACATGCATTTCATACATATATACATATGTACATATATATACACATATGCATACATACATTCACACACATACATACTTGTTACTTGAACAATGATGATTTTAATTAATTTTTTTGCTTTCACCTTACTTTGGTTGAAAATATCTTATATTCTACATAAAATTTATGAGATCATGGGAATCAAGAGAGGACTTAGAAATTAAGAACCCTTTCTGTTCTGAAGAGGGCATAGATATGGACCCTGTGCCCAAACCAGACAGATCATTATTGCCTCTAATTTCAGATCTATGGAATCAAAACTGTCATCCTCTCATGTACACATTGTACAAATATGGACACCTGAGCATACAGAAATTGACACAAATAAAAACTAAGAGAATAAATTTAAATAACATAACAACATTTCTTGAGTTTCAGTTGGCAAGTCCCATGCAGTAAAATACTGTCTCACACAGTTGGACAGCATGTGATTACAAAGTCAATAACTCTTCCGAATCTTTTGTCAGCAAACCATAGAGCTAAGCAATTTTACAGGTTAAGCTTATTAAAGTTGTAAATGATGAGAAATTTTTAACTTTCACTCTCATACTAAGTAGAGAAACATCTGGAGAAGGGTAATTAAAATACAACATAAAATTATAATTGCTGTATATGCCAACATCAAAGAACTGCATTCATCATCCTTAGTGGCAGAATGTTTAGTGACACAATGCAGACACCAGTAAATGCAGTAGCAAAGTTAGCAGTTCTAGTAAGCATACAACAATATAATTTAAAATGTGTATTTATAACAAAATAAAAGAAAAATGTTCTATTAGTGCTTCTTAAATAATTTGGAGAAAAATTAATGAGACCTAGATTAGCCCACATCAAAATTCACTTTGACAGAGACCATGGAGAAACACATTTATTATTAAATAAATATTAGGATGGAATCGGCTATAGCCAATTTTCTGAGATAGGAAGAGTACAAGTAATAGTCTCTCAGATAGCCAAGTACAGATAATATGAAATTTATGTGTATAAATATACTTTGCTATACATTTACTCCCATTCTTTTGACTTTCTTATTGTTAACCATTCTTTTTCTCTTAAGTGCTTTTTAATTATTGTAAGACAGGTTGAACATTATGAGCATATTAAGTCATATTTATATAATAGTACTCAGAAATACTTTAATGATGTTATGTATACTTAGTTATATCAAGAAAGTAAGCTATATTAATGTTACTAGAATAATGTTATAACTGGATATATAATAAGGAGCTAATTAGTAATTGACTAAACTTATGAATTATATAAAATTAAAAATAATCGAGAAAAATTTAAGGTTGATTAATAATGTGTTTGAAATATTTTTACAGTCAGTTAACAAAATTCACAACACGTTCTTCAGCATGCATATTATTCAAATCAGCCACAAAACCTGTAGACCCATAAGCTGGGCACCATCCTGGAACACCCTGGTGAAAGTGTTACAGGCCCTAGGCAGATTCTTGTTAGTTGGCAAGGTGGAAGAGGAGAATTTCAAACCAAGATGCACAGGCAAACATTGAAGGGAGCTCAGGGACTCTTATGGAAGGACTGGGAGAAGGATAGAAGTCCCTGAAGGGAATAGGAACTCTGCACGAAGACCAACAGAGTCAACATGGGAGCTCTTGGAGCCCTCAGAGCCTAAGTCACCAAACAAAGAGCATACATGGACTGGACTGTAGCCCCATGGCTCAGATAGTAGATGTGGATCTCAGTTGCCATGTGGGACACCCATCAACTGGAACAGGGACTGTCCTTAGAGCTGTAGCCTGACTGTGGAATCAATTCCCCAACAGGGCTGTCTTGTCTGGCCTCAGTGGAAGGTGATGTGCCTAATCCTGCTAGAGAATTGATGCACCAGAGTTAGGGGATAGTCCGGAAAGCCCCACCCTCTCAGAGGAGAAGGCAAAGGAGTATGGAGGGAGGGAATCTCTGACAGGGATCAGGAGTGTCGGCAGTGTTTGGGATGTAAACAAATAAACACATAAATTTTAAACACAAAGAAAAATGAAAGAAAGAAAGGTTGTCCCTTTTCAAATGTCTAAAACAAGCCTACTTTAACAAGAATTTTTCATTTCCCACCTATCCTGCTTTTAAACTTAGAAAACATTTGACACACTAATTTAACTATTTTAAAAATAATTTTTAGTTCTGTTATACTTCATATTTCCTTAAAGAAATTGAGGATGATTACTTAAATGAATAGAAATGTCCTTCAAAATAACTACAGTAAAGAGAATGCACCTACTGTCTCTCACCATCCTCAAAATTCAATTCAAAGGAAGTGAGTGATGACCTTGTTCCAATGCCTGCAACTCTAAACATGACAAAAGGAACTGTGTATAAATCAAGTGAAGGTGAAGACATAGGCAAAAATTTTTTGGATAGAACTCCTATCATGATTTATATCTTTACTAATTATTATTACTCTGCTTCCTGTCAGAATGTGGTACAGATTAGGATTCCCAGAAACATGTTCCTTCAAAACATTTTTCCTTCAAAGCTTGCAAACTGAAGTAGTTATGGGATGGAAATTTTGAAATCACAAGCCAACATGATTCTATCATCCCTTAAATTGATTCTCAGGAATTATGGTCCCAGAGAGATTAAGAATAGCTAATAATGATACATGGGTTGACTATCTTAGCTATAGTGACTAATGATGCACTATGCAAGTGAATACCCAATGGGATATATAGCTGAACAACGTACAGTGAAATTAAACCAACTCTAGTTAAGTGGTTGGACTTAATACATAAACACAGTAAAATAATTCAGCAAAAATTAAATAAATATTGATGTTCACATTCATGTGAAGAATCTATAATGGTGAATATAAAGAAGCAATAAATGTCAAGAGATACATGTTTCACCATGTTTTTTGCCACTGAATTCATAATAGCTAAAAGTTGTAAGCAGCCTAGTTGTCATTAAGCTGATGAATGGATAATAAACATGTGCTATAAAATAACAAGGGAATTAATTTTAGATGTAAAGATAAAACAAATCTTCATATTTTCAAGAGGATAGAGAAAAGAATGGAAGTTGAAAATATGATGCTGAATGATGTAGCCCATAGGTTGAGAAACAAACAATTACACATTCTCATTTTTTATGGATTCTGGCTGTGAAACTTTAGATTTGGGTATACAATCTGTTAGTAGAAACAAAGAATATAGCAGAAAACAGAAAAGGGACCCAGGGGATGGGCACAGAAGGAATTCTAGAGGTTTGAAAATGACACAGGTACAGTAAAGCAGGGAATAGGAAAAGAGGGGGCAATTTAAATGGACCATAGTGTAGGTAATGCAGGAGAAAGGGAATGATAGGATAAATAACATTAATACTTACTTGATATTTTATACGGAGTTATACCTCATAGGGTAACAATGTCCTCCTGTGAGTCTTTGACGATTTAACAAATCCTTAGTGTCAGGCAAGAGAAAATTTACCTTTGAGTTGTTGTTCTGGGCACAGTTTATGCTATTGCCACTCTCCTGGTTACCTTCTAGAATTGGAAGGCACTATTCTATTGCTTAAGATAGCCACATACTCAGGAAACAAAAACAGGACAAATGGAGCTGAACTGTACTGGAAACCCCAGCATGAGTTCTCATTGTATCAAAAACGTCTATGCAAGCTGGCAGAATAATTGAGTGGTCTTATATAGGCCAATATACTTCAAATGACAAATATTCCAGTCCACAAGGTATCACAACAGTGTTGCTATTACCTTGATTGCAACAGCTGCATAATTGACGCACCCAGTTGGAGGTTATTTATGCTTCTTGATTTAAACCTTTCCATGTATGTGTGGTGTAGAAGAAAATGCTACTGCCATTTTCAAAATCAATACAGTCTTAAAATATATTCTATCTTTTGTTCTTCACACCTCCCCTAAGTACAGCTTTCAAACAAGACACTTCTTTTGCATCAAATGATCCCTAACTCTTTAAAATGCAAACAATATGTGACTATGGAGTGCCCAACTATAATTCATATATTTACAGTGCTGAGTGTATACAATGCATCTCAGGGGTTGTCACAAAAGTGGATGAAAAAAGATGGTAGGAGCCAGAGGACAAGCATATCTATGGTGAAATAATATAGATATGACAAGCTCTTTCACTGATGAACTGGTAGAAGTTGATCTGTCTAAATAAGAACTGCATAATTACCACAATAATTTACCTGACAGCATGGATGGGTGAAATTTGGCAATATCCCACCTCTTGAAGAAGGGTTACAGAGAATCAGTGGCTACTGAGAGATGGAGAATATTATTCTTCCTATAACAATGACTTTCATAATTAATCCAATTCTAAGGTTTCAACCCTAAATGCATGGACATAAGAACAGTAAATAGGCTTATTGGGGTCTATCTGTCTATCTGTCTGTCTATCTATTTATCTATCTGTCTATCTATCTATCTATCTATCTATCTATCTAATAGTATTATAGGTGATACCAATTTCAAATTAAATTTTAAATTTTTGTTAATTCAGGACTTGATTAACAATTTGGATTATTAATATGCACATAACTATCCAGTATATACATCCATCCACACAACCCCAGCGTTTAGTTGTCTGTACTTGAGAATTTTATGAGAAAGTATTGATAAATTGAAGTTTTACAGGGAAATAAGATGTAATAGTTTCCCAAGACAGCATAGAACTATCAAGTGAATTATCAATAACTTTTAGAATGTTTATATGCAATTATACTTAAGTATGTGGCATATAATTTATCTTATGGTTTAAATTGTTCCCAATTCAACAAAATTAATTTAAATTCATAGTTCATTATATTTAGAAATAATTCTAAGTCCCAATAAATTTTGCATAGATATTAATGTAACCTTTAATATAAAACTTGAGTCTGAAAAAAAAGAAACACAGTGTACTTCAAAAATACTATGTAAATGGAAAACAGATTCTTTGTATATTGCCAGTTTCATCTTATAGACTGACTATATATGTATAATATATAATTACCAAATACTATAAGAAAGAAGCCTTAAAAGACAGCTCTAGATGTCATCCGGCAATTATACTGAAAATGAACATCTTATGAATTTGTTATTCATTTGGCAAGAAAAACACAATAAATATCAGCACTAACTAATATTGTATCTTTTAATTTCTCAAGATAATGAGTAAAATAATCTGAAAATATGCGGTCACTAAACTCTATAAATGCAATGCATAAAACAGTTTATTTTCTACATTCAAATCTATTAAGTATAATCCATGAAGAAATAATTGTTAATGCTAGTACTAATATAAGTGAAAACTCCCTATCAGATAATTCTACATGAAAAATTCGTAACTTTTTGGCTGACAGTCTCACTATGTTGCCTAGGCTGGCCTCACACAATTCAGTGAATTTTATTAGGACTGCAAACATATAATCATTTTTCTCACTAGTTCACAATGTTTATGGAAGTTCCTTTCTACTAGTGCCATTAGTCCCCTTGCACCTTCTACTGGGAAGAATAGTAAGTAATCAGGCTGTGCTTGTGTTAATGACAGCTTTTGAGATAAATTTGAGATATATCAGTATGCATCACAATTTCCTATCTCTTTAGATTTATTTACAATTTTATTATATATTATTTTTATTATTATTTATTATTAATATTTGATTATTTATTATTATTTATTATATGAGTGACAGAACAATTTGAAAGAGTTCTAAAAGACAGATGGTTAGAACACTTTGTTACTCACACTTTATTGTTGAAACAAGTAAAGAAACCATTAGAAGGAAAATGGTACAAAGACAATGACACTGGTTTGGTATGTGTGTCAAAAGAAAATCGATTTTTGTTTTGAATATATTATTAATTATTTAATATTAATTATCACTAATAATACATATTATATTATATGTGTCTATGCATATGTATGCATATATGTATGCATACATACATACATATATTTGTTAATCTGTTCCTTCAGGCAACTTTAATAAAAAAATCTCAAAAATAAAATAAAAAAAATTACTCTAAAATCATTTGAGATATTCTTACTTTTGAAGAAAGTTTCAGAAAGTCTCAGTACCTGAAGCATAGGTAAAATATATTAAGAACAAAGTTTAATAGGATGCAAATGAATAAATAAAGCTTAATCTTATAGATTTTCTTTATGTAGCAGCTATTTTTGTCTAAATTTCTAAGTAATGCTAACAATTCTGTATCACCTTTGTGAGACAAGAGGTTAACAAGACAGCCATGATCTTTGTCCAGGATTTATGTATTTTATTATCCTGGCATTTATTACCAATCACTGTTATAATAAAGAAATTCAAGAAGGGAAGATTTAATTTAGAGGATCTTGCTACTGAAAAAAAGTAATTTTTTCAAACTCTTTCTAAATTGAATATATTTTAATTTTAACATAAACTGTACTATTTTGTATAGTTTCTTTTTCCTCCCTGAAGAATCCTTAATGAGTTTCTGTCATAGCTTATTCTCACTTTATGTTAGAATAAATTAACACTTCATTAAAATGCATTCATTTATTGAAAACAATGTTTTTTGGAGCAATAATTTTGTTTGCATATATTCATTGGATATAGTAATGAGTTTCATAAGAACAATTACTTACATACATGTAAATATAATGTGTTTTGCATGTATTTCCTCTACCCATGACTATTCTTCTTTCTTTCATCAATTCCATTTCACATTTTATACTTCAGTTTTGAATTTACTTTTATGATATATGTACATACATAATTTTATGACTTTATATTAAATCTCACATCCAGCAGTGAGAAAATATATAATATTTCTCTTTCTGAATCCCAATTTTCTTCACCTAAAATAGTAAACTCCCATTGCATGTATGTTGCATGCAAATAACACAATTGTATTTTTTATTAGCTGAACAAAATTTCATTTCATATATTAATCAGTGTGGGCAACCTTAGCCAAAAGGTCCAATAGTGGGAAAATAGAAGGAAGCCAAAGAGACCAGCTCCAGTAGATAGACATGGATCCCAGTGGTGGGATGGGGACACTAATCCACCTTTGAAATATTCGACCCCAAATTCTTCCTGTCTAAAAGAAATGTAGGGACAAAACGGAGCAAAAGAGATTTACTGACGAGTGGCAGGCCCACTTGTTATCCATTCCATGTGTCAGCACCAAACCCTGTCACTTTATGTTGTGCTTGCAGACAGGAGCCTAGTGTGGCTGTCTTCTGAGAGGCTCCACAAGCAGCAGATGATTGAGACAAATTCAGGTATGTACAGCCAACCACTGGATTTAGGCTGGGGACCTCTATGGAAAAGACAGGGGAAGGATTGAGAGAACTGAAGGGGATGGCAATTCCATCAACTCTGTCAACTAACTTCGACTGCTGGGAGCTCCCAGAGACTAAGCCACCAACCGAAGATCATACATAGGCTGTTCTCAGGCCCCAGCACATAAGTAGCAAAGGACTACCTTGTCTAGCCTTGGTGGGAGATGATATACCTAATGCTGTAGAGACTTCATGCCCCAGGAAAGGGGCATGCCCAAAGGGGGCACCCTCACAAAAGAGGTGGGGTTATGAGGGAAGTACTCTGGTATGTGGGACTGGGAGGGGGCAACATTTGGGAAGTAAATTGAAAAAATAATTAGTAATTAAAATTTTGTTTAAAAAATATTTTTCATCATCGATAACTGTGCTAACAGTAGCCAATCTTCAGAACTTTCCTGTTGTGACCAACACAGCAATAAGTACCATACATGCTAGTGTGTCTGTGATATGTTGAATTAGAGTCTTCTGAATAAAAATGGCATTGTAGTATAGCTAGTTCTTACAGGAAACATATTTTTAGTTTTGTGATGAACTCTAAGGTTTGGTCTTGTCATCTATTTGGGGATGGTAATGTGGATTGTAATATGGTTATCCTGTGGTTTCTTGTTAATATCCATTGTTTTTGCGACAATACAATGCAATTTTTATTACTATTGCTCTATAGTACAGCTTGTCATCAGAGATAGTGATACCTCCAGAAAATTTCTATTTTTCAAGATTGTTTTAGGTGCCCAGGGTTTTTAGTTTAATGCATATTTCTTTCAAGGTCTGTAAAGAATTGGGTAACAAAGAGTACCTAAGGGAGGATGCTTGAATCTCAGTGAAATAGGGAAATAAAATAGACAATGGGTGTGTGTAGCAATGAGTTTTGGCTTCACCATTGTGTACTCCCAGTGGATCCCATGTGCCCAGATGCCTAGAAGCTATTTTTGGATCCATGGATGAAACACACACACACGCACGCAGACACACACACACACACACACACACACACACACACACACACACACACACAATTAGCTTATTTTAAAATGCCTTGGCTACCTCAAAGGGCTGGGCAATTCTAAACCTTCCTGTGCTATTCCAGGCCCGATCATGGAAGTAGCCAGTGGTATCCCGTCCCTCTACCCTAAATCATGGTGATTCTGCCCCTTTCCTGCAACTCTAACTGTCCCTCCCTATGCCCAGTCATTGACTGTGGGCATCTTCATTTGATAGATTAAAAACCAACTGGGGACAAGAACCTTCAGCGTCTGGGTATGCTGATTCCTGGGTGAATCAAAGATTTAGAACGAATCTCCAACAGGTATGGATGGAGGAAGGAAATTGGGTGGGAGAAGGGGAGGGGAAGGGAACAGGAGGGATCAAGTGTGTAGAGGACAAAGGAAAAGAATAAGGAGAGAGAAAATTTCAGTTAATTGGGGGAGGATCTCTAGGACAAACTAGAAACCTGGGACAAAGAAAAGCCCCAGAAATCTAGGAGGGTGACCTTAACCAAGAGTCCTAGCAATAGGAAATATGCAACCTGAAATAGGCATCTCCTTTAATCAGGCAAGACTTCCAATGGAGGGATGGAAACACCAACCCAGCTATAAAACTGAGACCCACATTTTATCCTGCCTACAAGATGTGCAGGTATAAAGGGTGATGATCAGAAATTGCGGGAATGGCCAACCAATGACTGAACCAACTTCAGCTCCATGCCATGAAAAACCCTCTCCCTGACACTATTGTTAATATTCTACTACACTGGTAGACAGGAACCTAGCATACCCATCAACTGAAAGGCTTCACCCAGCCACTGATGGATACAGATGCAGACAACTACAGATCTGGAGTCTCATGGAAGTGTAGGAGGTAGAAATGGAGGAACCTGGGAGGTAAAGGACACCACAAGAAAATCTACAGAATCAACTAACATAGTCACTAAGGGCTCATGGAGACTGAACCACCATCAACAGAGCATGGATGGGACCTACACATAAATCTAGGTTCCCTACACATAAGCAACAGATGTGCATTTTGGTCTTCAGGTGGAATCCTTAACAACTAGAGCAGAGGCTGTATATATATATACATACACACACACACACACACACATATATATATATATATATATATACATGTGCATATGTATGTGTATGTAAATGTACATGTATATACACATACATACACACACACACATATAATGAAAGATACTGAAGTCTTTTTGGCTCTAGAAACTCCTAATCTGTCTCTTTCTTCCATTATCTGTTTTACTCCCTACATTTTCTGTTTCTCACATGCATACATTACACATGGAAAATTTGCTTGGGAGAGAGATTCTAGAATATTTTATAAAACTAGCCTCACAGCTTGCTAAATGCATATAGAATACCAAATAATTGAGGGAACCTGCTTCTTCTTTCCCACTTATAAATGTCATAGGCCAATATGCTCTATTATGAGCTAGCGACATCATCAAGGGCCCTGTGGATTAATTAGAGCTTTCAACATGAGATTGATATAATGCAGACGTAGGAAAAATGGTGATATATTGCTGTTTCCTGGTAGATTGAATCAACTCACATCTGGTATTTTCCTTAAAGAATACAGAAAAGAGCTTGTAGCAGATGGATAGTTTCATACCAGGGGATACGTTAATTTTCCTGACTGCAATTTTTCTTGATGCATCTGTGTTCTCTATAGACCAATCAAACAAGCTAGCTGTAGATATGTTACCCACACTTTGCAAGTGTGTATTAGTGGTGCTAATTTTTGCATTCAAACATAAAATTTTGTTGTTAGAATACAGCGGTCTTATCAGAGAATATTTGTTTTGGGGAATGTACTTTTCCCATCCTACCTTAATACCTTAGATTTCAAGATCAGAAAGGTCAATTCTATGAAGGTCTGAGAAGTACAAGATGTGCATATGCTATTGAGTTTTGGGGAAAGAACACACTACTTGGAGGGATGAATATAGAAAAAGTACATGAACAATGATGAAAGCCACAAATGATAAACTTCTTGATCATAAGGACTTATTGTACCTTGTACTCTCTTTTGACCTTCCAAAACCAAAAAGAACTACTGCCTTATTCTAAAAGTGTCTTCATTCTACACATTTTAAAACATTGTCAGGGGTTGGCTCTTTTACATGGGATGGATCTCAAATTGGGGCAGTAATTGGTTGGCTGTTCCCTCAGTCTTTGCTCCATCTTTATCCCCCTACCTTACATCTTATAGCCAAAACGCATTTTGTGTTGAAGTTTTGATGAGTGTATTGATGTCTTACTTCTTCCTCTGGAAGTCTTGCCTGGCTACAGGAGGTAACTACTTCAGTCTCTATATCTCTCTATGGTAGGAATCTCAATGAGATAGACTTCCTGTACCAATAGACTTCCTGTACCGATAGACTTCCTGTACCCTCCCTCATCCCAGTCCTCCAGCTAGTCTGAGAGATGCCCCCCCCCGTTTTCCATTCTCAATCAAAGCATGCCCCCACTCACCTCTCTCTGTGGGATGGTTGATGTCCCTATTGCTCCACTAGGGTTACTTCCTGGCAATGGGAGGTGGCCTCTTTAGGTACCATTATCTGCACTGTGTTGAAATTCAGCTAAAGTTATCTACATTGATTCTTCGGAGCATCACCTATTCCAGGTCTCTGGCACACCTTGAGATGGGCCCTTCCCTAACATCCTAGCTAGCAGCAGATTTCCACTCTAATGACCATCTTGCCATTTTTATTGTCTCTCTTCACTCCTGATACTGAATGCTCCATCCCCCTCATCCACTCTCCTATCAAGATCTCTACCTCCATTGACTCCTATGACTATTTTACTCCCCCTTCTAAATGAGATTCAATCATTCTCACTTGGGCTTTCCTACTTGTTTAGTTTATTTGGTACTGTAGAGTGTAGCATGAGCATCCTCTATTTTATGGCTAATATCCACTTATAGGGTATATATCATACATGATCTTTGGGGTATGAGTTACCTCACTCAGAAAGATATTCTCAAATACCATCCATTTGGCTTCAAAATTTATGATGGCTTTGTTTTTAATAGTAGAATAGTATTCCATTGTGTAGATGTAGCACATTTTCTTTATCCATTCTTCAGTTGAGGAACATCTAGGTTGCTTCCAGTTTCTGACTATTATGAATAAATATTCTGTGAACACAGTTGTACAAATGCCACTGTGGTATAATGTGGCATCTTTTGGGTATATACCCAGGAGTGGTATAGCTGGGTCATGAGGTGTAACTATTCCCAGCTTTCTGAGAAACCACCAAATTGATGTCCAAAGTGGTTGTAAACATTTGCACTATCACCACCAGTGGAGGAGTGTTCCCTCCTCCACATCTTCTCTACCCTATGCTATTTCTCGAGTTTTTGATCTTACTCATACTGTCCTGTGTTAGATGGAACCTCAGTGTCATTTTGATGTCTAAAGATATTTAACATTTTTATAAGTACTTCTTGGCCATTTAAGATTCCTTGGCTAGAATTGTTTATCTCTGTACCCCATTTTAAAATTGTGTTATTTGATTTGATGGTGTCGACCTTCTTGAGTTCTTTATATAGTTTGGATACTAGCCTTCTTTCAGATGTAGGGATGGTGAAGATCTTTTCTAATTTCTAGGCTGCCATTTTGTCTTATTTACTTTATTCTTTGCTTACAGAAGCTTTTCAGTTTCTTGATGTCTCATTTATCAGTGGATGATCTTAGAGCCTTAGCTACTGGTGTTCAGTTTGGTCTCTTTGAACTTGAGTTTTGTACAGTGCGATAAATATGGATCTATTTGAATTGTTCTACATCCAGACATCCAGTTAGAGCAGCACCAGCCAGTTGAAGATGTTTTCTTTCCTCCACTGTTAACTCCTGATACTATTAATGATACTCTGCTATGCTTGCAGACAGGAACCTAGCACAACTGTTTCCTGAGAGGCTTTATTCAGAAGCAGATACAGGAAAATGCAGAGACTCAGAATCAAACACCAGGAACAGCTTCCGAGTCTTTTGGAATAGTAGGGGATAGAATCAACAAAGCCAGAGGGGTCAAGAATACCAAAGAAAGACAGAGTCAGGTAACCTTGGCCCATGGGCCACCAACCAGGGAGCATTCAGGGGCTGAACCTAACTCCCCTACACATTTGTAGTAAATGTGCAGCTTTGACTTCATGTTGGTTCACTAATAAGTGAAGTGGGGACTGTCTTTATCTCTGTTCCCTGACATAGGATTTCCTTCCCCTACCTGGACTGCCTGGTATATATACCTGATTTGGTATGGCAGGTACACATTTTAAATCGTCTATTTTTGAAAAATAAAGGTTCTATCAGTTCATCTGAAAATTACAAAAAATATTTCTGTCCTGAAGAAAGCAACCAGTTATAGTGCCCCCCCCCAACTTCCTGTGTCTCTTTCTGAGATATTGTGTATACAACACAGATATAGCCTATATATCACAGATTAGCCAAATGTTTGCCACAATCTTTTGGTCTCTGTGTTGTGGCTACTATAATTCAAAGCATGTATGAGCATAGCCAGTATTTTAATGTTTGCTGACTATAGAATAGTGATCTGTCAAAGCTACTGTGAATTAAATAACTTTGCTCACTGGGTACATGAATATAGGATAGTTATAAATAACATATAATGTTAAAAATTAGCTATGTCTCCTCATGTTTTGGAGTTTGTCTCATTAATTATATATAAAATTAAAAGTATTACAATATTCATCATTATAAATTTGGACCTTTTCTCAATCTACTCATCATGTAACCAGATAAATTTACTCTCAGCTCCATAAACCAGGACACAAAACTCAACACTTTTCAATTTTTCTGAAAGTCATTTGGATAGGGGGTTGAGTATAAAAATGTGCTTCTTTTTACTAGTTTTATATCCATTATTTTATACTGGTTTTTCTTTCCCTTTGAAAGTAAGAAAAATATTCTGTTATACTTTATGTATATTGTTCCAATATGTCTTTGGTCAGAGGGGTTGATTTTTGGAACCCATGAAAAATGGTCAAGGTGAGAAATGGGGGCTGAGGATGCCTTAACTAGAGGACACTAAAGGTCGAAATTCTGTGAGATGTTATCTTCTAGTAATATGAGAAATTACATCAAAAGTCAAGTTTTGACCATCAAAACTTGAACTGAACAAGGATATCAATGGCTTATGGGACTTTCAGGGAGGGAGGAACCAGGAAAGGGAAATCATTCGGATGTAAATAATATTTATATATATATATATATATATATATATATATACATATGTATATGTATATATATATATATATAATAAAAAAATAAATAAAAATAGAATGTATTTTTAAAAATGGAAAAAAAGAAGGAAAACCAGAGAAAAGTGCCTACGTGGTCTCAACCTTACTCAAAGAACTACAGGAAGTTTAGTAAATCAAAGAGCAGAAAAGATGATCCTTCTGAGACCCCCTCATAGAGGCAGGGGAGGCAGGAGGGGGCGGGCAGTTTGTGTAGGGGAAATCAGGAAGGAGAATAGCATATGAAATGTAAATGAATAAAATAATTAGTAATAAATATGATAATGATAATGATGATACTGATAACAACAACAGCAGCAACAACAATAACAACAACAATAATAATAATAATAATAATAATAATATCATCCCTAGGGAAGAGGACACCTATAGTTTGACCATGGTCAAATCGCCAGTCTGGAAAATGTGTGTAAAAGTCATACTGAATGGTCTCAGTTTACATTTGGAAACATACTATATGCAGTTATATATGCATGCAATTAGCTATTGGTAACAAAAAAGTCTGTGAATTTGAAGCAGAGAAGCAAAGTCTACATGAGAGGGTTGGTGAATGGAGAAATGTAATTAAAATACAATTTTAAATCTTACACCACAGCAACCACGAAAAATGCATAGTGGTGTTTCACATGCTAGGTAGGGAGACCTTGTTGGGGATCATTTGTGCAGTGTGCTTTGACTGTCACTCAAGTCCACCTAAATGTCCTCACCACATATTTCCAAGTATATTGTTTCCACATTCATGTTCTGAATTAATAATCACACAAAACTGGGCACTGAAGTATTGTATGCCTGGGACAATTTGCCTAATAATTAATTGGCAACTAAGTGATATTAGAAAAATATTTAATACATCATGGATACATCAAGGCCAGATCCAGCAGTAAATAAAAGATACCATCACAACTATTTAGGAACATTTTATTTATTTGTTTTACAAGTTGTTTGCTTTTAGATGTTTCCACATAGTATTTTCAGACTGAGGTTGAACATGGATAACAGAAATTCAAGATAGGTAAACCACAGATAAGATTATTATAAGTTATAATCTACAAGTTAAGATATAACTTAATTATAAAGATTTATTGTAGAGGTCTTGCCTAGAGAATTCTAATTTGTTTTCTCTTGCTTTGATAAACTCCATGATCAAAAGTAACTTGAGATGAAGTTAAATTGTTAAATTGTGATTTTTGCAATCCAACATCAGGGCACTCATGGCAAGAATTCAAGGCAGGTACTTGAAATAGAAAGCAGCTTGCTGGCTTGCTTTCCCTGACATGATCAGCTAACTTTCTGTCTTAATTAAGGTTTTCATTGCTCCATTGCTCTGAAGAGACACTATGACCATGGCAACTCTTATAAAAGACAACATTTAATTGGGGCTGGCTTATAGTTTCAGAGGTTTAGTCCATTATCATCATGGTGGGAAGCATAGCAACTTTCAAGCAGACATGGTGCTGGGAAAGGTTGACAGTTCTACATCTTGCACTACAGGCAGCAGAAGGGGACTGTGTGATACACTGTGTACTAAACTGGGTGTACTGGGAGCATCCTCAAATCATACCTCCACAGTTACACACTTCCTCCAACACAGCCACACATACTCCAACAAGTCCATCACTCCTAATAGTACATTTTCTATGGGCCAAACATTCAATTACATGAATCTGTTGGGGACATTCTCACTCAAACTGTGCACACTTTCTTATACAGTTTAGGCCTCGCCATAAAAGTACCAATGTCTGCAGTGGGATTGACCTATTACATCATTTAGTAATTGATAAATTACCTCACAGACATGGCCAGTCTGATCAAGGAAATTCTTCCTTTATATTTCCTCTTTTCAGGTGATTCTGAGTGTGTTTCAATTTGAATTACAGGTGTTGAAAATAATGGTATATCACTTTGTAGTGAATGGGCAACATCCTAGTCAAAAAGTGAATGAAGGGTTTGTCTTTTTTATCCTTGATGTCCAGGTAATGAACCTCAGATTCCCATATTAATAAGTTTTGTTATTTCAAGAACATTTAGACACAATAATTTTGTTATACTGTTGGTGAGAAGTGAGAAAACTATTCATTTTATTTAAGCTTAAGAAAGAAAATTTAATCTTAGCGATGGGTAATTTTTGAAATGTTTGGTGGTTGCCAACTAAATCTAATATCTACCTTTTAAAGCTATAAAAGTGTAATTGGTTTTTTCAAGCTGCTTCTTGTCATAGCAAGAGACCTATATAGTTAATGATTGGACTAGGTTTATGGTATAAAAATAATTTCAAATTTATTATGGTGCTTGGGTCTACTACAAAAATAATGGAATTGAATCCCAAATAATGTAGTATGTGTGTGGTTATTAGAAGATGATACATTCAGTCATAAATATCAAGTATATATGAGTGAAATTAGTGAACAAAATCATGGAATGACTAAATGGGATTCAAAACATGGGTGCCTAAAAGAGGAATCCTTTTAAGCTTACTTCTCTGTCATATAAAAGTCTTTCCATCAACAGTGAGTGTTGGCTCCTTGATTTTAGAGATAGTTTCAAAGATAGTCGAAACAAATTTTTTATATATGTTACATAGGAGATATTATTTTGTCACTGTAAAGACAGCGAGGACTGTCATTTCAGGATATTGTTGAATTGATAATTTGACAGAATCTTACAGTTTCTGTTCTAATACACAAACAAATAGCAAGGTCTGTCCTTTTTTCAATTTGCATCAAATCCAAATTAAAATTTATCATATTCCATTGATTAATTTTCAAAGAACCGGGAAAATACACTTTTTACTCTTATAATTTATGCATTTAAGTTAATAACTAAGATAAGTTGAACATCTGTCATACTTTATAATGTCTCCTACTGATTCACACACAGCCCTTTTTATTTTTTGTCCTTCCGTTATGTTTATCTCTCCTTCAATTCAAGCTTTTTGTCTATTATTTCTCGTTGTAGTAAAATTAAATATATATGGTCTATAACTCTCCTTGTTCAAAAAAGTTTTAAGATTGAATCTACAAGAAGGAATGTTCTTAATTTTTGGAAAACTTTTCTAAATCCACTAACTTGCAACATGTGCTTAGTTATTAAACTAAATGCCCTAGAACTTGCTTCCCTATAAGCACTTTCAGGAAGAATTATGCCAAATTTCAATATGTCAAGCTGTGATTAATCAACTTTGTTCCCCCAAAGATTAAATTACTACTGCAAAAGGTCAATAAATGCTAATGATTGTTATCTGGCCTTAAAGCTATGAACAGAATCCTTAAAAATGATTTAAAAAGGACAGTCATTTTAGAATAAATGATTGGAAACGTTAACAAATTTGTTACTTTTATTTTAAAATGTACTCTTATTGTTGACTCAAAAGATAATTTATCATTGTCATATCATTTTTGTGCTAAGAAGAATAAAATCAGTCATATAGAATCCATTTGGTTTCTATTGTTATGAAAACATAATTAAAGAAAATGGAAGTCTTCTCTTGTTCAACAATGCCTATTGGGTAACTCTGTAAGATGTGAGGCATGTAGGCAGGGTCTCTGAGTCTGTCTGTCTGTCTTTCTTTCTTTCTTTTTTTTTCTTTCTTCCTTTCTTTCTCTCTCTCTCTCTCTCTCTCTCTCTCTCTCTCTCTCTCTCTCTCTCTCTCTCTCTCTCTCTCTCTCTCTCTCCCTCTCTTTCTTTCTCCAATGTGTAGTAGCCAAGGCTGGCATCAAACTCATGGTCCTCCAACCTCTACCTCCATCAAAAAATCCTAACAGCGTGTATAACCACAACTTGTTCTGTAAATATTTCTACCTGTAAATGGAAAGGATACTTTCTTGAGAAAAATCATATAACTTTTAGACATTCAATTATGAAATCTCATATAAGTTATATTATTTAAAAGAAGGGATGCTTTTGCTTTTTATCCATCCTAATAAATGATGACTGAGAAATTCACCTTATATTTGTACAGCAACACAGTATAGTTAGTTTGAATATTCATGGGTTCATAAAAAGTCTGTGCAATCTGAAATGAGAAGCAAATCATGATGATAAGCTATAATAAATGAGTATGTCAATAAATAAACTGGTAGAAGTAAAAGAGGGTTGAAATAACTATAGAAGGAAGAATATTACTTTAATGTGAAGATGATAAATTGATAAACTAGCACGATATTATTATAGGGAGTAGCTACCTTAAATAAGTGTAAATTTTCATGAAAACTTGTGTAATAACAATGATAGGTAACTTCAATAAGTCATTATGGAAGCAGAAGGTCTACGAGATTCTCTCCAAGAATAATAAAAGTACACCAATGAAATCAAGGAACTCAATGTCCAGATTATTATGAATATACTCTGTTGTAAATGGTTCCCAGATTGACTGTCTAGTTTTTAATTTGTTTGGTAGGAAATATGTAAATGTATATTTAGTTTCCAAGTCTACTCTGTTCTCTAGACTTTGCTGTGTTTATTACAATGCATAGTACCGAAAGATGTTAGCATGTGAGTAGTCACTGAATAAAAAGAATGAAGATACTGCACAAACAAGAACTGTCTCGGAATACCCTAGACACAATTCTCATATCAATAGATTTCCAAGAAGATGGAAGGAGAGACCCCTGGTCCTGGAAAGACTGGATGTAGGGGAACGCCAAGACAGAGAAGCGAGAGGGGGTTGAATGGGGAAAAGAGGGAGGGAAGGGGGCTTATGGGACTTTTGGGGAGGGAGGAAACGGGAAAGGGGAGATGATTTTGAATGTAAATTAAAAAAAATTTAGAAAATAAAAAAAGTAAAAAAAAATAAAGAAAAGAAAATATTCATGAAATCATATAAGAAAGTGATTGAAACTAAAAATCATAAATGTTAACAGGGTCTGTGTTTTATTCACACATAGTGTGGGAGGGAGAAAGTTTGGTTTTTATGGAAATAAATTATTCAAAACTGAAAAAAAGAAATATTAATGCAAAAGGAAAAAATTCCCATGAAATCATATCCCTGGTCAAGTACCTACAAGAAACTGATGGCTGTTGAAAGACGAAGAAGGTCCTTCACAAGGATAAGCCCCTAATTGAATGTCCAGTTCAAAGTCCTCAGCAGTGAATCTATATATACATAAAATAACAAAAGTGGTTTTATTTGACATATTTATATAACAAACATTATTATGAAAAAAGAGGTTATCAATTTGAGAGTGACAAGGCAATATAGAAAAAACTTGAGGGACAGTTCTTGGGAGGGTCTGGAGGGAGAAAAGAGGATGGGGAGATTGAGGTAATTTCATTTCAAACAAAAATGAATAAAGACATTAAAAATAAAAATATTTACATAAAAGGAAGACTATCTACACAGAATACAAAGAAACTGCTTTCTTATATAGAAATCTATTAAGTTTTTATCATGTGTGAAGTAAATTGCTACTTATGTAGCATATTAAATAAAATATGCAAATTTGTGATGGGTATTCTTGGCTGTCACCTTGATTGAAACTGGAATTAACAAAAGGTAATTCTGTGAAGAAATTATACCAATTCCCAATCAGTTGAAGTGGCAAGACTAGCTTTAATCTGAGTATTGTGTAAAGATCCACATTTAGTATTGGCCACATGTCATGGAAAACTATTTAAAAGACACAGACAAAGAAAGCTTTTGCTCTACTAGCTTTGCATCTTGCCCTCTAGTGAAGTCCATTCCTTCACAGGCATTAAGGCCCATTTCTTCAGGGTTTTAGAATATACTGAAGATCAGCGGAAATATCAATATATAGGACTGAACAACTACTGTATTATTGGACATTCTGTTGGTAGTATAGCTGGAGTATCATATGGTAGCCATTATCATAAGTCATATATATATATATATATATATATATATATATATATATATATATATATATATATCAGATGATAGATATTCATTGTATCAGTTTTATTTCTCTAGAGAACATTAGCAATACAATATTATGAACAATCTTTGACCTTTAATATAGCTCTAGTAACATCATGTAAATATTTTATGTATTCTATCATAGCATGTCACTACATGACAGTTAGTACCCAGTCAGCAGTGCTTTTCAAAGGAAACATATTTCAGTTGTTTTGGAAGAGATATACTGCAATGTCTGTGTAACTTAATCTATATAAAAACTACCTGCTAGGGTAGCTTTTGAAAAATCTTGGGTTTTGCTCATTTTCTTTCTATCTCTTCCACATGCCTAAATGAATAGTTTTCTAGTTTGTCTCCTGTTATTAAGTCTGCTTTTTAATAGAAAAATACAAACCAGTGGTTTGGAATCACAGTGCAAGGAGATTAAATTCCTCTGAGTGCTCTCTCTATGGTTTGATCATGAACGTCTTTGTGTTCTCAATAGACCTTGCTTAACACTTGCTTGTGATCAAATTTTTTCATATAAATATGTTAATTGTATTTAATTAAGACCAAAAATAATGACATAATTTTAATGTAGGATCATGATATTTGTATTATTTTAGTCTTAGTATTTGAACTTATACATTATTGCAGAACAGAGGTCAGCTTGTAACAGTTGGTGATCCATCACATATGACACTGTTGAACTTTTCTAAAGATAAAAGCAGTAAATTATGCTTTGTATCTTGGGCTTATACATAGTTAGGATGACTTTTTAAAGATTAACTTATTTTGTATATGTGAGTACATCATTGCTCTCTCCAGACACACCAGAAGAGGGCAACAGATCCCATCACAGATGGTTGTGAGCCACCATGTGGTTACTAGGAATTGAACTCAAGACCTCTGCAAGAACAATTGGTATTCATAACTGCTGAGCCATCTCTGTTCAACAGGGTGATTTTTTTTTAAAAGGTATGAAAAACTTAAAAATAATTCTTATTTTTGAATATATGTCCATATATTTATGTATATATGAAAGAAAAATAAAGCATAAAAATACTTGTCAATATATGTAGAACTTCTCTCAAATAACAAAGATTGTGTTAAAAGTAATCAAAATAGAAAAAACTATCAAGAAGATTTATAGAATTATAGAAAAGTAGAAAAATATAATTTGAAAAGATACAAATTATTTTTATAGATCTCTATATACATGTAGGCCAATGATTATTATATTTTCAAGTTCAGAACACTAAGTTAAACATTAGACTTACAAATCATTTATATAGAAAATTCATTGTTTCCATGAATAAAAACAACTCCATAAATGACGTTCAAAATTAACTACTTTTGCAACTGAATAAATATTCCTACAGTTAAGTGTTAGGTAGGGATAGAAACTATTCATAAAAATTGTAATTGTATGAGACAAAATACATGTGAGATACTAAAAAGAAGCAGTAAGGATTTAAAGGAAAGTTATTCTTTTCTCCTTTAGGATAACAGCTATTTATTCATTCACATATATTTTTTATTCATTCATTTATTTGTTTATTTATAATGTACTTCGTTTATTTGAAAATATTGCTGGCTCCACATTCTCCTATTCATTGAAGCAACTGGTTCTTCCAGTATTCTATTTTATTGCTTGAGGACATCATATATTAATGTAACAGATTTTCATCAAATTCACCCTTAGATTTTTTCAAAAGTTTCCCTAGCTACTAGATTTTATATAAGCTGAGTATTCCCATATTTTAGTGCCTACATATTGACTAGTGATATGTCTCTCTGTTAATCATTATCTACTTCAAAAGAGCTTCTCTAGAGTCTTGAGAGAAATATTAATTTATGGTGTATTGGTAAAATAACCTGACTCCAAAAGACCAAATGCACATCTTCCCTCTTCTCTCTCATATGTAGAGGTTAACACTGAATCTTGATTTATATTCTTTTAAATGGAAGTGTCAATAGGATTTTGAATACAATATTCAGATAGTGTGAAAGGAAAAAGGGGGATAATGAATGTGGAAGGATCAATCATAGTAACAAATGGGAAAGCAAGTGGCAGGAAGTACTATAGGGAGCTATGATTGACAGTAAAGTCCTTTGAAAAATGTCATATATCAGTCTTCTGCTGTGAAAACTATATATATATATATATATATATGATATATAAATATCTTACAAATGGAGTTACATTATCATAGCATAATATTGCCTCTCTCATGCACCATAGGATTTCATATAAAAAGTCCAGTTTTTTTTTTTTTTAAGAACTGGTTACCTCTATTCAAAATGTTGGTAGTCCAATAGGTAGGGTCCCATAGACTCCTTCAAATATTCCAAGATGTTTTGTCGCTTATAATCCTGAACTTAATGACCAGGCACCACAAGCTGGAGTCACAGGACACAGAGAGATACAATAGGTCTGTAACTTTCCTCCCTATGGGATAGCACCATTATTATGCTGGAAGGTTTTATGCATTATACCAAATAAAAATGTAATGAACTTTATCCAGCTGTGAACCCTGTAAGTTATAGAAATGACAGGCTTGGCAAGACATGTTCACTTACAAAATAGTTCCATGAGTATTATAAGAGTTACCCACTATTCTCTGATAAAGTATTCAGTCCATGAGATGAAATTCATGCCTGGTACTTAACTTTCATAGACTCAAAATACATACATGGGTAGGACATAAGCCCTAGGAAAGAATCCAATGGCATATTATTTTGTTAAAAGGTAAAGGTTTTATTTAGCTAAAGAAGAGGGCATGAATTTGAAGGAGAGGGAGAGGGAATATATAGGAGGATTTGAAGAAAAGAATGACATGGGAAAATGTAATTATGTGGGTGAATGGGTGGAGGAGCACCCTCTTAGAGGCAAAGGGAAGGGGGGGAGAAGGGGATGGGATGGAGTTGATGGAGGTATAATCAGGAAGGGGTATATTATTTGAAATGTAAATGAACAAAATGAACAATAAAAATACTTAAAAATTAGAACATATAAAAGTAAAACAAATATAGAGGAAGTCATTTTAATTTCTTATTCTTTAAAGTAGTTATCTAAGAATACCAGACCCTAAAATATATAAGAAAGATCATAACTATTCAAAATAATATTTATTGTAACAGATAAAATATCACCAAAGCCTGATAAAATTTGGGGGAATAATTCCATTTATTATTTTGTAAGAGTTGTTTATGCTTTAAGAAACTCTGATTTAGAGAGTTTGCATTAATTATCTTTATTAATACAAAGTTACAATGTTTATGTGAAAGCAGGTTATTTACAGATAATTCTATAATATATACTCAGACTTCTTAGTCCATATTGTACATAAATATAATTTGCTTAGCATTTATTAGTAGGCTTTTAGAAATAAAACTTTCATTTATTTAGAATATAACTATTGAAACTTGATATATAGGAATTACTATGATGAAATATGTGATGGAAATTACTTTGGTCGATGTATGATATTATGAGTTCACTTGACCTGTATTATATTTATCATCATATTATATTTATTTTATTTTCATATACTTCACTTGTAATAGAAGTAGAGGATCAAACTGAACAAAAAGTTTCTAAACACACTGTTTTACATCATATGTGTCAGAAATGGAGGGCATGTATGAGAAGTTGATGTTAGAGATAAAAATTTATTGGAAAAAATATAATGTGATGTGATTTCTTGATAAGAAGTTTTTAATAGTAGTGAATAGAATATTTGCTTAAAGGATATTTACAGATATCCTATAATATATACTCAGACTCCTTAGTCTGTATTGTACATGAATGTAATTTGCTCTATATTTACTTGTAGGCTTTAAGAAATAAAGCTTTCATTTATTTGGAATATAACTATTGAAACTTGATATGTAGGAATTACTGTGAATAAATATGTGATGGAAATTACCTTGGTGTATATATGATGTTATGACTTTCACTTAACCTGTATTATTTTTATTATGTATAGATGAGCATGAATGTTTCAAGTAAACCAACATGAAATAAGAGGAATCTGGGATACTATAGATCCAAATAACTTTTTTGTTTGTAGTATATTTAAGCTAGTAATTTCTAGCCTTATGCCTAGGTAATGCTAACATGAAATTATTAATGAAAAATTAATAAAAATCTCAAAACTACTTAATGTGCATTTTTATTGAACATGATTTTATGGTATTACTTACTTCTCAAATATTCAGTTAAATTTCTGTCCTATAACATATTCAGTCTCAGAAAAAAAATGTGTATGCTACACCCACCCATGTCTCCCTGCTCAGAATTCTTGTGTGCTACTACCGTTACCAGTTGCCCTGAAACTTCCATGCCACAATTCTCAAAGGTATTGTCTGCACTACAAACCTAGAGTCTATGTCCAATGGCATTCTAAATACACACTTTTAATGCCAAATCCGTGGACCTATTATTTCTAATTTTATTCTCTTTAGATTTTTGTTACAAGTACACACACACACACACACACACACACACACACACACACACACACACATACTCTGTTGAATCCATTCACTTTTGTTGTACATATTTATATTTCCTTAGTGTTAGCTTCAGGCATGAGATCTAAGGGATCTTAAACCTGAGAAGACTGATTCTCCTTCTTTTAGCAGACATTAATTACCTGGGCATTTTCATCTATGGATAGGGAGTTGTGAGTCTTCTCCAACCCACACTACAATGGATGCTAGTATTGTAATTATATAGGTCTTTTGTAAGTAAAGTGGTCATTAATTTTGTTCATAATCTTTAACAACTTTATAATTGTAATATATATATATATATATTTTGTGATTGTGGATTGTCTATTTTCTCCTACCAAATGTTTTTACTAGATTCCAAATTTTACCAAATATGTTCCAAAAATATAAAACCACTAAATACAAAGTTTTTTGCTTAACTCATTAGGCATTTACTTCATTTATTCTTTTTTCATGGAAATTTATAGTGCTCATCTTGCTAGCTTGAGTGGAAAGGGTGGCAGCTTATCTCCATCATATATGTTGGTATTACATAATATATATCTTTAATTCTTTGATTGCTTTTGTTTCTTCCTGTGTGAAGATGAATTTATTAAAAATAATTAAAAAGTTTTACATGTTCTACTTCCTAATGAGCTGTAGTGTCGGTGATATGAAGATTAAACCAAGAGGATCATTAACTTCTTAAATAAATAGGATTAGAACCCAAGCCCACTCATCCATTCTTCATAATATTTAGGGCTTAACATGTCCTATTACAGTTGTCTCATGTCTTCCCATTTACATATTTATATCTCAGTAAAACAGTACAATGTAGGTCATTACTTCTACAGCAGGGAACATGAGTCTGGATATTGGAGACTGATTAGCTGGTAGGCTGTGCTTGTTAACATGCAGACCCCTGAGTGAAGATTACATTTGCATATTTCTTTTCTTGTCCTGGATGACACACATTTCTCTTTGCCTGCCTAATACTATTATCATGTTTGAACATTCTTGTCCTGGGAATTAATTTTTCACAGGTCTTTCTGTTTTGCTCCAATTCTTCATTCTACTTTTTATTCTTTTTAAATTTATGCCTATATAATCCTGTCATTAGCCAATTAATTGTTCAAAAACCACTGTCTTTTGATGTTCTTTTTATAAGTTTTTGCTTTTGGTTTAACTCCTCAGAGAGGATATAGTTAGGATTTGACCATGGTGTGCGTTTCTGTCTTAAATATTTATGAATTTCACTGTTCCCAAGTTCCATTTCATAAGGCGTGTTTATTGTCTTAAACATTTAAAACTTTATTTTCCACACTTTAGGCTTTTGTGCTGCTTAGAGAAAATGTAACTTGCAAACCAACAATCACAAGTATTATACTACAGTGATGGTTTTCAAGAAAACGACAAGCACAGAAAGTGAAAAAGAGGGGTAACTTTTCAAAACTAAGACAGATTCATTTTAAGTAATAGAGAAGAGCAAAAACAGTGTTAAAGAATTCCTACCCTTCTTGCTCAGTTGGTGTTTTAATATAGCTAGTGACTTACTCTTTCTCTTTACCACATTCAATAGAAGGAAGAAGTCATAGAATCTCTCTAAAACAATATATTTAGACCTTTTTAACCACTATTTTAAATGGAAACTAAAAACAATAAACACAGCACAAAGGGTGGTAGACACTTTTGTTTTTGATACTGCACCTGACTGTAATAATCTTTAATTCTTATCACTCTGAGGGCAAAGAAATGTTACTTACCAAAGACTAATCTGAAGAAGAAAGAAAGTGGAAAAAAAAAACTCTCTGCTCATAGATATTAAGAATAGATTGAGAGATATCAAGACAAATCAATATACCTTGAAGAAAGATAAGAACAGTTGTAAACTTGCAGAAATCATTACTGTGGCTTTGCAGGGAACTCAGTTACTAAAGGCATGAGCCCAAGAAGAAGTGAATAAAATTATGACAAGTGTCTTAATAACTATGAGACATCAAACATAAGAGAAACCCTATAGGCTATACAATGAGGAAAATATTGATTGCAAGAACAGTGAACAGAAAACAACTTTAAGAGCAGTACATGCCTAACACAATAGAGTTGTATTTGATTATTAGGAATCCTTGGGCTCCTATCTTTTCTTATTTAATCTCTTTAGCACTGGACACATAGAATATATTGTTTACTTAATAAATATTGTTCCACAAATTCAGCTCCAACTGTTTAAAAAGATAGTGTCACTGAGTTCATGATTCTGTGAGGCATGTATTTAACTATTGAAACGAGACTAATGTTTCTGGTCAAGCATTCAGATATTGATATCTACCTGTGAACTGCCCCTTATAACTTGTCCTCGCTTATGCTTTGATGGTAGATGACAATTTGCTTTGGGAATTCATTACACAAATCAGGAGAGATGGACAGGAAATGTCAAGGTTATGGTATATTTTCTATGTATCATGGGACATACTAATGAACTATGTATCTTATCTGAAGAAAGCAATAGTTATTTATGTTAAAATGTTATTCCAGTTAAAAATAATATATATATATCTGGCATACATTTTGGCCTCATCTTGATAACTTGCTGGATTCTCCTGGGAGACAGTGCATTCTTTGGGTTTTCAAGCCTGATTTATTAGAAATACAGAAAAGGAAGTCCATAAATCAACTATCCTTAATGCCTAGACTTTAAATTACTAAACCTGAAATATCTGTAGATAGGAAGTCTGAGTCAAAAAACAGCTAAAACATTGGTTATGAACATAAGAATATGGAATTTGAAGGAAAAAATATTGGCTTCGGTGATTCCTAAGCTATAATGAAGTACTCTTAATAATTATGGATATTGAGTACTCATTTAAATATGAATATACTTGTGCATATAGGAGGTGACTTTTCTACCTCTTATTTCCTTGTCATATGATTAAAGATACCTTTATTGTATAGTTCACTAAATAAACTGCTGACAATATTACTAGAAATATGTACCCTATGGAAGTGTTGTGATTAGAAATCCAGCCATCTGGATATGGAAAATATTCTATTCTCCAGTACATTGAGGCTGCTTCTCCACTCCATTTCTGTTTATGTCTGTGAACATAAACAAAAGCCTCCCAGTTTCCAACCAAGTCTGAGAATATATATATACAGTATGCCTTTCAGAAATACTAAGAAAAGCTTGAAAGAGCAAGAATCTAAGAGAGAGCCAATAGCCACATAACATACATAGAAATTCCTAGTAAATAATACTTTTGAAATAAAGGTTTAAAACAAATCACAATTTAAAGATTATTCTTATACTTTTTTTCTAGTAGAATTAGCCTTTTAGTATGCTACATAGAATACATCCAAATGTTATACACATTAAACAATGACTGCATTTTGTTTACCATATCCCTACTAAGGTATATGTATGATGCTAATGAAAAAGCTTTGTCTTCTAATTCTCTTTATTTTTTTCTTATCAAGTGGCCTTCATTTTGAAATTCTATCCCTTGAAATATTTTATAGTGTGGTCTGTACTTTTGTTGCTGTATATTTTCTCACCTTTGCATCTCCCATATTTTGTTACACTAAAATTTACTTCTGATGTTTCATGTAATCCCATGGGAAGAACAACAATATCAACAAAGCAGAACCCCCAGAAATCCCAGGGACTAAGCCACCATCCAAAGAGTACACATGGAGTGACCCTTGACTCCTCCAGCTGCATATCAAGCAGAGGATGGTCTTTTTTTGTTGGGCATCAATGGGAGGAAAGACCCTTGGTCCTGTGAAGGCTCCAAGCCCCAGTGTAGGGGCGTGTGAGATCAGGGAGGCAGGAGTGGGTAGTTGGTTGGGGAACGCCCTTTTGGAGGCAGGAGGAGGGGATGGGATAGGGGATTATTGGGGGTAAACCTGGAAAGGGTATAACATTTGAAACGTAAATAAAGAAAATATCCAATAAAAATCAGTATTGTTATCATCACTACTAACAAATATAAAATTTTGTACAAAGTTATAGGTATTGATTTTTAAATATCTTGAATGATATTGCATGCTAATTGAATAAAATTTATGGCACAGGTACATAGTCTAAGAAAAATATGAAACAAATGCAAAAGCACAAATATTGAATGAATTAAATGCATTAAATTCCTACATAGTATGAAACCTTGTATAAATGTTAGATGAATTCAAAATCATTTTAAATTTCCCTTTGTATCTTTTGCATGAAACACTGAATGCTAAAAGCAAGAATATACTTAGTAATGTTATTCGTATTAAAAATTACTGTAAACTTGTTGACCAAAAGCACATAGGAGACTGGTTCGGGCAGTTTATTTCCCAACTGGAAAGCAGCACTGCCATTTGTTTGTTTATTTATTTACTTACTTATGTACTTATTTGTTTACTTAACATATATATTGGTTGTTAGATCATTTATTGATTTTCCCCTTGTGACATATTAGCTAAACAGGTACCCCACTACATCATTGTTGCTGTGTACCACATCATTAAGATGTCAGAGATCCACGTTTCAGCCCACACACTGTGCAATACTCAGGATTTTCCTAAGAATTACAGAATGTTCTCTAGCTATAGATCAGTACTAAGTCTTCTGAGCAATGTCTACAATATCACTCAAAGTGATGCTCCACTGTGGACAATGTTTTTTGTTTGCTTACTTTCACTTGGGGCTGTCCCTGGGGGTTCTGATGATTCGGACAGAGACAAAAAGAAACATCTCAAACCAGGTCTATCTGCACTGAGTGCCCAGTTTCATTGTCTGCCTGGGATCTTTCCAATGGCAGGTAGTCTTGACAATATCACCAATTCTTTTGGAGCTTGACACAGGGTAGTAACTTTGGGGTAGTAGGAAGATATGGAGCTATATCTCGAATGCACCTTAAGTACCATTTGGTCCCTGTAGGTTTGACCTTGGGTCAGTGACTGATATCGGATCTACTCAGATTCTGGACAACTGAAGAAAGTTTCACTATCATGTCCCTGATGCTAAAATGCAAAAGCAGAACTCTTTTTAAAATGTCTTTACATTAGATTACAGACTCTCATATTTATGTGATAATTAGAAAAGTATCTGCTAACTGTCTTACAATGTAAACTTATTTGGCTATTTAATATATTTTCTTTATAATCACTATATTAGCAGCAGTCTCAGTTTTCTTCAGCCCTCTGAGATTTGCATCAGTTTAAACAAGAAACATGACCTACAGTTATGTAATAAAAAATGATATAGGTTAATAATGACCTTTGTTTCTAGAAACGGGAAGACTGGAAACTTTTATTATGCGTATTCTCATATTTAATAAAAAGTGATTGTAAGACCATTTTTAAAAATACAGTGTGTGTTTTTATTGTGATGAATGGAATATATCTATAATAAATTGATATCACATTTTTGGTGATTTTATTCTTCAGAATTCTGAAAGTTTCATATAAGTACAGTTAAAATACAAATTTAGAAAATTGCAAAAAAATATTTTAAGAGTTGCATTACACCAATTTTCAAAAAAATACTTATTTAAGGCAAATAATTTATAGTTTCACAAATAGTTTTAATATGACAATATTAAATGCTTGTTAAGCACATGATTGTATATTATGAAATCTGAAACTCTACGTTTGCAAATTTTAAGGCAGTTTTTATTTTACTCTGAAGCAGAGAAGAAAATAATCATTTTCTTTAACTTGATTGTATTCAACACTTCTCTGATGTGCAATAGATAGAGTATAAAAGCATGATTACTCATGTACTAAATAAAGTGTGTTTAATTACAAATTTTGGTTACTGACCTCAAAACAATTATAGTACCCAGTTGAATGTAATTTTCTTGCTAATTACCTGAATAAATTGCTATGCATACTCCACACTGCTTTCTGAATTCACTTTCCTATTGTTTGTTCTCAAACCTGACAGTCAGCACTCTGAACAAGCTTTTCATCTTAACAGTTCAGTTTCCTTGATGGAAATGAATAGTTGGATGTGATTTCATTCTGTTCACTGACAAGTGGTAAAATAAAAAAATGACCATCACTCTCCAGAAGCCATTATTTCCTATCTATTTTCTTGCACAAATATCCAGAAAAGAAGATTTAAAAAAAATTTACTTAAAAGTTTCACAAACAATATACACCCAAGAACGTTGGCTTTGTACTTATAGGGTAGGCACATACTTCTATTCAAGTACATTTTTCTAAAATGTGCTGGTTATTTAACAGGTCATTTAGTTTAAGGGTGAGAGCAACATTCATTTAGAAGAATTTAGGGGATTATTTTTTGGAGGAAACTTAGAAGCACTTATCTTCAAAATCCCTGGCTCAAAAGATAAGAAATATTAGTTCTAGCATTGTGGATTATTTCTTCGTGATCTGCTTGCTGTTTCTTAATATAGAAGTGAGAAAATAATGACAGATTACTAGCCTCTAAGTAGACATTTTCAGTACACAAATGAAAGAATTTTATTCTATGGAATTTTTTATTATATTTTTTTAATTATTCAAAAAGTTCACATATATAAATATATATTTTGAACTTATCCATTCTCCTTTATTTCCCCTAATTCATCCACAATCCATCCCTCTTTCTTCTTCTCCCCTTGTGTGGAAGTCCTCATAAAAGTGGTTGATAATACTTACATAGCGATGGCACTCCTGTGTCTAGCTTGCCAGGATGGTTATCATTGTAACTCACAGTGTTCACAATTGTCTAACACTGGTAATAAATTTTCTCTCAACACAAAGTATAACACCCTATACTAAATCTAGCATTCATGGTAGAAGCTTCGTGCCTAATTCAAATTTGATTGCTACATCTCCTATGACTAATGCCTTTGGTATCTTCAGTAATAGTGTCTTGCAATCAAATTTTGGTGGTTAACATATACCAGTAACAGTAACCAGTGTTACTTGGGTGTTTTGGGACATCTTGACCATCAAGATCTGTTGTATTTCTTTGATCAACTTTATGATCATGGATTTTTATCTGAGCATTATTTACGAACTCTGATCATTTTGTTAAATGTATAAATTTTGCTTCATTTTATTTATCAAATTAAGATCTACTACTTTTCATTATTAAAACATATGATCCAACCTAACCGCATATCACTTTATGAAGAGCACTCAGTTTTATAATTTAATGAATGCCTATATGCACTAATTCTTAGTTTTAAACTTACTAAAATAACTTAATAAAATATGACTATGAATGATGCTATAATTTCTTTCCTATGTTAGATTTTCCCATCATATCTTTTTACCCTTACCATCTTTTTCTTCTGGAATCAAATACATTTATTGCATTACAATTATGCCTTCAAGAATACAGATTTTAAATACATCAAGTGAAACACATAAAACAACTCTGTTTTACTTATCTTATTTTCTTTCTGACTTACTTTCAGGTCCTTTCATTCATCCATTCATTCTTTCTACTCCCTGCTTTTGAGATTATAGTATAGTTACAATGTTTCTCCCTTTCTTTTGCTCCCTTCATACCCTCCCTTGCATCTTTCTTAGCTTTACTCCAACTCTGTCACCTATTTTCTCACTAATTTTTATGCCAGGCATATAAGCCAGGCACTCTTTCTTACAGCCTCCATTGTGGTGTTTGTTAACTATATAGCATGTCCCTAGAGTAAGGTTTCACAAGCCAAAATAACAAGTCTAACTATTTTTAATTATTTCAGTAGAAAACATTATTTATTTTGCATTTAATATGTACAATCAATTGTTCTAAATCTGGATACAAGATTAAATAAAACACAGTTTCCAATAGAGCGAAGTCAATGCCTGAAGGAGAAAGAATATGGACTTGTTCTTCTTTTTGACATTCCCATTCATCTTTCTCTTCATTATAGAAACCCTTTGATAACTCCCTGCAGTGTATTTATTCTGAAAAGTATTCTAGGGGACTTTAAGTTGCTAAAGGCTCATACACTCAACAGTTGTAATATAATTCTTGCTGTTAACAGGAAATGGACCTAAAAAACAAGATTCAGTGTTGTAATGGAATGGATGCTTGTGAACCTGATGGATCCTAATGGATGCATCACGTTCTTTTGATGTTCCTGAGGTACTGAGTGAGATATCTGGACTTTATGCCTCTTGTGCCAGGAAAGTGATTTGTATTCCAACAATCCAAAAGCTGCCTGACCCTTTGACTTGGTGGTATACTATAGTTTCTACTTTGTAATATCTCTTTGGTCTGATAGATCTTATAAGTGTACTAATAAACTAAGTCTGGGTTACTTCCCAGCTAACCAGTAAACTCACTAAGAGTAGTCTTTTCTTTCTAATGTTTTTAGCATGAAAATTTATCATAGGTCTTAACAAAGCATCCAAAAAGACAATTCTTTTATTGAAATACTGGGAAATTAGAGGAACAGAATTTTGGGATTTTTTTTTTTTATCTGCTTTCCTTGCCCATGTTGACAGCTTCATTTGTCAAGCACTCAGATGCAATTTTTTGTTGTATTTCACCAGTATGCTAGAGTATACAACTATTTTCTATATTATATTATTTCTATATTTTTTATTATTTTCCCTGTTTGCCTTTTCTCAGCTAATGCACAAAATTTTATTTTTTTTTTAAATCTGGTATTAAACTGTAAAATCAGTAAAGATAAGATCAGAGTCTTATGATGGTGGTAGTTGTGGCAAGTATGGATAGTCTACTGTGAAATGAATATTGATGCCTGAAGATGTTTGAGAACATAGACTGAAAATAGAAGGTTTTGACTGTATGAAACAGTATTTTTAGTTGGACAGAAAAAAAAAGTTAAGTTTTCTGTATGACAAAATGTTCACATATATGAGGAACAAGATTGACAACATGGGACAGTGATTAATATTCACTGGCTGCACTGTTGAAATCATTTTGGAAAGGATCAGGATTATGGGATAGAATTGTCAATGAATTTGATCCTGTGAATAAGCTGTTGTAATACAGAAATGGGCTTATAGCCTTTAGCAAGTTCTCTTATCAGGAGAATTTACTCGAATCCTTTCAATGTTTTTCAAAAGCATGACCCATGTTCCTCTGAGAGTGGAACTGAGTAAAACATCAATGAGCCAATGATGCTAATTAGATGATGACATTGCTTCAGAACAAACCACAGTGCTGTAGATTTGAAATAGGACAGTAAGGAAAACTGTAATCTTAGTAACATTTAGTACTTATTTGAGAAGCTTGTGAAAGCAATCACGTATTCTTTTACTAATTTGTTCAATAATTAGGTAAATGACTCAAGCAAAATGCATTATGTTGTAGCATCAATAACCACAAAAACTGACAAGATCTTGGTTCCACTGTTTCTAGCAGAGGATGCAATAAGTAAACACATATGCAAAATAAATATAATTAGAAAAAATTAGAAATAGCTGATTAGAAAAAAAATTAAAAGGAAAATATTTGTAGACCCTCTAAATGGAGACTTGCATTTCAGAGGTCAAGAGAATACTGAGAGATGAATTCAGAGACTAGAGAGATATGTAGAAGGTGTCTTTTGTTTTTTGTTGTTGTTTTTGTTTTTGTATTTTGAGAAAGTCATATAATTTCCTATATAAGAAACATGGACACACAGGTTTCTCTTCTTCTTTAGTAGTGGACTATACTGAATAAAAACAAATTCACAGGGCTATGTTGGTTTTCATGGGTGACAATTTGTTAATTAATCCCAGTTTCCATACATATCCAGGCAGGATACTCAAATTCTTTTATCCCAGTCTTAACTCTCGTGGTTATGTCTCAGATCACACATTACATATCACTCTGTATATGTCCATTGATTTGTAAATGCACTTATGTATATAGATTAGTTACAGAGTAGACCAATCTATATTATTAAGATTTAAGGGGCCCAAGCATGGATAAAAGAACATTGAAGTGGCTTAACTGAAGCCAAAAAGAAGACTGAGGAGCATCTAGAGTGAGCCATTGTGTTAATAAGAGGGTGTGGGCCATTGAATTTTCCTGTTGGCTGTGCTGGAAAGTCAAAGGACAGAGTCAATGTTGAGCCAAATATTAGGATCCAGCTCAGACAGAGAATTGAAATCAGGGAATGTAGAGAACATAGCATCTGATATTTGGGTCAGATCCAGACAGGCAGGGGGACAACTGAAAGTATAGCAGGTCCAAGAGTACAAATGAATAAATGAATGGGTGTCAAGTCCACATGTATGAGCTGGAAAACAGAACAATTGCAATTTTAGTAGGCCACATCAACAGTGGGGACTGAGGCATGATTACATCCAAGAGACAGCCAATAATATTCTACCTTTCAAACCATGGATGCACATACCAAGTGGGTCAGATGACAGGGAAGTGAGGGTCATTGCCCAGACAGTAATATAATTTTCCCTCCTTATAATGCACAAGAATATGTACTGCACTTTTTCTTCAAATTGGTGATTTTAGCAAGTTCTCCATATGGTTTTAACGTGTATATGTGTTCTTATGGTCCTAATTTACCTTGATAAACCTAAACAAATAGATCTTTTTAATTCAGGAATAAGTTATTTCCCAGCTACATCTAAGGCTCAGTGAACATCATACATGTAGGAACAGATAGTCAGAGACAGAGGACATGAATGATTACTGTTTAGATAGGCTTTTCTATTTATGAAAGGAAATTTATGCTCATGGAAATGTCAATAATATGACTCCACAAATAAGACGTGCTTAAGGACAAAACTGAGGTGTCACATGTGGATGGGGAAAAAAATCTCACATGGCCTCACTTGTAGATGAAGAGCTACAAGCAGGTTATGGCTGATAAAAGCTCAAGACAAGACTGGTTAAATTAGACACGTGGTCAGTACTAAACACATATATTTGCATGTGATAATAAGTGGATCTAACAAATATATATATATATATATATATATATATATATATAATAACTACATATGCATTATAGTTAAACAAATATATTCAGGTATATTCATGAATAGTATGTAAAGATAAGGAGGTAAATAATTTCAAAAAAGATGGGGAGGACATGGAAAAATTGAAGAAAGGAGATGGCATAGTAGATGTGATCGAAGTTTAGTATTCTTGCATAAAATTTGCCAAAAATTTAAAACTTAATTTAAAATATGTTATTTATAGTTGGTGTTGCTTATCAGATGATGAATCATTCTGCATTACTATATGCTCTTCAAATGGAGTTGAAAGAGACAAGACTGCAAAAATCAATGTTTTACATAGGATGAGGAGAGTCCTGATGTCAGTGCTCAGGTTTACTTTACCATATCAGAAAGTAAAATATTGATTTCAAGCAGAAATATTGATTTCTACAAGCAGAAATTTGGGCAGAATTTGCTTGGCTAAAGAAAATTGAAGATAAACAAAGACCAAACACAGGAAGGATTAACTTGTCAATTTAGAATCCAGAGACTGGATACTGCATTAGATTCTCATCTGGTTGTAGTGACAAAATATCATGATGAAAATACCTAACTGGCAGTCTGCATGTAGAAAAATGAAAATAGATCCATATTTGTCACCTTGCACAAAGCTCCAGTCCAAGTGGACCAAGAACCTTATCATAAAACTAGATACACTAAATCTAGTAGAAAAGTAAGGGGGAATTTTTCTCTCCTGTGACTATACAAGAAGAGTATAGCCAGGAGCACAGGGACCACAGGAGTGGTATAGCATCTGAGACAGGGTCCTTCCAGGCTCCGTCTGTACCCAGAAGCTGGGCTAAGGCATAGCCCTCTGTGCCAGGGGAGAGCTGGTCTCCCATGGGTGCTGAGACAGGCTTGCAGGCCCACAGGAGGAACAAGCTCCAGTCAGAGACAGCAGGACCAACTAACACGAGATAACCAGATGGCAAAAGACAAACGCAAGAACATTACCAACAGAAAGCAAGGTGACATGGCATCATCTGAACCCAGTTCTCCCACACAGCAAGTCCTGGCTAGCCCAACACACCAGAAAAGCAAGATCTGGATTTAAAATCACAGCCCATGGTGTTGATAGAGGGCTTCAAGAAGGACATAAATAACTCCCTTAAAGAATTACAGGAAAACACAACCAAACAGGTGAAAACAATTGAACAAAACCAACCAAGATCTAAAAATGGAAGTACAAACACTAAAGAAATCACAAAGGAACACAACTCTGGAGATAGAAAGTCTAAGAAAGAAGCCAGGAGTCATGGATATAAACATCAACAACAGAATATAAGAGATAGAAGAATCTTAGGTGCAGAAGATACCATAGAAAACATTTACAGAACAGTCAAAGAAAATGGAAAATGCAAAAAGCTCATAACCCAAAACACTTAGGAAATCCAGGACATGACAAGACCAAATCTAAGGATTATAGGTATAGAAGAGAGTGAAGATTTCCAGCTTAAAGGGCAAGTAAATGTCTTCAACAAAACTATAGAAGAAAATTTCCCTAACCTAAAGAAAGAGATGTCCATTAACATACAAGAAACCTACAGAACTCCAAAGAGATTGGGTCAGAAAAGAAATTCCTCCTGTCACATAATAATCAAACACCATTGCCTTACAGAAGCTTTCCAGTTTCATGAAATCATTTATCAATTCTTGATTGTAGAGCATGAGCCTTTGGAGTTATGTTTAGGAAGTTTCCCCCTGTGCCAATGATTTCAAGGCTCTTTCCCACTTTCTTTTCCATTACATCAGTATATCTGGTTTTATGTTGAGGGTCTTCATCCACTTGGACTTGAGTTTTGTGCAAGGTAACAAATATGGCTCTATTTTCTTTTTTCTACATATAGACAACCAGTTTGACCAGTACCATATATTGAAGATGCTTTCTTTTTTTCCATTGTATATTTTTGGCTTCTTTGTCACAGATAAAGTGTCCATAAGTGTGTGGTTTTATTTCTGGGTCTTCAATTCTATTCCATTAACACCGTGTCTGTTCCTGTATCAATACCATGCAATTTTTATCACTATTGTTTTGTATTAAAGCTTGAGGTCAGGGATAGTGAATCTCCCAGAAGTTCTTTTATTGTTAAGAATTGTTTTTTTTTTTCCCCTGGGGCTGTTGAGATGACTCAGCAGTTAAGAGCACTGAGTAGTCTTCTGAAGGTCCTGAGTTCAAATCCCATCAATCGCATGGTGGCTTACAACCATTCGTAATGAGATTTGATGCACTCTTCTGATGTGTCTGAAGACAGCTACAGTATACTTATATATAATAAATAAATAAATCTTTTAAAAAAAGAATTATTTTTGCTATTCTGTTTTTTGCCTTTTCAAATGAATTTGAGAATTTCTCTTTCCATGTCTATGAAGAATTGTGTTGGGATTTTGATGGGGATTGCATTGAATCTATAGATTGCCTTTGGTAGGATGGCCATAAGACAAATCAGCAACCTACAGAATGGGAAAAATTTTTCAATGACACCACATCAGATAGATGGCTAATATTCAAAATTTATAAAGAACCCAAGGAGCTAATCACCAAAAAAAAAAACAACACAATTAAAAAAATGGGGTAAAATAATAAACTGAGATTGCAAAATTGAGGAATCTTGAATGGCTGAGAAGCACCTAAAAAAATGTTCAAAGTCCTTAGTGATCAGAGAAAAGCAAATAAAAATGAACCTGAGATTCCACCTTACACCAATCAGAATGTCTAACATCCTAACCTCAGGGGACAACACGTGTTAGCAAGGATGTGGAAAAAGAGGAACACTCCGCCATTGCTGGTGGGATTGCAAACTAGAATAACCACTCTGGAAATCAATCTGGAGGTTCCTCAGAAAATTGGAATTAGATCTTCCTGAAGACCCACGTATACCACTCTTGGGAATATACCCCCAAAATATGCCCCACCATGCCACAAAGACACATGTTCCACTATGTAAATAGCATCCTTATTTGTGATAACCAGAAGCTGGAAAAAAAGTCACATGTCCCACAACAGAAGAATGGATACAGAAATTGTGGTTCATTTACATAATGAAATACTACTCAGATATTAAGAACTAGGATATGCTGCGTTTTGCAGGCAAATGGATAGAACTAGATAATATCATCCTGAGTGAGGTAACTCAGACCCAAAACGACACGCATGGTACGAACTCACTAATAAGTGGATATTAGTCAAAAAAAAAAAAAAAAAAAAAAGAAAGAAAGAAAGAAAGAAAAGAAAAAGGAAAATGTACAGAATACCCAAGATGGAGTCCACAGAACTCAAAAATGTCAACATACTGAAGTGCCCAAGTAAAGACACCTCAATTCCACTTGGGAGGGTGAAGAAAGCAATCACAACTTGGGAGGGAGGGAGGAACTTGGGAAGGAAAGTAGAAAGGGCAGAGGGGGGAGGAAAAAGGGGGATAAGAGGAACCTGATCTGACATTGTGGGAGGGAATAAGACTGAAGCCCTGAGGACTGGAAGAAAGAATGAAAACAGGCAACCTCTGGAGAAAGGAGGTTGGGGGACTCTCCAGAATGCACCAGAGACCTTGGAGGTGAGAGATTCATAGAACTAAAAGGGAGGGACCTTAGATTAAATGCCTGACAGTAGAGAGACGGAACTTATAGAGTCTACCTCTAGCAGGAAGACCAGGCTTCAAATGGAGGGGGGGGGGACATCCCACAGCCATAACACTAACCCATAATTGTTCCTTTCTGAAAGAATTATAAGGATAGAAATGGAGAGCAACCCTAGGAAGAAAAGGTCAAACAACAGGCTCAAAGTGGGATCCAGCACAATGGGAAGTCCCAAGGCCTGACACTATTACTGAGGCTATGGAACACTCACAAAATGAACCTATCATGACAGCACGCAGGAAGACCCAACAAGCAGCTGAAAGAGTCAGATGCAGATATATGCACCCAACCAATGGACAGAAGCAGCTGAACTCTGCTGTTGAATTAGGGAAGATTGAATGAAGCTGAGGGAGACCCTGTAGGAGGAACAGCAGTCTCAATTAATCTGGATCCCTGGGATCTCTCATACACTCGACCATCAAACAGGCAGCATACACCAGCAAATATGAGGTTCCTAGCACACCTACAGTAGAGGACTTCGGGGTTTGTGTTCTTCCAGAGATGATGTACCTAACCCTAAAGATACTGGAGGACCCAGGGAGTTTAGAGGTCAAGTGGGGTGGGGGTAGAGACATTCACGTGGAGCCAGGGAAAGGGGAGGAGGTCTGGGATGTGGAATAGTCAGAGGGTTGACAGGGGTTGGCAGGGTGGGGAATAAAATATTGAGTTTATACAAATAATTAATAAAAAAATCTCACAAAAAATAATCAAAATACCAAATGCACTAAATAAAGAAAGAATATTAAAAGTAGTAAAAGAAAAAGGTCAAGTAACATATAAAGGCATGCCTATCAAATTTACACCAGACTTCTCACTAGAGACTATGAAAGCCAAAAGATTCTAGGCAGATGTAATACAGACCCTAAGTGAACACAAATGTCAACCCTGGCTACTATACCCAGCAAAACTCTCAATTACCATAGATAGACAAACCAACATATTCCATCACAAAATGAATTTATACAATATCTTTCCACAAATCCAGCCCTTGAAATGATAATAGATGGAAAATGCCAACACAAGGAGGGAATCTACACTCTAGAAAAAAGCAAGAAATTAATCTTCTTTAACAAACAAAAAAAGAAGAGAAACACACAAACATAACTCTACCTCTAAAAACAAAATATCAAATAAAATAGACTTTCAACCTAAAGTTATCAAAAAAAAATAAGAAAGGACATTTCATACGCATCAAAGGAAAATGAGCATCTACCAAAATGAACATCTATGTCCCAAATGCCCTTGCATTGGCAACCACATGCATAAAAGAAACTTTATTAAAGCTCAAAGCACATATGGCACCTCACACATTAGTAGTTGGAGACTTCAACACTCCACTCTCATCAATGGACAGAACAGGAAAACAAACTAAACAAAGTAAGAGTGAAACTAACAGAACTGACTAACCAAATGGATTTAACAGATATCTATAGAACATATGTTTTATCCTAAAACAAAAGAGAATACCTTCTTCTAAGCACTTCACGGTACCGTCTCCAAAACCGACCACATACTCTGTCACAATACAGACCTCAACAGATATAAGAAGATTGAAATAAGCCCATATACCTTATCTGATCACCACAGACTAAGGCCGGTTTTCAATAACAACAAAAACAACAGAAAATCCACATACACATGGAAACTGAAAAACATTCTACTGAAAAATAACTTGGTCAAGGAAGAAATAAAAAAAGAAATTAAAGACTTTTTAGAATTTAGTGAAAATTAAGTTACATCATACCCCAACTTATGGAATACAATGAAAGTAGTGCTAAGATTAAAACCCTTAGCTCTGAGTGCCTCTAAAAAGAAAATGGAAAGAGCATATGCTAGCAGCTTGACAGCACATAAGAAGGCACAAGAACAAAAAGAAGCAAATACACCCAAGAAGAGTAGACGGCAGGAAATAATCAAACTCAGGGCTGAAATCAACCAAGTAGAAACAAAAAGAACTATACAAAGAATCAACAAAACCAGGAGCTGTTTCTTTGAAAATACCACAAAGATAGTTAAACCCTTAGCCAAACTAACCAGGGGGCACAGAGACAGTATCCAAATTAGCAAAATCAGAATGTAAAAGGGGGATATAACAACAGATACTGAGGAAATCCAAAAAATCATCAGGTTCTACAACAAAAGAATATACTCAACAAAACTGAAAAATCTAGATGAAATGGACAATTTTCTAGACAGATACAAGGTAACAAAGTTAAATCAGGATCAGATAAATGATCTAAACAGTCCCATAACCCCTAAAGAAACAGAAGCAGTCATTAATAGTCTCACAACCAAAAAAGAGCCCAGGACCAGATGAGTTTAATGCAGAGTTCTAACAGACCTTCAAATAAGACTTAATACCAATACTCTTCAAATTATTCCAAAAAAATAGAAACAGAATGAACACTACCCAGTTTGTTCTATGAAGCCACAATTACTCTGATACCTAAACCATACAAAGCTGCATCAAAGAAAGAGAACTTTAGACCAATTTCCCTTATGAATATTGATGCAAAACTACTCAGGAAAATTCTTAGTAACTGCATCGAAGAACACATCAAAACAATCATCCACCATGATCAAGAAGCCTTCATCCCAGGGATGCAGGGATGGTTCAATATACAGAAATCAATCAATGTAATCACTACATAAATAAACTCAGAAAAACAAAAAACACATGATCATTTCATTAGATGCTGAGAAAGCATTTGACAAATTCAGCAGCTTTTCATGATAAAAGTCTTGGAAAGATCAGGAATTCAAGACCCATACATAAACATATTAAAAGCAATATACAACAAACCAGTAGCCAACATCAAACTAAATAGAGAGAAACTTGAAGCAATACCACTGAAATCAGGGACTAGAAAAGGCTGTCCAAGGATGCTGAACATTTCTTTAGGTGCTTCTCAGCCATTAGATATTCTTCAGGTGAGAACTCTGTTTAGCTCTGTACCCCATTTTTAATAGGGTTATTTGGCTCTCTGGAGTCTAACTTCTTGAGTTCTTTGTATATATTGGATATTAGCCCTCTGTCGGATGTAGGGTTGGTAAAGATCATTTCCCAATTTGTTGGTTGCCGCTTTGTCCTTTTGACAGTGTCCTTGGCCTTACAGAAACTTTGTAATTTTATGAGGTCCCATTTGTCAATTCTTGATCTTAGATTATAAGCTATTGGTGTTCTATTCAGGAAATTTTCCGCTGTGCCCATATGTTCATTAGGGAAATGCAAATCAAAACAACCCTGAGATTCCACCTCGCACCCATCAGAATCGCTAAGATCAAAAACATAGGAGACAGCAGTTGTTGGCGAGGATGTGGAGAAAGAGGAGCACTTCTCCACTGCTGTTGGGATTGCAAGCTGGTACAACCACTCTGAAAAGCAGTCTGGCGGTTCCTCAGAATACTGGGCATGACACTCCCAGAGGATCCTGCTATACCACTCCTGGGCATATACCCAGAGGCTTCCCCTGCATGCAATAAGGACACATGCTCCACTATGTTCATAGCAGCCTTATTCATAATAGCCAGAAGCTGGAAAGAACCCAGATGTCCCTCAACAGAGGAATGGATTCAGAAGATGTGGTATATTCACACAATGGAATACTACTCTGCAATTAAAAACAATAAATTCACGAAATTCTTAGGCAAATGGTCAGAACTGGAAAATATCATACTTAGTGAGGTAACCCAATCACAAAAGAACACACATGGTATGCAGTCACTGATAAGGGGATATTAGCCCAGAATCTCTGAATACCCAAGATGTAATTCACATATCAATAGATGTCCAAGAAAATGGAAGGAGAGACCCCTGGTCCTGGAAAGACTGGATTTAGGGGAATACCAGGACAGAGAAGCGAGAGAGGGTTAAATGGGGAACAGAGGGAGGGAAGGAGGCTTATGGGACTTTTGGGGATGGAGGAAATGGGAAAGGGGAAATCATTTGGAATATAAATAAAAAAAAATAGAAAATAATAAAAAAAAATTAAAAAAAGGAAAAGGCTGTCCACTCTCTCCCTACCTGTTCAATATAGTATTCCAAGTCCTAGCCAGAGAAATTAGACAACAAAAGGGGGTCAAAGGGATTCAGATTGGAAAAGAAGTCAAACTTACCACTATTTGCAGACGATATGATAGTATACATAAGTGATCCCAAAAATTCTGCCAGAGAACTCCTAAACCTATAAAACAACTTCAGCAAATTAACTAGATATAGAATTAAAACAAACAAATCAGTAGCCTTCCTATACTCAAAGGATAAAGAGGCTGAGAAAGAAACAAGGGAAACAACACCTTCATAATAGTCCCAAATGATAAAAAAATTACTTTGGTGTGACACTAACCAAGCAAGTGAATGATCTGTATGACAACAACTTCAAGTCTTTGAAGAAAGAAATTGAAAAAAATCTCAGAAGATGGAAAAATCTCCTATATTCATGGATTGTCAGGGTTAATCCAGTAAAAATGGCCATAGTGCCTAATGAAATCTACAGATTTATTGCAATCCCCATCAAAATTCCAACTCAATTCTTCATAGAATTAGAAAGAGAAATTTCCAAATTTATCAGGAATAACAAAAAACCAAGGATAGGGAAAACTATTCTCCACAATAAGAGAACCTCTTGAGGAATCACCATCCCTGTCTTCAAGATATACTACAGAGTAATCATGATAAAAACTGCATGGTATTGGTACAATGATAGCCAGGTAGATCAATGAAATAGAATTGAAGACCCAGAAACGAAACCACACATTTATAGTAACTTGTTTTTTGACAAAGGATCTAAAACTATTCAGTGGAAAAAAGACAGCATTTTCAACAAATTGTGCTGGTTCAACACTTAGAAGAATGCAAATCAATCCATTCTTATCTCCCTGTAGAAAGCTCAAATCCTAGTGGATCAAGAAGCTCCACATATAACCAGATACACTGAATCTAATAGAAGAGAAAGTGGGGAAGAGCCTGGAGCATATGTGCAGAAGGGAAATTTTCCTGAACAGAACACCAATAGCTTATGCTGTAAGATCAAGATCTTTATCAATCTTACATCTCATAGAGGGCTAATATTCAATATATACAAAGAACTCAAGAAGTTAGACACCAAAGATGGGGTACAGAGCTAAACAATGTATTCTCAACTGAGGAATACAGGATGGCTGAGAAATGTCTAAAGTAATGTTCAACATCCTTAATCATCAAGGAAATCCAAATAAAACAACCCTGAGATTCTACCTCATACCAGTCAGAATGGCTAAGATCAAAACTCAGGGAAAAGAGAGGCTGGAGAGGGTGTGTAGAAAGAGGAACACTCCTCCATTGCTGGTAGGATATTAAGTTGGTAAAAGCATTCTGGAAATCAGTTTGGTTGTTCCTCAGAAAATTAAACATAGTACCACTTGATGACCCTGGGCATATTCCCAGAATATGCTCTAACCTGTAACTATGTTCATATGTAAATATGAACTATGTTCATAGCAGCCTTATTTATAATAGCCAGAAGTTTGAAAGAACCCAGATGTACCTCAACAGAGGAATGGTTAAAGAAAATGTTGTATATTTATACAATGGAGTACTACTCAGCTATTAAAAACAATGAATTCATGAAATTCTTAGGCAAATGGGTGGAACTAGAAAATATCCTGAGTAAGGTAACCTAATCACAAAACAACAGTTATGGTATTCACTCACTGATAAGTGAATATTAGCCCCAAAACTTGGAATACCCAAGATACAATTCACAGTCTACATGAGGCTCAAGAAGATGGAAGACCAAAGTGTGGATACCTTGGTCCTTCTTTGGAGGGGGATCAAAATATCCATGGCTCACAGCCAACCAATGGACTGAGCATAGGATCCCCAATGGAGGAGCTAGAGAAAGTACCCAAGGAGCTGAAGAGGTTTGCATCCTCATAGGAAGAACAATAATATATACAAACGAGTACCCACAGAGCTCTCAGGGATTAGACCACCAACCAAAGAGTACACATGGGGACACCAATGGTCCCAGCTACATATGTAGTAGAAGATGGCCCTTTCAGACTTAAATGAGAGGAGAGGCCATTGGTACTGTGAAGGATTGATGCCACAATGTAGGGGAATGCCAGGTCAGGAAAGTGGAGGGTGGTTTGGTAAGCAGGGGGAGGAGGGATGGGATAAGGGTTTTTCAGAGGGTAATGAGGAAAGGAGATAACATTTGAAAAGTAAATAAAGCAAATATCTAATAAAAAAAGGAAAAAAAAGAATAGAAATGTCTTGAACTCATTCGCTCACGGAGAATTTTACTAAACAGAACTCCAATGGCTCTTGCTCTAAGATCAAGAATTGATAAATTGAACCTCATGAAACTAGAAAACTTCTGTAAGGCAAAGGAAATTGTCAGTCATACAAATAAGCAACTTACATAATGGGAATAAAGCTTTATAAACCCCATATCTAATAGAGGGCTAATATCCAAAATATATAAAGAATTCATGAAGTTAATCACCAAGAAACCAAGCAATGCAATCAAAAAAATGGGGTATAAAACTAAATTGAGAATTCACTACAGAAGAATTTCAAATGTCTGGTAAGCACTTAAAGAAATTTTCAATTTTCTTTAACTTACTATAAGAACTTGATATAAGAAGGGTATATTTTGGTTCACAACTCTAGGGTACTGTCCATGATGCTATGGAGGTCATGGATAAAGGATTTTCACAGCTTGGCTCTTTGTACGTGCAGATATTAGGGGGAAATGAATGGGTGTACTTATCTATCTTTCTAATTGTTATCACGTTTGAAAGCCAGAGTCCATGAAATGATATTCCATGCAGTGTACTCTTCAATTAATATAACATTGTGGGATAGGACATAAACCCAATCGAAAGTATTTGTTTATTCCCATAATTTTCATGCAATTATTTTACCAGTGGGCATGTTTTGCCATGGAATTCAATATCTTTGTTCACCCGACTTAAAGATATATAAGATTGATTTGATTTTCCTTTTCCACTATTATGCATTATACTATTCAACACTATGAAAGCCATCCAGTAGTGATAAAGTTCCCATGTTAGTACAAGTTTGATTTTTTTCATGTTCTATGTTTCCATTATATAATTTCTTTTGCAGTACCATATATTTTTATTTTCTAAGTTTTTTTTATTTACATTCCAAATCATTTCCCCTTTCCCATTTCCTCCCTCCCCAAAAGTCCCATAAGCCTCTTCCCTCCCTCTTTTCCCCATTCAACCCCCTCTCGCTTCTCTGTCCTGGCATTCCCCTACATCCAGTATTTCCAGGACCAGGGATCTCTCCTGCCATCTTCTTGGAAATCTATTGATATTCGAATTGTGTCTAGGGTATTCAGAGATTCTGGGTTAATATCCCCTTATCAGTGACTGCATATCATGTGTGTTCTTTTGGGGTTGGGTTACCTCACTAAGCATGATATTTTCCAGTTCTGACCATTTGCCTAGAAATTTCATGAATTCATTGCTTTTAATTGCAGAGTAGTATTCCATTGTGTAAATATACCACATCTTCTGAATCCATTCCTCCGTTGAGGGACATCTGGGTTCTTTCAAGCTTCTGGCTATTATAAATAAGGCTGCTATGAACATAGTGGAGCATGTGTCCTTATTGCATGCAAGTAAAGCCTCTAGAGAGTAAAAGAGTAAAAGAACTTCTGGGGGAATCAGTATCCCAGACCTCAAGCTGTACTACAGAGCAATAGTGTTAAAAACTGCATGTTATTGGTACAGTGACAGGCATGTAGATCATGGAACAGAATTGAAGACCCAGAAATGAATCTTCACTCCTATGGTCACTTGATCTTTGACAAAGGAGCTAAAACCATCCAGTGGAAAAAAGATAGCCTTTTCAACAAATGGTGCTGGTTCAACTGGAGGTCAACATGCAGAAGAATGCAAATTGACCCATTCTTATATCCTTGCACTAAGCTCAATTCCAAGTGGATCAAGGACCTCCACATAAAACCAGACACACTGAAACTAATAGAAAGGAAACTAGGGAAGAACCTTGAACATATGGGCACAGGGGAGGATTTACTGAATAGAACTCCAATAGCTTATGCTCTAAGATCAAGAAATGACAAATGGGACCTCATAAAATTACAAAGTTTCTGCAAGGCAAAAGACATTGTCAAAAAGACAAAGTGGCAACCAACTAACTGGGAAATGATCTTTACCAACCCTACATCCAACAGAGGGCTAATATCTAATACATACAAAGAACTCAAGAAGTTAAACTCCAGAGAGGCAAGTAACCCTATTAAAAATGGGGTACAGAGCTAAACAAAGAGTTCTCACCTGAAGAATATCTAAAGGCTGAGAACCACCTAAAGAGATGTTCATCATCCTTAGTCATTAGGGAAATGCAAATCAAAACAACCCTAAGATTCCATTTCACACCAGTGAGAATGGCTAAGATCAAAAACACAGGAGACAGTGAGGATGTGGAGAAAATGGAACACTCCTCCACTGCTGGTGTGATTGCAAGCTGGTACAACCACTCTGGAAAGCAGTCTGGTGGTTCCTCAGAAAACTGGGCATGACACTCCCGGAGGATCCGGCTATACCACTCCTGGGCATTTACACATTACCATATTATTATTAAGTTATGGAGGGTGACCAAGAACATTAGTAACTGCATGTAATATTCAGGGTTGTATGTGACCTTATTTGCCAGCAACACCAAATAAGTAACCCATTCCTACTAATGGATATTTTATTTGTTAGTCTACTTGTCTATTAAAGGACATTATTTCCTCAACTTAAGGTAAATTCATTTAAACTCTTTATATTCACAAGTGTATGCGAAAGTAACAAGAATTTATGACTTCTTGTCCATAGACAAGATTAGAGACCTAGGGAAGAAACTCTCGACATTTGTAACATATTATTAAATGTAGCATTTAATAAATATTAAATTTAGTATGGTTATGATTCCTAATGACTTATCATTATACTTCTAGTCTATGGAATCACTCTTCCTTCAACAGAGAAGATTCTCCTGCAGTAGATTGCAATTAAGATAGAAAAGCACATCTAGATAACACATGGAGAGTAAGAGATAATGGAGAGCTCTTACTTAAATGGGGCCTTCTGTCAAACCTCTCTTCCCAAGATCCAGAAATCATTGTAAAAGTTGTGGTAGAAATATTGAAACAGCGAGAGTATTATAGAATGATTTTTTAAAAATGTTGTTTTCTTGATACAAAAGGGCAGATACTTTTATGAACTCAAAGTTATTATATCAGCATCTACTAGACATGAAAAATCTCTAAGCCAAATGAAATCCTCTCATGAGGGAGACAGGTGAGCATGAAGTTCCAGCCCTGCTTGAGGAGCTATTGTCAAGTGATTACTGTTCATAAAGCAAGAGTCACCTTAATAATGGTTGTTACTCCAGATCGGTTAATATATTCCAGTGAATAGGGCATATGCACAATTATATAACCGGACTAAACAGGAATTGTTATAATTGCTTTGCTTTTAACAAATGAGAATACTGAGTTGGGTGTGTAGACAAAATAAATGAACCTAAGACAAATTATGCAAAGGATCTCTATGTCCAAAATAAATGACATGAAATTTGAATAAAAGCAATTATTTAAAAATATTAACCATAATCACTATATTCATCAATATTATACCAAAACAAATCACATTTAAGCTATAGCCTTCTCTGTCTGCTCCATAGAACCAGAGTCATTTCAAACGTAAAGGTAATCCAGCACAATCTCAGTTCCCATAATCTTTACTAATTCCAACTATATTTAAAAATTTAAATGAAGTCTATCCCCAACCTGAAGTGGATCCCCTGTGAGTTGCAAATGAAATTGACTTGTGAGCATCTGATATATATGACACAGAATAAAGATTTACTTTAAAAATGGATGAATGGGAATATAGCAATGATAGATCCGATGATAAATCAGAACTCTGCAAGAAAAACATCGAATCTTTGGCAGTGAATCAGTTTTTTTCTCCTTTGAAACCTCATGACCTGGGTCTCCCCTGGTCCTGTTTCTATAAGCATTTTTTTTGTCTATTAACTCACAAAAAAATTGCCTATATAATTCTATGTAGAGCATACTTTGGGCACTTTTACTGGGAGAGAGGACCCTTTGCTAGCCCAAACTTCCAAATTCTTTCAAAGTCATTCCACAAACCAATCGCAATGACTTCAAAACTACACAGAAGGAGGGAGGATGGATTGGGGGTTTTCTGGGAGAGGGGAAACCTGGAAAGGGAATAACATTTGAAATGTAAATGAACATATTCAATTAAAAAAAAGAACTATATTGAAAGATTCATCACAGCTTATGGGAATCAATTTACTGTGTTAGTTCCTTGCGTTTTGCTATTACAGAATCCTCTGACAAAAGCAATTTAAGGAAAGACATGAATTCACTCTCTCAGTTGAGGATGACAAACATTTGTGGCACAGAAGACAAGACAGCAGAAAGTTAGGGTGTGGGTCAGTCTGAATCTTCAGTCAGTAAATGGATGTAAAGGAGTTCTTGTTCTCAGCACCAATTTTTCTTTTTAGTTAGCAATGGACTGTAACTGATGGGATGGTATCTCCTATATTTAGAGTGGGTTGTCCCACTTCAATTAATACATAATCTAGAAAATCTATTATATGTTTGCTGAGAAATTTATTTTCACAATGATTGTAAATTGCATTAAGTTGACCATCAATTTTGGTGGTATCTAACAAGTTACTTAAAATCTAAGAGAAAACATACTACATTTGACACTTAGGATGTTAACATCTAAGCAGAGACTTTAGAAACTGCATACAAGAAAGTGTGGAACACATTGTCATTTGAGAGATACAGATATGGAGATCAAGTGTTGAGCATTTTCATTTGTAAATATCTGAAAGAAATATGTTTGTGTTTGCAGACTTTCTTTTTCCAGTGCTAAGGGTCAAACCTAAAGTCCTGTAAATGCAAAATCAGTATTATGTCATGGAAGGACATCCCCTGGGCCACTATTTGTTTGATAATTTTAAACTCTCTATTAAATACAATTTGGGTAGCTAAATACATTTTCAATTTATATTTGGTATTATTATTAAATTAAATACAAGCACCTTCAAGGAATCTACAACAAATTTTATCACCATAAAAATAATGAAAGTATTTGGCTACTGAATATGAAAATAGAAAACAGAATCTGAATTAAAACATACACACACAGGATTCAGACTTTATTTGGGTGAAGTATAATGGCTACCTTGTCAAACCTCATTAGTATGTATATTAAGGGTATTTAACTTGAGATGGTTACTAAATTTTAAATAGTCAACTAAACCACACACACATTCTCTCTCTCTCTCTCTCTCTCTCTCTCTCTCTCTCTCTCTCTCTCTCTCTCTCCTCTCTCTCTCTCTCTCTCTCTCTCTCTCTCTCTCTCTCTCTCTCTCTCTCATCTCTCTTCTCTCTCTCTCTTCTCTCTCTCTCTTCTCTCTTTCCTCTCTCTTCTCTCTCTCTCTCTCTTCTCTCTCTCTCTCTCTCTCTCTCTCTCTCTCTCTCTCTCTCTCTCTCACACACACACACACACACAACACACATGCACACACACTGCAATATATCTCTGCCAACAATTTCAGAAAATAAATTCTCCTTTTTTATTGCCTATTTTATTTATTTACATTTCAAATGTTATCTCCTTTCCTGATCCACCCTCCTCTCCAGAAAACCCCTATGCCATGTCCCTCCTCCTACTTCTATGAGGGCGTGCCCCTACCCACCCAACTGCTGCTGCCCCTCTGCTCTTGCATTCCTCTACACGGGGACATCAAGCTTTCACAGGACCAAAGATTTCTTCTCTCAACAAGGCCATCCTCAGCTATATATTTTGCTGGAGCCATGAGTCCCTCTATGTGTACTTGTTGGTTGGTGGTTTAGACACTGGGAGCACTGGTTGCATTGTTGTTCTTCCTATGAGGTTGCAAACCCCTTCAGGTCCTTCAGTTATTTCCCCTACCTTCTCCATTGGGGTCTTCCTTTTCAATCCAATGGTTGGCTGCAAGCATCTATCTCTGTATTTGCCAGGGTCTGGCAGAGTCTCTCAAGAAACAGCTGTAACAGTCTCCTGTCAGCAAGCACTTCTTGGCATCCGCAATAGTGTCTGGGTTTGGTGACTGCATATGGGATGGTTCCCCAGGTGGGGATCATCTTAAGGTTCAAACAATATCTATGACTAACCATGAAAAGTGTCAATATTAATCAATGTAAATGAAAATATCATGTTGCCAACATTAATACTGTTTATCATTTTAGAATAAAATTGAGTTTTAATTGTTCTTTATACAGAAAATTTTCTTTTCAAATTATAAATACCACTTGCATAAGATATAAACACATATAGCTTTGCGTCATCCTATTCACATTGCAGTGTATGATTCAACTAGCTTTCACCAGTAACTGTCAGTGTGTGTGTGTGTGTGTGTGTGTGTGTGTGTGTGTAACAAATAGAGTATGGAGGACTTTGATGTTCTTCATAAGATCATCTTCTGTATCATTTGAATTGAATGCCTTATGTCACTTTCATGTTGCCCTTTGAAACTCTCTTTCTGATCCCTTTAAGATCAAATAATGTAGAAAACCTAAAGTGGCTTCACAGTACAGCCCTCCGGGGAGTCCAGAATAAAATCCAACAGTACAGTATCTTCGACTGTTGCACATTTTAGCATATAATTTATTGGGAAATAAATAAATAAATAAGAACAGGTTATATATACATTCATAAACATCCCTAGTGTTCAAAGCAAGCACCTTCCTACATCTTTTAAGAGCAGAATTTAATTCAAACACAGTTATCATTTTAAAAAAAATGTATCTTTTATTATCTATACATGTGATGTTCCAAGACATCACTAAACCAAAATCACTACACTTGTAAATTTTTCCCAAATATTACCTTAATTGTATTATCAATTTCTACTAAAAATGTAGGTAAGCAAATGAATGCTGAGAAGGAAGTGGTGTATTAACTAACCTTAAGAAAATTAAATGTAAAGTTGGCACTTAGTTCTTATAGATATTGAAAGATAAGTTTTACCTTTAGTTATTAGTTAAACCTGAACAAAACATCTTACTTCTTTCCCCTATAATTTTCTGCACCTGAATTTTAATGTTGTTTCTAGTATAGTACAGGCTGAGGGAGTAAAATATTCTTTCATTAATGATGATGTGTATATGAATATAAATATTGATACCTTAGGATTGAGCAATTTACTTACCATATAATTCTATTCTGTAGAATGGGAGAATAAATAGCTTACTCTTCTTGCCTATTAATTAATTTTCTAATTAAATACAGTAATACATTTTCCTATGCAACATAAAATGTTCACTGAATGGCTTGTTTTTGATGTGTTACATTATAGCTCATCATGTAAATGTAAATTACTTCAAAGTTTAATGGAATTAGGTAGCATTGAAAATATTTCTTAACCAAAATCAGTTAAGGAATACAGTGAAGGTGAAGATATGGACAATTCTATGGTTGTAACAGATGCTCTTCCATAGTGTGGTGCTTTAGAACATTGCTATGCAAATTGTTTGGTTGTTCATTAACTTGACCTTTACGAAGCTTACCATATTCAATTATTTATTTGGGTAACTTTACGGGAAATGCTCTGGTGGAAATGAAAAAAAATATATTTTATCATGAATATAGGCACTGAGAACATGTTCTCAATACTAGTGAGTCCATGCTTTTATAAACAGTTCTTATGATCCTTCTACTGAATATGGCTTCCATGACACAAGATCTCACTGGAGTTTCTATAGGTTCTACATTTTCTACCCTTCAGACTAGAATGTTCTGAAACTTCAATTCTATGTGTTTGTTATTTCATGTACTGACCCCACAAAGATATTTCCTATATGTGTTAGGAAGATAAGGTAGTCTTAGCAATTAGGAATGCATCTACTAAATACAAGAAATAAAATATTTAAATATCAGCTTTTAAAACTTCAGTATCAAAGTTGTACTAAGCTAAGTTGTCTCAAATAAAAAGTGAAAATGTGCATTAACATATATCTGTGTCTAAATACCTACTATGGTTAACAATAACATCTATGTATCCATGTATTATATTTTAGAATGGATATGTCCAATAAATTATTCAGATGCATATAAGCATGAGCAATGCTCCACTGACGCATTGACAAGCATCCAGAGTAATATAGAGTGCAGTGGGAAATGAGAACACAAGGCTGTGTAGACAAAACTGCCTATGTTCAAAAGCTTTTCCAAATATGAATCCCTTTCTGTTGTGATTTTATAATGTTTTTAACATGGTTACTCACAATTCAAAGTATTTTCACACACGAAGTACATAGTGGTGTTAATATTCTCATGTTCATATGGAAAAAAAACTGCTTTGAAACAGATCTATGAATGTATTTTATGTGAAACAAGTCGGGAAGTTGTAAGATTTCCACAGTTCATAAATATGAGCTCAATAGCAACACATTTAGGATTCTTTGTTATAAGAGATTGTATAAAGTTTTAATTTCACTGAAAAGTTGCAGTGACTTTTTTTGTTATAGTGCACACACTTAGAGTAAATAGAAGCATTGCTTAATGTCTACCAAGTTTGAAAACTATTAATAAAAGCTTTTTGCTATTTTTTCTGATTAGACATATTAGCATTGTTGATGTCATCTGTGTACTGTATTTAACTATGAAGAATTTTTTCTATAGGTAAAAATTTTATATATTTTGAATATTCTTTCTCTTATATTTGCAACATATCTTCTAAATAATATGCCTTTTTATAGGGTTAGTGAGAGAAAGTGCTTACTATCAAATCAGAGGAATGGAATTCACTTCCAGGTCCCACGTGATTGAAAGAGAGAACCAACTCACAGGCGTTGTCTGTCCCTGTACCTACACACATGTGTGTCCTCTCACACTAATCTCTACCATCCTACATAAAAATAAATGAACGTAATTAAAATAAAAAGAATTGGATCTTTTATATATGACAGTGAAGTTGTACCAAGGATATCTCAAAAATATGGCAGCCTAAACAAGAGCAAGACAAGACACCAATTGATATCCTAATATGGGCACAGAACTCTCAAATGCACCACTCTTGGAATAAGAGTTGTAGTCAATTGATGGGCAAGAAAGCAAGAACTAGTCTTTTCCAGCAAATAGCCCTTTGATGGTTGGCCAATCCCAAGAGATCAGCCCTAATCACATGAGTTACATAAAATATCAGGAGGTCACATTTGTGAATCATACATGCGTGTGTGTAACAATTTTAATTAAGGAATAAAAAGCCATAAATTTGAAAATGGGAAGAATATAGACAGAAATGGGGTTACTGAAGGGAGGAGAAAATTATGGGAAAAGAATACTCACAACAAATCCTGCAAAAATAAAATTTAAGTCACACATTAAACACAAAAAAAAATTATATTTTTTGGTTAAAACATTTCAAACCACTTTTAACGGTAGAAAAAAAATCGTATTTCAGAGTTCCATGCCTTTGGCCATATTTGAACTTTTTTATGACATATTGCTTACAAAGTTTTAGAAGTAACTTTACAAATGATAACATATGCGTATTTTCTATAAAACATTCTTAGTGTTTAATAGTTACACAAACATACCCTTTATGATGCTAAATTATTTAAAACATTGCAAGATTGTGCAACAATGGAATATGTATTATATAATTAACCATTGAGTTTAAAATTATTTACATATGTATATGACATATGCATGATAAATTATAATTTTGTAAGTACTTCTGAAAGTAGAAATCTATTTTAATATTTTAAATATGTATCTTAGAATTTCTGCTAACTTTGAAACCTCTGATATAGGCAAAAGTGAAATTATTTTAAATAATTAAATATATTTACAAAAATATTTTAATAAACTTTTTATATAAACTGTGTTGTTATATGGTAATATACTTTTTCCAAAACATTATCTAAAGTATACCTAATTGTTCATCTTTGTTTGCCTAACAATACTTAACTACATACACACAGTAGGATGTTGTCACATGCACCAAATATGCATGTCCTCAGAGATTTTCATTTGATTTGGTTTAGATTTAAGTTTGAAGTATAATTTTTTACAGCCTTGCATTGACATCTTCTGGGGAATTTGGTGATGGCAGAATGTCCTGTAACTGTGCATAAAAAAGAAGATTTCTCATTTTCTAGTATATTTGCCATCTCTCAACATACTTTCAGGTAATCTTAGCAAAGATTTATTTTTCTAATCACCAAGTAAAATAACAATTTTTCTAGATAAAATATATGTGTGGGGTTCTATTTTTTTTCAAATGTATGTACTAAGATAAGTTACCTAGCTTACTATAATTATCATAAGCAATTTAAAAATATCTGTGAATTATAATTTGAAAACAACAAATACATTAGGTTCTATAGTAATGAGTTCTTTTTTGTAAAGCCATGTTTTACATTCATTTCTCTACTTTAATGAGAGACTTCAAGAAAGAGGTTTCCTTTTCACAAAAGTATTATAAAGCAAGACAAACAGCTATACCATGCCATTAACTATAACTAAACTAACTGGTTATAGTTTGAAAAACATTTATTTTCATTAGTGCTATAAATATATTTTATTGAAATTCATTATGTTAAGAAAAGTATTAGAGATACTATCTCTTTGAAATAAAAAGTGTGTAAGTATATAATATCATTTTATAGTAAATATAGTTTTCATTAGTATGGGAAATATATTACTCAATGGTTTACTCATGACAGTACAAATTACATAAAGCTATAAAAATTATCAAAATAATTTAAGTGATAGAATGATATCTGTAATTTAGCTCTGTTAATGTCTCATAATCATATTTTTCTATGATATTATTTTAAAGAGAAATACAATGCATCATATTATCAGCAAAATGTAAGTTTTCTCTTCATGACAAAGTTACCTTTTAAAGAATATACTACTATTTCATCTTTCATGGTCAAGGTGTGAATTAGTTCCTTTTCCAGTATCTGTTGGCAGTAGCAGCCCCTGTGACTGTCTATGTGTCCTGGTGTCTAGGATGATTTCACATATTTTAGGTGTTGATTGGAGGATGTTTCATTGTCTGAGCTAGCATTTCATTTGCTTCCAAGGGAAACTAAAATGTATTTCAAGAATAGCTCTAAAAGACTATTACAAGATAAGTAAAATTACATCTGGCTTATAAAACTGCCATTGGCCAGGCTCTCTATGCCAGTCATACCTATATTATTAGTTTACTGCTTGCCTTGACTTTTATCCTTTTAGGAAATGTACATCCCATAGTTTCTAAACACTCCATTACATTTGCTATTGATAATTAGTAAAAATGGATTTTGACAAATGGAGAAAAGGTATTGAGTAAGTAGTTCAGGAAGCTGCAGACAAACTAAAGGATTCAATGGATGGACTTTCACAGGATCATGAACTGTGTTAGATAAAAGAAACAAATAAGAGAAGACTTATCAAGAGAAATGTGTGTACATTCATTATTAAATATGCTTCATATAAACCTGATCCAAGTATATGAGAACAGATTTTCAAAAACAGAAATTTACCCTAGGACTATGAAACAAATAAGCAGATCAAGGATTGCCCAAACTGTAATTTGATGTAACTGGTATTCAGAGGAGTGTCATGAGATGTAATAGCATAGGGTGCTCACATGATCATGTGGGAAATTGGGGCTTACATTTCAAAGTAGACAAAAGTAAGTCTTGGAGAGATCATGTATCTGAAATCTAATAAAAAACTTGTTTACATATCCAACATAAAGAAGAAAACATTCCTTAAGAATCAGTGGTTAACACAACAGTTGTTTCATTGTCTTGATTTGAACACATTGTTGAAATTTGGTGAGAAAAATGGAGGCTCTAACAAAGAAGACTGAAGACATGTCAAGCCTGATTTTTACACATTAAAAATTAAGAGATTGAACCTTCAATATCTATAGAATCAAAGGAAAAATAATATTATAACCCAGCTTATTTCAAACATTGAAACATCTCTTACTTCAAAATAGCATTTGATTCTTAACTTACAGAAAACAATAGATGTTTTTGAAATGATTTTTTCTTAATCTTTATTTATTGTTATTTTATATATTACTTAAATATTGGTTCATTTTGTTTAGAGCTTTATAGGAATATACAACTGCAGTCTGTATTCATCAAAATCACTTAATTAATTAAGAAATGATAAATAGGTAGATGGATATACAAATAGATGATTGATTGACAATAGAAAGAGAACAGATGGATGGATATATAAAGAAATCCTAATAGAAAGACAGTCTGATGGATAGTTATAATTTGGTTTCTGGGGTATTATATTTTAATAATTTAAGATTAAAAATATTACAACATATTTTAATATGAAAATCATTCTAGTTATAAAGTGTGGCAATTAAGAAACACAGAAATAAGGAATTCTAAAACCCCAGGGGTGATTGAGTTCTTAATTTTTTAGTAAAAGTAAAAGTGCAAAACAACCACCAAAAAACAAAAAAACAAACAAAACAAGAAAACAAACAACAATAACATTAACAGCAACAACAAAACCCCAGTGCAAATGACAGCAAGGCTGTAAGATATTCGTATTCAAGGTCATTGAGTTCTCGAGAAGACTGCTTCTTTCTTTGAGGTATTGTAACTAATCTGTTCTTCCTCCAGGAGCTGCAGGAATCCATATACAAAACGTTCTGTGGACAAGGTTTCATTTTTTTTGTTGCTTTTTCTTCTTGTTAATCATTCCATTCATTTATATCCTTCTTCCTGGTTACCCTTCCACAAACCCCTCATCCCACATCCGACCTCTCCTTCCTCCCCTTTGCCTCTGTGAGGGTGCTCCCCCACTCATGCACCTACTCCTGCTCCATGCTCCAGCATTCCCCTAAGCTGGAATATCAAACCTTCATAAGACAAAGGGCCTCTCCTCCCGTTGATATCAGACAAGGCCATCCTCTGTTACATGTGTATCTGGAACCATGGAGCACTTCCTGTACCACCCAGTGCTCCCAAGGCTTGTACTTAATATGGGTAGTTGGTCCATTCTGTAAGGCCTACTCTTTCCTGTTGAGTGCCACTGTCTTTCTAGTATCTAAATACATGATAAAAGATCTTCAGATTGAGAGGCAGTTCTAAACTGAGAATGCAGTTATGAATGCAGTTTTGGTGACATCTTGCACTGAGGCACTTGACTCAATTTAAATGATTATCAGTTCTGGCAATTTTGACTCAGAGAAGAATTTTCCCTACTGCAGCCTGAAAACTTTCTTATTATTTCCTACCAAGGAACATAAAATGTGATTATAGTAAATAGTCTAGGCATAAACAAATTATCATTTAATGCATGCTACTCCTAAGGTCTTATCCTATCAAATCAGTCCTTAACTGACTAGGATATATATTAATTTTAAACATGTATTCATATTGTAGGCAAAATTTTAAATCTAGACAAACTTAAATAGCCTCCCAAGAAAGCATGCAAAGATAGAAAACCAATATATTTTTTAAAAGTGTAAGGTTGGAAACATTTATATTTGTGCCTAGAAATAACATTATTGTATATTTTAAAAATTTAGAAAAGTAATGATCAATTTTGTGTTAAATATTTTATACAATACTACAAGTTATTGGATATATTTAATATGTCAAAATTTTGTAATTTCTCTTTTACTTTTCATATTTTTTAATTTCTTCCATAATTTATGAATATAATTAGAGTATGCTAAAATATTGTTACATTTTTAGACCTAATTTAAATTATGAGAATCTCCACAATGTCATAGCACTTGCAATATAAAGAAGCTTGCCAACTCTCTTACTAACAATTTCTTAACAAGAACAATGCCAGTAATTTATTAGACAAATAACCAAAGATTCAATCTGAAAAATTGTTATTTATTATTAACCTGTACCAGTGAAAATTCAAATATATTTTAAAACAAATAATGTACTTAAAATAAAACGTTTAGAAAATCTGAAATAAAATACTACAATGTCAACATAGCAACTTTGAGGTGAAGAAATTAAAAAAGAAAAACTCTCTCTGGTTTACAGCCTTCAAATTTCCCCTAGGGTACTGATGCCAGTGAGCTGTAAAGGGGAATTAAGAAGTAAGGAACATAGATAGCCTATATATTTCGAACCTCTGAAAATATTTCTAATATATTCAGAAGTAAAACAGTATGTGTGGGAGAAAGGCAGCTGAAAAATATTCGTGTTTAAGAGTTGAAGGCAAACAACCAAGGAGTAAGTTTTTAATGTTTGTGTAATAAAAATACCACAGGGGGAAAATATGTGCCAGATATTTTCAGTTGATAAGCAAGTATCCTGAGATATGAAGATAAATTAATACCTGCATATGACATGCAGTAAGTATGGCTCACATTAGCTTATTCAAATGTTACTATAACTTGGGCCAGGCATTGTGGATCACACCTTTTATCCCAGCAAAGAGTTGGAGGCCAAGCTTGTCTACAAAGCAAATTCTAGGATAGCCAGGACTATGCAGAGAAACCCTGCCTCAAACAAAATGAAAACAAAAACATAAACAAACAACAAACAAAAAGTCAGAATTACTAATAATTAGTAACTAATAAGTCTTGCATGAGATTCATTATTCAGATATATTTGTAAAACTGAAGTTATTTAGTATTCAATTTAGGATAATTACCCACTAATAATCCACATCATAAATTGTTATGTTTTTGATGAATGTCTGTTCTATTATAAAATTATACAAAATAAATTAAGGTGTTTGTTCTTTAGACCATCCTATCAGATGTATGTGTCAATCATACATATATTGGATGTTCTTGACATCTCAATTTCACAGATTGAGTTTTACAGATAATTTTAGGCATAAAAGTAATCAAGCTGAACAAGCAAACAATCTTTTTATGAGAGCCCAGTTCTTAAATCCTTGTGCTGTATCCATGTTCTTCAGTTCACACTGCTGGGGCATGCTAAGAGAATTCCACACTTTCTAGTCAGAACACCTCCCACCATACAGGAACTATTACAAAAAAAAAAAAAAAACAAGAAAGAAAGAAAGAAAGAAAGAAAGAAAGAAAGAAAGAAAGAAAGAAAGAAAGAAAGAAAGAAAGAAAGAAAGAAAGAAAGAAAAGCAAGCATGTTTTAATCTATGTGTGCCCCAGATGTTTTCTATATCTGTAATTACATCAATTCTTTTAAGCTTTAGCAGTGAATTAAATTGAAAACGACATTAAGAGCTATCTTACAGACAGCTGGGTTACCTTTACCTATAAGATTCCACTAGTAAATTACTGACTTGGTGAACATTAGGCTTTGCTTCCCTAGTATTATAACATTTATAATGTATAAAATGTAGAGTCCTTAAAGTATGACAGTATAAGCAAGTATGTCTAGAGGAAAATATAAACAAACAAAAGTCATTTGTAAACAGCATTTTCAGGGTCCGGGATCCTAGGGAAAGAAGCAAACAACCTTGCTGAACATACACATGTAAATGGATCACTGAGAGAGATAAGACTTGGAATTGGTTTTACTTTTACTCGAGAAAATTCTTCCTGGATCTATCAAGTAGCCAATAAAATGACATGATTTACTACATCACCAGCTGCCAAAAGGTCCAACAAAATCACGAAAGACAACATCCTTGTTGTAATCAAACGGCCATTATTTTCTTTCAATACAGCCGTCTCAGCACTATGATGAGGATGAAATCCTGATTGAAATTGCTCAATTGAGTCAAATTGCATCATGTGTTAATGTAATTGATTACAACCTCCAACACGTTAAGCAGAGCCTAAATTAAAAAATGAATGATGGTGTTGCATTTTTATCCAGCAGTAATGAAGCTTTCTTCAGCACTTCTGTCTCAGTATAAATTCATGGACATTTAAGAGCTGATCCAAAGCCAAAGCAGGGGAAATGTTCCCACCTTAAGGTCCGTCAATGACAGTCAGACATAGAAGGACTCCTTCTTTGAATCCATCTCTGACTCAGATCCCTAATGTACAACTAAAGAAGAGGAAGTGATTACAGAGATTATTTCTTTAAATCCATTTGATAGTTAAAATAATTAAGAGCCTTTCCTTAATTATCACATTCACATATTGTATCTCAACACTTTACTACTATGGAACATACTAAGGGTAAAAGCTATTTATAGGTTGTTAGATCTTAATGGAAATAATTCCCTTGATGTCTCTCACAGATGAGAAGAAACTGTATCAGTGTCCATGATTTCAAGGACACTGTAGCTACAAGGACATACCAAGAATATCCCATGGTGAACTACACAAAGAAAGTCTAAATTATGGAAAGAATTCAAATATTGAATACAAATTCATTAAAAATGGTTGTTTTATCATAAATGTATATGTTCTTATGATAAATGTATTTTAAAATTAACTGCAGCAATGGTGGTTAAGACTTACAGATATATTTCTCCTGAAATGAAAATAATAAAGAAAACTATATATGAACAAAAATTTTACTTGTATTAAGGTAATGAACTATTCCCTCAATACCCAGAATAATCCATGAACCCCATAAAGAATGTCATGACATTCTATATTGTTTAAAAATTTATGTTAGGATTGACTTTGCCTAATAATCTCATGGTGTCATTTGTTCTAGCATTTTATGACATAATTATGGTTAGCAGCACAGGAAAACAATCCACAAACTCAGTGCTAGACTCTACTTTCCTTTTCAACAATTACATTTTCTCAATATGAACATACCCTTATATAGACATACAGTAAAAGGTATCATAGGACTGGAGAGATATTTTACTCATAGAGTGCTTGCTTAGAATTCATGTCTTAGGTCCAATAACCACATAAATACTGAAACAAACAAACAATAGACAGACTTAGGAATGAAGGATGGTTTAATAAACCATGTCTCATCAATTCATTTTCAAATTTTATTTTTTATTATATCACTACATTGTTTCTCCCTTCATCTTCCTGCCTTCAAACAGTCATATAACATTATTTAATGTCTTGCAAATACACACTCTTTTGATTCCCCCCCACACACACACATACACACACATATACACACACACACACTCACACATCAGTTATAAATATGTAATGTTTTCATTTTATATATATATATATATATATATTCCTAAATATGTAATTATAGCCTGCTCTGTCTACACCCAGTAATGTCAGAAACTATACCCATAAAGTCTCACCAACAGGATTCCCTAATCATCACCTGATTTCTGAAGTGGCAAAGTGACCTAGCAAATCACATCTAGTGACAACAGAGTGACTGTAATTAAAATCCATCCCAGGGCAAAAGCTAATAACTGACAAATGAAGAGAAAGCATTAAAGTTATGTTAAAAGGTGAATTAATAGCCTAGAATGCAGTAGTAACACTCTAATGACTAAAATTATCTGACAGTGCTTGAAATTCTGAAGTCAATCATTTTTAAATCAAGTGTCCAACTATCCCAGGGCTGATTAAGAAATGCTAACTTCCATTTAGTCACAGCAATCTCAAATCCTTCCAGTTGTAGATATTGCACTTTAATTTTTTCTAACATTGATTGCAGATTCAGATCTTCTTGCTTTTTATTTCACACTTTTCCACATTTCATGGTTCTGCTTCCTTATTTAGCCAAACTGTAGGGTATAAAACTGTGTTATGTTCAGAAGACTGCTGAACTTAGCAGAGTTTTTAACTGATATAGGATCAGAGCTATGGTCGAATTTTTATCTTAACACTTCCTAGATGAGAAGTGTTAAAGTTGACCACTGCTTAAGAAACATCTGCTTTCTCTCTTATGCACAGAATTTGTTTGCCCATCTTCAGACTAATCATTAGAAATGCATGTGCCAAAATAAATGAGTTTTTCAGGTACAAACACATAATGTGTTCATTTAATGATAACAGAGAAGTGGATGGAAAATGAAGCATGCAACTTGGACTGTGAGAAATGTAAACTAAAGTAGCTTATGGAACAGAGTTTACATTTTTCTTTCCATAGAATCACCTGTTTTTCAGGGCTCACAAAAATGAAATGTAAACATCTGCAGAAAAATTTCTTGAAATGGAGACAGGGTAGGGGAGGAGGTATGGGATGAAGAACAGTCAGGGTGAACCAGAAGGGGAATAAAGAGTGGACTGTAAAAAACGATTAAAGAATAAAATATCAATTCCCTATATATGCTACACTACATTTGACAAAAGAGGTACATTTATACATGCCTGATTTCATGCAAATTTGTGTAGTTATGATGGAAAATCCATGTGCATGTCTCTCAAAATATTTACAAGAGATTTACTACAGGACACAATACACTCTCAGATATATGCTCAAATGACTCCCTCTCCTACTACAGAGATATCTGCTTATCAATATTTATTGCTATTCTATTCACAGAAATCTGGAAGTGGCAACAATCTAGATTAAATAATGAAACTGTGATACATATTTGCTATATAATAACATATACTAATATGTGATACACAAACACACACGTGTGTGTGTGTGTGTGTGTGTTCAATGATGTTAAGAGCAAGAAATATCTAAAGACTGTAGTACTAATTGCATGGTTTTCATTTAAAAGCTACAAAATTTGATGGAAGTTATTGTATTGAATCTTTTCTCAATCAAATTAGTCCAATTCATATTTACTATCAAATTACAACTTCTCATATCAATTAAAGTAAAATATTACATTTTATATCTAACAGTATTACATGCAAACATATATAGTACCATATTTAAAAAAAAAAGGAGTGTCAGATTCCATTGTAATGAGTCTTTAAGATTTTCTTCAGTTCTTATTTGCAAATACATTTTAGCAGTAATAGAAAAAAGGACCTAATGAAATGTATATAATTTTCATGCAATTATGGACAAAATAGTTGCTAAAAGCTTCAATTCGCCTTTAAACTTCAAAGTAATGCAATTTAATTTACTTTGAACTTATTTTAAAACTACATGATAGTTTTAAAAGTTACCAAAAAAATGCTATGTTTATTTCTTCTTATCTTACCACAAATGGAGTAGTGAACTATAAGGGTGTTTCTTCCATTGTCTATGCCTATGGCTCGTGGTCCTTTTATCATTACCATCTTTTCTTCTTTGAATTATTGAGTTGTTCAGTATTCTTTTTGACTAGATGGATATTCAGTGCTGATAGCCTTTCTGGAACAGTGCCAATATTTACTTCCTCGTTGAGTGGGATTTACTTCACGTTCCAAATTGTTCCAAATTGTTTTGCTTATGCTCAACAGAAGATATTATATACATGTATTCTAAACATATATGTGTTAAAGCCATACACCTGCAATCATAAAGTGTCTAGAATGTATCCAGGCCAGGAAACTTATTGTCAATTAAGTTTAAATCACGTCTGAGAGAAAAAAAAAACATGTAAAATACATCAAACTTCTCCAGAACTTAATTTAGCAAGCACAAAAATGACATGATGCTAATCAGATTTTTGTTTTTGTTTTTCCAAGAGGAAGCATGATTGTCTTTGTCGATAAAGCTAGTGTTTCACAAAGTAGACCTTTATTTACATTTAGTGCGTGTATTTGGATAAGTACAGCAGTTAGAGTGGTAGAGAACACAAGGAGAATAGGGTGCACAGAATCACTTAAGCAGGGCTCATAGGGACTCACAGAGGATGAAGCTGCAACCACAGACTCAAGATGGGTCTGTGCTGGTCCATCTGCATCCATGCCTTAGGTTTGGGGGGTTGATAGACTCCTAACAGTGAGAATGTGTATCTCTGTGACTCTTTTGCCTGATTGGAGTATCTATTTCCTCCAACTGGGGTGCTTTATCAAGTCTTTATATGATGGTTTCTGTCAACTCTTAGAGCATTTTTTATGCCACGTTTGGTTGATGCTACTGGGAGGCCTGCCCCCCTTTTTTCTTTCTTTTTTTTTTTTTTTAAAGGAAACAGAAGAGCAGTGAATCTGGGAGAGAGGTGAGGTGGGTCCAGTCTGGGAAGAGGGGTAGGAGGGAAGCTATGGTTGAGATGTATTGTATGAGAGAAGAATAAATTTTTAAAAAGGAAGAAAACATAAGACATTTAGAAAACTATTTTTTTATGTGACCGGAATTACAAAGGCATTATGAAAGCAAGAATATAAGATGATTTAAAGTTCCATTCTTAGTATTATAAACCTGCCTTGAAAACAAAACTTGAAGAAAGAAAACAGCTGTCACAAGGACTCTAATCCAAGTGGCAGTGCCCTCATTTCCTCAGGAGCCTGCCAGTTCCTAGACAGGTTAAGCAACTGACTCAAGGTCACCTCCCTAGTATGGTGCAGGCAAAAGCAGACTTTAGACTTGTTTTTACATTTGAGCTCGGTGTTTCACAGTTAGCGTCCTGTTACCTCATGCATCTAAAGAGAAAACGATACAGAAATTGCTGTGGGAATGAGTGAAATATGTAATATAATGAGGAGAAATTAGATTTTGTTTTGTCAAAGTGCTTTTCCACATCTGCAGGACAGCTTCTCTAATTGCATTTATATTTTTAAACTATGTGAAATTCTATTGCGGTTTATTCCTTTTCAAACTACTTACTTTTCTGCTCTATTTTACATTTGGATTCTCCCCCATCCCTGTGAGTTTGTAATGCAGGTTTACTATTTCTTAACTATACTTGGTTAACAAAGATTCTGTTATCTGGATATAATGTCAAAATTAAAGAGCATAATCATATTGTTTTAATATGATATAATAAAACTGCATTTTATTGGATGTGTTGTTGCACATTTGAATAAACAGTGAATTTTAACATTACAATAACCTTTCTATATTCATACATTCTATGCTGTGATTTTCAATTTCTATCACCAAGATAATCAAAGCCATCAAGTGACAGGTGCATAGGAATGACATTTTCTTTTTATTTGAATGTGAATTCACTGAAAGAAAATTATTTTTCTTTAAATCTCTATTGAGTCATCGGTGAAACATGATTTTTTTTTATGCACTAATTTCGCAAGAAGTTCACCATGTGTTTTCTGAAAAAAAAATGTCTCAAATATCTACTGAGTGAAATAATTCCATAGTCTCCCAAGATATTAAGTTAATGAGTTTATTTTAGGGAATATAATGATGCTATGTGCACAGTACTCTTAATTATATGTGCTCATGTACATATATCAAACATCTGTGTGTGCTTGTCAGAGTGTGTGTGTGTGTGTGTGTGTGTGTGTGTGTGTGTGGAGAGAGAGAGAGAGAGAGAGAGAGAGAGAGAGAGAGAGGAGAGAGAGAGAGAGAGAGAGAGAGAGAGAGAGAGAGAGAGAGAGAGAGAGAGAGAGAGAGAGAAATGGAGGGCAAAATCTAATATCTGAAGTGCTAAGAAGTTTTCACAACGGAATGATAGAACAAGAGTGCCACCTGCTGGAACTTCTACACTTAACAATTTTTTTTCTTTTCCGTTTTTTTGGTTTGCTTTTTGTTGTTGCTACTTTTGTTTTCTTTATTTACGTTTCAAAAGTTATCACCTTTCCTAGTTTCCCCTCCGAAAACCCCCTATCCCATACTCCCTCCCCCTGCTCACCAACCCACCCACTTCCGCATCCCTGACTTGGCTTTCTCCTACACTGGGGCATGGAGCCTTCCCAGGACCAAGCAAGGGCCTTTCCTTTCATGTCTAACGAGGCCATCCTCTGCTACATATGCGGCTGGAGCCATGGGTCCCTCCATGTGTACTCTTTGGTTGGTGGTTTAGTCCCTGGGAGCTCTGGGGGTACTGGTTGGTTCATATTGCTGTTTCTCCTATGGGGCTGCAAATTCCTTCAGCTCCTTGGGTCCTTTCCCTAGCTCCTCCTTGGGGGACCCTGTGCTCAGTCCAAAGATTGGCTGAGAGTATCCACCTCTGTATTTGTCAGTCACTGACAGAGCCTCTCAGGAGACAGCTATATCAGGCTTCTGACAGCAAGTGCTTGTTGGCATCTGCAATAGTGTCTGGGTTTCATAACTGTATATGGGATAGACTCCCGGGAGGGGCAGTCTCTGGATGACCTTTCCTTCAGTCTCTGCTACACACTTTGTCTCTGTTTCTCCTCCCATGGGTGTTTTGTTCCCCCTTATAAGAAGGACCTAAGTATAGACACTTTGGTCTTCCTTCGTCTTGAGTTTCACTTGTTCTTTGAATTGAATCTTGGGTATTTTGTGATTCTGGACAAATATCCACTTATTAGTGAGTGTATACCCTGTGTGTTCTTCTGTGATTGGGATGCCTCACTCAGGATGATATTAAAAAAAAAAAAGAAGTAAATACATTTAAGAGGAGTAGACTGCAGGAAATAATCAAACTCAGGGCTGAAATCAGAAAAATAGAAACAAAAAAACTATATAAGTAATTAACCAAAACAGGAGCTGGTTCTTTGTCAAAATCAACAAGATAGATAAACCCTTAACTAGACTAACCAGCAGGCACAGAGACAATATCCAAATTAATACTCAGAAATGAAAAGGGAGACATAACAACAGAAACAGAGGAAATCCAAAAAATTATCAGATTCTACTGCAAAAGCCTATACTCAACAAAACTGGAAAATCTGGATGAAATAGACAATTTTCTAGGCAGATACCAGGTACCAAAGTTAAATAAGGTTCAGATAAAGCATCTAAACAGTTCCATAATCCCTAAAGAAATAAAAAAAACAGTCATTAATAGTCTCCCAACAACAATAGAAAGTCCAGGACCAGATGGGTTTAGTGCAGAATTCAATCAGACCTTCATTTTTTTTTTTCATATTGCCCTTGACTTTAAAATTGATTTAGAGTAGGGATGTTTCTTGATAGTCTTTCTCCCTGGTATTTTCCTATTCATCATCACATAGTGTTTTAAATCTTACTATAATGTTGCTTAGAATCCAATGTGTTTATGTGGAGATATTCTAGATAATATAGGCTTCAATTTTTTTAACAGCTATTTTTTTAATCTGTGATAAACAAAACCAAGTCCCAAAAGCACAGAACAATGAAACTCATGTTTAATAGGGGATTTTTTTTTTCTACTTAAAGTGACTTATAAATCAGAGACACAAGTGATTTTCCAATATCTTATCCAAAATCATGCCAGGCATATTTTTTGGTGTATGATATCATAATCTGGATTCATGTATGTATAGGTTTCTTATCACAATTGAAAAAATAAAACTTCATTTTAAAATGTGTAAAACTACTAGTTGAATTAGGAAAAGACTGGAAGAAGCTGAGGAGGAGGGTGACCCCATGGGAAGACCAGCAGTCTAAACTAATGTGGACCTCTGAGATTTCTCAGACTGTGAGCCTTCAACCAGGTCCCCTGTGGTAGTTTGTATATGTTCATCCCAGGGAGTGGCACTATTAGAAGGTGTGACCTTGTTGGAGGAAGTGTGTCACTGTGGGGTTGGGCTTAGAGATCTTCCTCTTAGATGCCTGAGGATGCCCAGTCTGTTCCTGGATTCCTTTGGATAAAGATGTAGAACCCTCAGCTCCTCCTGCACCATGCCTTCTTGGATTCTGTCATACTTCTGCCTTGAAGACAATGGACTGAACCTCTGAAACTGTAAGCCAGCCTCAAGTAAATGTTGTCTTTTATAAAACTTGCATTGGTCATGGTGTCTGTTCACAGCAGCAAAACCCTAACTAATACAGAAATTGATACTGGGAGTGGGATATTGCTGTCATAGGCCTGATCATGCTTTTGTTTGGAAGGATGTGGATTTTGTGACTTTGGATTTGGAAAGCCATGGAATGCTTTAAGTGTGGCTTAATGTGCCAGTCTATTAGGAATATGGAAGACAGCAGTGTTGAGGGTCATTTGAACTGTGTAGGCCTGATGGTCCAAGAGGTTTCAGTGGACAAGAACTTTCATCTGTGGCTGAGAAACTGTTTTTGTGATGTTTTGGTGAAGAATATGGCTGCTTTTTGCCATTGTCTGATGAGATTGCCTAAGGCTAAGGTAAAGAGATTTATATTAATTGCATTAACAGAGGAAGTCTCAAAAAAGCCCAACAGAGATTTTGTTCTCTGGTTAAGTCTGATGAAGAGTATTTTGAACAAATATAGCAAGCTGAGAAAGGAAACATACAAAATATATAGTTTGAGTATTAAGGGGTTCAAGGAAGTGAAATGAATCTGAATTCAAGGATATTAAATTGAATTAAGTGAGTAGTGACCTTGGGGCAAGATTCCACTGAGCTAAATTTGGGTCCAGGTGTGGTAATACAAGCCTTTAATCCCTGGAGGCAAAGATAAGCAAATCTCTGAGTTCAAGGCCAGCCTAGAACAGAGCAAATTCTAGGTGAAGAAAGATTTAAATCCAGGCTGGTGGATCACACTTTTAATCCCAGTGCTTAGGAGACAGGCATGCAGATATTTGAATTCAAAGTCAGTCAATGGAGCAAGATCCAGAACAGCCAAGCTTAGTCAGTGAAGGAGTTGCAATAAAGAAAGCTAGTGATAATGTAATAGAACAATGTTCCAGCTCCTGCAAGCAGCAGAACTCAACAGCTTCAGCCATGTGTCTCTGGATTTAATTTCAAGAGGAGAAGGAGAATACTGGGACAGTTAACGTTGGTTAGCTGGAGCTAGGAAATTATTGGTGATTAAGAAGAGACCAGTATCATTGAGGTGCAATTTTCTGGCAAGTGTTTCCTGAGAGCGCAAAGCTGTATTTCAGATATAGCAAAGGTTGTACCTCATGCTGTGGCTGGACTTGGTGATGTGTAAGAGTCACCCAGGTGGTAGTGGTTTTGAAGGCATGAAGGCATCATGAAGAACAGCTGAGGCTTGGCACTGTGAGAGGCCATGGAAGGCCATTGGTGAAAGTGCAGTCTCAGTTGGAGTTGACAGCCCAGGACTGAAGGGGTCATGCAAAGGAGTTGAGGCTTGCTACAATGAAGACAGCCTATGAGAGGCTTTGGTGAAGCATGGTTGCAATAGAAGACCCTAGCATATTGGAGATGACAGTACCATGGGATGACCTCCAAGAACAGCAGTGGCAGCAGAATGGATCAACTTGAACTTAGAGTGCTACAGAGGGCAGAGCTGGAGAAGTGACACCAACCCTTTGGAGATGCACAGAAGATCATGTGTGGAATTCAGACACTGGAACAAGAAGCTGTGAAGCCGAAGTTGACTTGGGGACCCCAAGATGTTAAAGATGCCAGAGCCACAGGATTCCTGCCAGGAAAACTGCTAACAGGGAGTGGAACCAGCCCAGGCGAAAGAACCTTGTTGCAGTCAACAAAGATGAAAAAGGATTTGAAGATCTGAAGACTGCTTTGCCATAGACATGGAGATGCAGAGTTTGGAGTTTGCCCAGCTGGTTTCCTGTCTTGCTTTGAGAATTACAGTTAAGTGATTAGATGAATCTCAGAAGAGACCTTGAACTTTGGATTTTTAACATTGTTGAGATTACTATAGACTGTGGGGACTTTTAAAGTTGTACTAAATGTATTTTGCATTATGCTATGTTTAGATATGGCCCCCATAGACTCATGTTTGAACAAGCCTAAGGGGGCCAGGGAGTGGAATGTGGTGGTTTGTATATGTTCATCCCAGGGAGTGGCACTATTAGAAGGTGTGGCCTTGTTGGAGGAAGTGTGTCACTGTGGGGTTGGGCTTAGAGATCTTCCTCTTAGATGCCTGAGGATGCCCAGTCTGTTTCTGGCTTCCTTTGGATAAAGATATAGAACCCTCAGCTCCTCCTGCACCATGCCTGCCTGGATGCTGTCATGCTTCTGTCTTGATGACAATGGACTGAACCTCTGAAACTGTAAGCCAGCCTCAAGTAAATGTTGTCTTTTATAAAACTTGCATTGGTCATGGTGTCTGTTCACAGCAGTAAAACCCTAACTAATACACCCCCCTTGACACATATAGAGTGGAGGACTGCCTGGTCTGGGCTTAGTGGAACAAGATGTGACTAACCCTTGAGAGAGACTTGAGGCCCCAGAGAGTGGGAAGCCTGGCAGTGGTTTGGAGGGGTGAGAACATTCCCTTGGAGACAGGGGGGAGGAGGAATGGGATGAGGAACTGTGGACCTACAGACCAGGAAGGGGGTAACCACTGGATTGTAAAAATAAATAAATAAATAAATAAATAAATAAATAAATAAATAAATGCAACATAATAAAGAAAACAGGAAAATACAAGAGGATAGTATTAATAGAAAAAAAAAGTAACAGTACACTCTACTAGAATACTTGTTCAGTATGGAGCATGTGAATACTAGATCCTTCATCAGGAGGTGGAACTATAGTTTCCTTTCTTGCACAGGACATCCCACTTCACAAATAGAATTGGCTAAGAAATCTTACCAAATATTTTCAAACCCATTTTAACTGAGAATGATTATTTGTAAACTTTAGTTTACTGTATTATATAGTAAGTTTTGACCTGCATTCAATTACAAATTATTAGGGTCCTGGGAATCAATGAATAACCTTCACAATGAAGACAATCTCTCTGTTTCTCAGCCCCCCTCTCTTTCTCTCTTGCCTCATCTCCCCATTTCTCTCAATTTCAGTTTGCCTCTCTCTTCTCTTTAACCACTCCCCCCTTTGTTTTCCTTCTCCTTTTGTTCTCCTCATATTCTCTCTTTCTGGACACTTTCTTCCTTTCCCTGTGTCCTTGCCATTTAAGATATCTGAATATATATATATATTCAGATATATATATGTGTATATATATATATACACATATATATATATATATGTATATATATATATATATCCAAATTTGCACAATAATCTCCTAACTTTACAAAGATTACTTATTTATAATATTTTTATACCATTATGAGTAAGATTAAATGCATATAAACATATTAAGTATGCATTAGAACCTCAAATATTTCCAGAGAAATATACATTACACAGTGGGTAATATTTTATATCATAATGTGAATGCTCCCAGTCACTCTAACATTAATAGAAATTTAATATGACCAATTTTAAAGTCTTTTAAGGAACTTCTAATTTACTCTTCTTTTGAGGAGGATTGAGAGTCCACGAATCATAATACCTTTCCATTATCTTTGCAAAGTGTGGTAAGACATTATTTTAAACATGGAATAATATCCTTGTCCAGATATTTGCCCTTCAAACACTATTCACTCTTAAATCCCCTAAAGATAAATTCTTAAGAATACTGAGTGGATAGAAATTTGGAGAGCACCGAAACACAATGAAAATATGAACAATGACATGATTCATTTTAAGAGAAGAGGATTTTAAATGCTTATGACATAGTGATCTTTATGCAGCTCAAATAATCAGAGTCCTGAGGAAGTGAACATTCCTATCTTATGAGTAGAGCATCAGGGACATGCTTGAGGCTTTTGCATTAGATTCTTCTATTAGCTCCAATGATGTCAGCTATGTACCAAATGTAAAACGAGGGCAGTTTGTGCATCAGGGATTTGCACCTTGTAATGCTTTGTGATTTGCTTTCTATATATAAGAGCTTAAAAATTGTTGAGCCTAATAACAAACAACTTCAGAACTGTGTGGTAAGCTCTCTTTAGATGCCCACATAACTACCATGAAAGTCACAGACAGGTAAACATGCTATTCAAAGGATAACAAATTTTTCCAAATCTCTTTCTAGGTTATTTACTGAGAGTGTCAGTTAAATTAAGGTCAACACAAATCTCTTTGTAACTCTACACATTCTGAAAACAAATCTGTATTTTCTCAGTAATTTACTAAATAAAATCTTGTATTTTAAGGCAAAATAATATAGAGGGAACTTTATACAAAATATACCGTACATTCAGTGGTACTGAGAGATAATCAGGAGTTCTTTGATAAAAGTGTTTTATTGTATACAAATATAAATATAAGTAAATTCATACACAGTTTCTTTTGGAATATATTATAGAATGTATATGTACTATTAAGAGGTCTCATAAAAATTATCTTGTAACCATGAAAGAATATGTGGTTCATATAAATCTACTGTAAGAATCAAAATTTGAGTGGTGCTTTGTAATTATAGCCCAACAAAGTCCAACAATTAAGTTATTTGACTTTCCAGCATTCTTCTAAGTTACCAAGAATGTGTACTATTCTAGAAATATGTCCAAATATGTTTTTAAAAAATCATCAATGAAATCTCTACATCTACTGAAAACCAGAGCCTGGAGAGTTTGATATGACATTCCAAAAAGCTTGAATCAATTTCTTGTCCCAAATAAATAAAATGGTATTTAATATTGGAATACTTGAAATGTATAGGGAAATGTAGCTATAGGGAAATGTCTGCAGTAACCAAGGCCCAGCCGTTACATAAGATAATGTCTAGGAAAAAATACATGGGGAGGAAGTAAGCACTGACTTACAGTTCAAGTGCCTGACCACCGGCACATATGGGAGATACTGAAATAATATAACCTGATTGTGATGCACACTTTGGATGGTTATTCCTCAAAGAAATATGGCTTCGGTGCCATATTTATAGTAAGTGTATGGAAAAAACTCAGAAAAAATAAAAACATTCATAAAATTAAGCCATTCTTTGAAAACAGTTATTTATAAAATGGTTCAATATTTTGAAGTTAGAATGATACAAGAGTCCAAAATAACTGTTTGAAGATCTCTCTGTTCTATGCTTAAAGTTATAAAAGAAAGAGAATTAAAAAAATGTCCTAGTGTGACTAAGGACTTAACTATAAACACAACCTACATTATAACATTTATGGAATGTTTACAGGTATAAATTAGATACTCTAAGTGAGTGGTGAAATTTCAAAGTATAAATTCTAAGGAAATAAAATGACTAACAACTGCTTTCACCATTTGATTAATGGAAAAATAAAGTATTTTTTTGCAAAATTTGGACATGGTTTGATTCTATGTAAAGAAAATCAATAGTGTCTAATTATCTTATTACAGGTGTTTAATGATATTAATCAAATTTGAGAAAAGTGATATGTTTTATAAAAGTTTTGATGATTTATATCTTTACCATTTTAACTATAATAAAAATATTGATGTTTTTCTTAACTGCACAGCAATAACACCAAAGTTGTCTTGAGTAGCCAATATGTTTTAAATTTTCTTGCTTTCATGTTTCCTTAAAAAGTTGTACTTTAATTCATTAACAAATAAATAGATGCAATGTGTTCATATTAATATAAAAAGTATATTTAATGGTAGATACCAGAGACAACAATGTGAAGTGCTAAAAGGCAATATATACTGTTCACTTTTTTCAGGCAAAACACCATCCCTCTCTTTTGAATCCTTTAGTAATCCTGATTTATGTTGCAATGTTCCAGCCTCAGAGACTTGGGTGTAATACCTTCTTATTCAGAGTTTTCTAACAAATTTAAATGGTCAGAGAATAATGAATTACATGAATTACATGAATTTTGTGCATTTCCTGATGCTATATAAGAGTAATCAGAACCTGTTTCTTTCTTTGTTCATTTAGTTTGTAGTTCAGCAAAGCCTGGAGTGCGCACTCACAGCTGGAGAGAACCAGATGTGTATAGGACCATGGATGACTAGCAAAAGAGGAGAAAGTTCTTGTGATTGAGGCTACAACAAGTCATAAACTTACTCTGTAAAATTTCACATTTGCATAATTATTCAGGCATGTGCACACTAGAACACATTCTTGGTACAAAGAACTAACTTTCCTGTGTTACCTGTACTGTGAATCAATCCTTTTTTAAAATGTCACAATTAGGGACAACCCTCAACATGAACTGTTGTGAAGAAAGATCCCAGCAAGTATGACAGGAAACCAATTATATATCAGAGAATAACTATAGACCCATGTGATTCTTGGTTGTTAAAGTAATAATGCACAGTTGATGAAGATGGCATGAATTATATCTAATTAAAGAAAAGTAAGATAAATAATAAATATTGTTACAATTTTTTTCAAAACATTAATAAGAAATGGACTTGTTTTCACAATCATGACTTAAGAATTTATGCCTATGGCCTATAGTAAAATATAATTTAACAATATTGGCATTAGTTTACTAAACCAGCATAATCCCTGTGTTCTACGTATTTATTCTTATACCACAGATAAATGTAGTTCTCATGCATCATCAAAGAAACTTTTCTTCATCAAACAGATACAGTTATAGAAAACCATAAATGATCAAAATTCACATAACTGGGGTTCCTCTGGTTCACAGCCCCAACAGATTCATTTACAACAAAGCTCCTACTACTAACACTCCGGGAACAATTTGGAGCAGGGCCAGATAGATGGAGCTGGAAGAACAGAAAATACACTGTGAAACTGCATTTCTTAGAAAAGTCAGAAACCTAAATAAATAAGCCCTGTATAAAGAGGGTATCAATAAACATGCTAAGAAAAATGGGGGAAATATTACAATAACCCAACTATAGGAAAACAGCTGTGGCAAGCTAAGTGTTACTGGAAGTGGGAGAAAGAATCTTGCCCAAGGAAGAGCCCAAAATTTGATATCTGACACTAAGTGAGCAGTCTAGAAATTACATATACACAATGGACATGTTTACTTATATAATTTGGACTTTATACACACACATACACATGTATGTGTTTGCATATACATATGATTAATTATAAATTGGCCATGAATTTGAGACAGACAGACAGACACACACAGAGAAAGAGAGAGAGAGAGAGAGAGAGAGACAGAGACAGAGAGACAGAGAGACAGAGAGAGGTGGTAATTGATTACATGGGATGATTTGAAGTTGGGATAAAATGAAGAAAAGCAGGTAATTAAATTTTGATATCTGAAAGTTAAAAACTAAACAAAAAATTGATATACTTATAAAATTATTTGGTGACTGTCATAGTCAGGGTTTCTATTCCTGTACAAACATGAACAAGAAGCAAGTTGGGGAAGAAAGGGTTTATTCAGCTTATAATTCCACACTGCTGTTCATCACTAAAGGAAGTCAGGACTGGAACTCAAGCAGGTCAGGAAGCAGGAGCTGATGCAGAGGCCATGGAGGGATATTTCTTACTGGTTTGCATCCTCTGGCTTGCTCAGCCTGCTCTCTTATAGAACCCAAGAATACCAGCCCAGGGATGGTACCACCCACAAGGGACTAACAAAGGGGTACTACCACCTTGATCCCTAATTGAGAAAATGCCCCACAGTTGGATCTCATGGAGGCACTTCCCCAACTGAAGCTCCTTTCTCTGTGATAACACCAGCTTGTGTCAAGTTGACACACAAAACCAGCCAGTACAATTGATCCCTTGTCAACTTGACAAACACATCACTATTAAGCCTCAACCCTTACTTTCTTATTCATCCCCAAGATCTAAATAACTTTAAAGTCCCACAGTCTTTACATATTAAAAATTCAATCCCTTTAAAATGTCCAATATCTTTTAACATTCAAAGTCTTTTAAAAATTCAAAGTCTCTTAACTGTGGGCTCCACTAAAATACTTTCGTCCTTCAAGAGGGAAAAATATCAGGGCATAGTCACAATCAAAAGCAAAACTCAAACTCCAACGGTTCAATGTCTGGGATCCAACTCACGATCTTCTGGGCTTCTTCAAGGGCTTGGGTCACTTCTCCAGCTCTGCCCTTTGTAGCACACACCATGTCTTCTTGGATCCAGCTGCCTGTACTCCACTGCTGCTGCTGTTCTTAGTGGTCATCTCATGGCACTGGCATCTCCAAAACAATGCTGTCTTCTGCTGTAACTAGGTTTCACCAATAGCCTCTCATAGGCTCTCTTCACGGTGCCAAGCCTCAACTCGTATGCATGACCCCTCAGTCCCGGGCCATCAACTGCAACTGAGGTTGCACCTTCATCAATGGCCTTCCACAGCCTCTCACAGTGTCAAGTCTTAGCTGCTCTTCATGACCCCTTCACGCCTTCAAAACCAGTATCACCTGAGTGACTTTTATACAGTACCAAGTCCAGCCACAGCACAAAATACAACTGTGGCTATCTCTGGAACATAGCCTCTGTGCTCTCAGAAAACACTAGAAGATTTCACCTCTGTGATTCTGATCTCTTCTTAATCACCGCTAATTTCTTAGCTCCAGCTAACTAGTGTCAATAGTCCCAGTAACACAAAGGTTTGCTTTAGTGGTTCTGGTATCTTGTTAATCACAGCTGATTCTTCAGCCCCAGCTAACCAAAACTACAGAATCTTCACAATCAAAACATGGCCCTGATAACAGTCTTTACTCTTCCCTCTGAAATTTCACAAGCCAGGCCTCCATCTTCTGCACTGTTCTCTACATTATGTTCCAAGCTCCTACACAATATCCCACAGAGCTATTAATGTGGAATGGATCTTCTAGCCCAAAGTTCCAAAGTCCTTCCACAGTCCTCCCCAAAACATGGTCAAGTTGTCAAAGGAATACCCCACTATGCAGGTACCAATTTGTCTTAGTCAGGGTTTCTATCCCTGTACAAATGACCAAGAAGCAAGTTGGGGAGGAAAGGGTTTATTCAGCTTGCACTTTTCCATGCTGTTGTTCATCACTAAAGGAAGTCAGGACTGGAACTCAAGCAGGTCAGGAAACAGGAGCTGATGCAGAGGCCATGGAGGGATGTTTCTTACTGGCTTGCTTCCTCTGACTTGTTCAGCCTGCTCTCTTATAGAACCCAAAAATACCAGCCCAGAGATAGTACCACCTACAAGGGTCTAACAAAGGGGTACCACCTCCTTGATCACTAATTGAGAAAATGCCCCACAGTTGGATCTCATGGAGGCACTTCCCCAAGTGAAGCTCCTTTCTCTGTGATAACTCCAGCCTGTGTCAAGTTGACATACAAATCCAGCCAGTACAATGACCAATTATTTTAAAAGTTATTTACACACAAAAGTAGTCACTAAGTGCAAGTTGGTTTTTGGAGCAGAGAAAATGCTAAGCAGACACTACAGGAAGGTACAGTCTCTATGTTGTCTCAGGTCTTTGATTACCAAAGCTAGGACAGAAAATATTGATGGACAAGTATTTTAAGTATGAAAATGATTTTTAGATCTAGTCCACCCTTTTGCTAAAATCAGAAAAAAAATAAAAGCTATCCTCCTACCTACAAAATTGGGAAAGTTTCACTTTTTCTTCCAAGGTCATGGTACAGTCATGTCCCTGCTCTTGCTATAGCTTTCACTGACTCATCTGGGACTGGAATGATTTCCAGTGCATCATATTGATCTAAACTTCTCTGAGAGCCTGTTTAAAATTTCCTCAGAGAACTATGTGGTTTAGGGTATGAGATTACCTATCTTAAGGCATCCATTTGGGATGATTTTTATGTATCTTTTTAAAAATTCAGATAATGTGCTGATATATTGTCTAGAGTTGATGATCAGAAATGCTTTCTAACTGAATTGACAACTATGCACTAGCCTACAAATGGATAATAAAACCCGTCTTCTCTAACATGGTAGATTTTTAGTGAAATGATTATACTTATTTCTTATTTCTGAAATCAATTTGATAAATATATAAATATTATTTAAGATAAAAGGTATATAATCCATCAGTAATAACTAATTTAAATACTTTACAAAGTATAATGAATTCTTACTCTATTCTTGAATTTTTTAAAACTCATTTTATTAAAACAAGCTTGAAAAATTATTTGGTGACTGTCTTAGTCAGGGTTTCTATTCCTGTACTAACATCATGACCAAGAAGCAAGTTGAGGAGGAAAGGGTTTATTCAGCTTACACTTCCACGTTGTTCATCACTAAAGGAAATCAGGAATGGAACTCAAGCAGGTCTGGAAGCAGGAGCTGATGCAGAGGCCATGGAGGGATGTTTCCTACTGGCTTTTCATTTCCAACATGCATTGTTTACTGTATAAAATAAAGATAAATCTAAATCCCTCACACTAATTTGTCATCCTTTGCATATTATTTAACTGAATGACAAAAATGAAATACCTGTTGAAGTTATCATAAACAGTCACTGGAGTGGTACTTTATTTTCTTGGTAAGCCTACAAATCTTCTTAAAAGCCTAATTGGACACAGCCGCACAGAGTAGACAGTCAGCACAGGTGAGACCTATCCAGCAGCTCAAAGTATCCCGTCCATCCAGAAATGCTGGCAGAAGCCTTCTGATTTCTGTCTCTGGCTTGGTACCATCCTCTGCCAAAGCACATCATATTCAAGTGGCACAGGGAGTCAGCATAACCACCCAGGAGTGTGAAGGGGACTGCTGGCACAGGTAGAACCACCCTCGCCAGAAGATAATACCTGGAATCCTTTGGTGGAAACCCTCAGGTATCCTTCTCCAGCTTGGGACCACCCTCTGCCACCATGCAACCACTAACCACTCAGGAGTGGAGTGAGGTCCGGCAGCATAGGTAGGATCACCCCTGTAGCTCAGAGGAAACAGCTGGAAACCCTGAGGACACAAGAGCTTAGGAACAGCCTGGGACAGGAGTCTTCAGATCACTGCCTGCAACCAGAGTTGATCCGGGCAACAGAGCTACATACCCAAATACAACCAAAAGAGAACAGGTCTCTCAGGAGTACCTACATACCTGTATACACAGAGAGAATGGGTCTCACAGAAGCAGATAAGCAATAGAGACAGCAACACCAGCTAACATCAGAGATAACCAGATGGCAAAAGGCAAATGCAAGATCATCACCAACAGAAGCCTAGGCAACATGGCACCATCTGAATCAAGTTCTACAACAGCAATTCCTGGATACCCCATCATTCCAGAAAAGCAAGACCTGGATTTAAAATCACATCTCATGATGCTGTTAGAGGACTTCAAGAAGGACAGAAATAAATCTCTTAAAGAAGTACAAGAGAACATGAGTCAACAGGTAGAAGCCTTTACAAACAAAACACAAAACTCACTTAAAGAAATTAAGGAGAACATGGGTCAACAGATAGAAGCCCATAAAGAAGAAACACAAAAATCACTTAAAGAAATATAGGAGAACATAGGTCAAGAGGCAGAAGTCCTAAAATAGGAAACACAAAAAAAATCTCTTAAAGAATTACAGGAAAACACAAACAAGTGAAGGAACTGAGCAAAACCATTCAGGATCTAAAAATGGAAGTAGAAACAACTAAGAAATCACAAAGGGAGATAGAAAACCTTAGGAAGAAATCAGGAGTCATAGATGCAAACATCAATGACAGGATAGAAGAAAGAATCTCTGGTGCCGAAGATACCATAGAAAGGATTTACTCAACAGTCAAAGTAAATGAAAAAAGCAAAACACATGTAAACCAAAACATCCGGGAAATCCAGGACACAATGAGAAGACAAAATGTAAGGATTATAGGTATAGAAGAGAGTGAAGATTTACAACTTAAAGGACCAGTAAATATCTTCAACAAAATTATAGAAGAAAACTTCCCTAACCTAAAGAGAGAGATACCCATGAACATACAAGAAACCTACAGAAGTCCAAACAGACTGGACCAGAATAAAAATACCTCCCGTCACATAATAATAAAAACACTAAATGCACTAAACAAAGAAAGGATATTAAAAGCAATAAGAGAAATAGACCAGTAACATATGAATACCTATGAGAATTACACCAGATTTCTCACCATAGACCATGAAAGCTAGAAGATCCTGGGTAGATCTTACACAGACTCTAAGAGAACACAAATGCCAGCCCAGACTACTATGCCCAGCAAAACTCTCAGTAACTATAGATGGAGAAACCAAGATATAACATGATAAAATCAAATTTACACAATATGTTTCCACAAACCCAGTCCTGCAAAGGATAATAGATGGAAAAATCCAATACAAGGAGGGCAACTACACCCTAGAAAAAAGCAAAATAGTAATCTTCTTTCAACAAACCCAAAAGAAGATAAACACTCAAACATAAAAATAACATCAAAAAGAATAGGAAGCAACAATCACTAATCCTTAATATCTCTTAATATCAATGGTCTCAATTCCCCAATAAAAAGACATAGACTAACAGACTGGATATGTAAACAAGACCCAGCATTTTGCTGCATACAGGAAACACACATCAGTGTCAAAGACAAACACTACCTCAGAGTAAAAGTCTGCAAAACAATTTTACAAGCAAATGGTTCCAGGAAACAAGCTGGAGTAGTCATTCTAATATTGGATAAAAGTGACTTTCAACCTAAAGTCATCAAAAAAGACACGAAAGACTAGTCAAAGGAAAAATCCACAAAGAAGAACTCTCAATTCTGAACAGCTATGCTCCAAATAAAAGGGTACCCTCATTCATAAAAGAAACTCTACTAAAGCTCAAAGCACACATTGTACTTCACACAATAATTGTGGGTGAATTCAACACTCCACTCTCCTCAATGGACTGATCAGGGAAACAGAAACTAAACAGAGACACAGTGAAACTAAATGAAGTTTTGGACCAAATGAAAAAGATTTAAAAGATTTAAAAAGATTTAAAAGATTATATATATATATATATATATATATATATATATATATATATATATATATATATAGAGAGAGAGAGAGAGAGAGAGAGAGAGAACATTTCATCCTAAAGCAAAAGAATATAACTTCTTCTCAGCACCTCATGTTTACTTCTTCAAAATTGACCATATATTTGGTCACAAATCAGACCTCAACAGATATAAGAAGATTGAAATAATGCCATGCCTCCTTTCAGATCACTAGGGAGTACGGGTGATCTTCAAAATCAACAAAAACAATAGAAAGCCCACATACACATGAAAGGTGAACAATGCTCTACTCAATCATACATTGATCAGGGAAGAAATAAGGAAAGAAATCAAAGATTTTTTATAATTTAATGAAAATGAAGGTACAACATACCCAAACTTATGTGACATAGTGAAAGCAGTGCTAAGAGGAAAACTCATAGCCCTGAGTGCCTCCAAAAAGAAACTGGAGAGAGCATACATTAGCAGCTTAACAGAACACCTGAAAGCTCTGGAACAAAAAGAAGCTAATACAACGAAGAGGAGTGGAAGGTAGGAAATCATCAAACTCAGGGCTGATACCAACCAAGTAGAACAAAAAGAACCACACAAAGAATCAGCAAAACCAGGAGCTGGTTCTTTGAGAAAATCAAAAATAAAGATAAACCCTTAGCCAGACTAACCAGAGGGCACAGAGACAGTATCCAAATTAAAAAAAAAAAAAGAGAGAGAAATGAAAAGGGAGATATAACAAGAGAAACTGAGAAAATTCAAAAAATCATCAGATCCTACTACAAAAGCCTATACTCAACATACCTGGAAAATCTGTAGGAAATGGACAACTTCCTAGACAGATACCAAACACCAAAATTAAATCAGGATAAAATAGACTATCTAAATGGTCCCATAACCCCTTAAAAATAGAAGTGTTCATTGAAAGTCTTCCAACCGAAAAAAAGCACAGGACCAGATAGTTTTAGTGCAGAAATCTATCAGACCTTCAAAGACCTAACACCAATACTCTTCAAAGTATTCCACAAAATAGAAACAGAAGTAACACTGCCCAACTCATTCTATAAAGCCACAAAGAAACGGGAGACAGCATACACTAACAGCTTAATGACACACCTGAAAGCCCTGGAACAAAAAGAAGCAAAAACACCAAAGAGGAGTAGAAGGCAGGAAATCATCAAACTCAGGGCTGAAATCAATCAAGTAGAACAAATAAAACCATACAAAGAATCAACAAAATGAGGAGTTGGTTCTTTGAGAAAATCAACAAGATAGATAAGCCCTTAGTCAGACTAACCAGAGGGCACAGACAGAGTATCCAAATTAATAAAATCAGAAATGAAAAGGGAGAGATAACAACAGAAACTGAGGAAATTCAAAAAAATCATCAGATCCTACTACAAAAGCCTGTATTCAACACAACTAGAAAATCTCGAGGAAATGGACAATTTCCTTGACAGATACCAAATACCAAAATTAAATCAGAATCAAATAGACCATTTAACCGTCCTATAACCCCTGAAGAAATAGAAGTCGTCACTGGAAGTCTTCTAACCAAAAAAAGCACAGGTTCAGATGGTTTTAGTGCAGAATTCTATCAGACCTTCAAAGAAGACCTAACACCAATACTCTTCAAACTATTCCACAAAATAGAAACAGAAGGAAAACTACCCAACTCGTTCTATGAAGCCACAATTACACTAATACCAAAAGCACACAAAGATCCAACAAAGAAAGAGAACTTCAGACCAATTTTACTTATGAATATCAATGCAAAGATAATAAATTTCTTGCCAACCGAATCAAGGACACATCAAAACGATCATTCACCATGATCAAGTAGGCTTCATCCCAGGGATGCAGGGATGATTCAATATACAGGAATCCATCAATTTAATCCACTATATAAACAAACTCAGAGGAAAAAAAAAACACATGGTCATTTCATTAGATGCTAAAAAAGCATTTGACAAAATTCAGAATCCTGTCATGTTAAAATTCTTGGAAAGAGCAGGAATTCAAGGTCCATACCTAAACATAGTAAAAGCAATATAGAGCAAACCAGTAGTCAACATCAAACTAAATGGAGAAAAACTTGAAGCAATCCCACTAAATTCAGGGACTAGACAAGGCTGCCCTCTCTGTCTCCATATCTTTTCAATACAGTACTTGAAGTTCTAGCTAGAGCAATTAGACAACAAAAGGAGGTCAAAGAGATACACATTGGAAAGGAAGAAGTCAAATTATCATTATTTGCATATGATATGATAGTATACTTAAGTGACCCAAAAAACTCCACCAGAGAACTCCTATAGCTGAGAAACAACTTCAACAAAGTGGCTGGATATAAAATTAACTCAAACAAATCAGTAGCCTTCTTATACTCAAAGCATAAACAGGCTGAGAAAGTAATTAGGGAAACAACACCCTTCAAAATAGTCACAATATAAAATATCTTGTTGTGACTCTAACCAAATAAGTGAAAGATCTGTATGAAAAAAACTTCAAGTCTCTGAGGAAAGAAATTGAAGAAGACCACAGAAAACGGAAAGATTTCCCATGCTCATGCATTGGCAGGGTTAATAAAATTAAAATGGCCATCTTGCCAAAAGCAATCTGCAGATTCAATCCAATCCCCATCAAAATCCCATCTCATAATCTTCATAGTGTTAGAAAGAGAAATTCTCAAATTCATCTGGAATAGCAAAAAACCCAGGATAGTGAAAACTATTCTCAACAATAAAAGAACTTCTGGGGTAGTCAGTATCCCAGACCTCAAGCAGTACTAGAGAGCAAGAGTTTTAAAAACTGCATGTATTGGTACAGTGTCAGGCAAGTAAATCAATGGAATAGAATTGAAGACACAGAAATTAACCAACACAGCTATGGTCACTTGATCTTTGAGAAAGGAACTAAATCCATCCAGTGAAAAAGAACATAACCTTTATAACAAATGGTGCTGGCTCAACTGGCAGCTAGCATGCAGAAGAATGCAAATCGATCCATACTTATCCCCTTGTACTAAGCTCAAATCCAAGTGGATCAAGGACCTCCACATAAAACCAGACACAATAAAACTAATAGAAAAGAAACTGGGGAAAAGCCTTGAACACATGGGCCACAGGGGAAATTTTCCTGACTAGAACACCAATAGCCTATGCCCTAAGATCAAGAATTGACAAATGGCACCTCATAAAATTACAAAGTTTCTTTAAGGCAAAGGACACTGTCAATAGGACAAAATGGCAACCAATGAAGTGGGAAAAATCTTTACCAACCCTACATCTGATAAAGGGCTAATATCCATTTTATGCAAAGAAATCAAGAAGTTAGACTCCAGAGAACCAAATAATCCTATTAAAAAATGGGGTAGAGAATTAATAAATAATTTTCACCTGAAGAATATTGGATGGCTGAGAAGCACCTAAAGAAATGTTCAACATCATTAGTCATCATGGAAATGCAAATCAAAACAACCCTGAGATTTCATCTCATACCCATCAAAATGGCTAAGATAAAAAACTCAGGAGACAGCAGGTACTGGAGAGGTTGTGGAAAAAATGGAACGCTACTCTACTGCTGATGGAATTGCAAACTGGTACAACCACTCTGGAAATCAGTTTGGTCGTTCCTCAGAAAACTGGGCATAATACTACTGGAGGACCCTGCTATACCACTCCTGGGCTTATAACCAGAGGATTCTCTAGTATGTAATATGGACACATGCTCCACTATGTTCATAGAAGCCCTATTCATAATAGTCATAAGCAGGAAAGAACCCAGATATCCCTCAAAGGAGAAATGGATTCAGAATATGTGGTATATATAAACAATGGAGTACCATACAGCCATTAAAAACAATGAATTCATGAAATTCTTAGACAACTGAATGGAATTGGAAATTATCATCCTGAGTCTGGTAACCCAATCAAAAAAAAACACACATGGCATTCACTTACTGAGAAGTGGATATTAGCCCAGATGCTTGGAATACCCAAGACACATTTGACATATCAACTGATGCCCAAGAAGGAGGAAGAACAAAGTTTGGATCCTTGGGTCCCTTGTTGAAGGGGGAAAAATACCCACAGAAGGATATACAGAGACAAAAGTTGGAGCAGAGTCTGAGGGAAAGACCATCCAGAGACTACCCCACACAGGGATCCATCCTATATACAGTTACAAAACCCAGACACTATTGGGGATACACACAAGTGTTGGCTGACTGGAGCCGGATATAGATATCACCTGGGAGGCTCTCCTAGTGCATGACACATACAGAGGGGGAACTCTCAGCCAGCCATTGAACTGAGCACAGGGTCCCCAATGGGGGAGCTAGAGAAAGACCCAAGGAGCGGAAGGGGTTTGCAGTGCCATAGGAGGAACATCAATATGAGTCACCCAGGACTCCCAGAACTCCCATGGACAAAACCATTAACCAAATAGTACACATGGAGGTATCCATGGCTCTAGAGACATAGGGAGCAGAGGATTGTCTTGTTAGACATCAAAGGGAGGAGAGGCCCTTGGTCTTGGAAGACTTATTGCAGTAGTGTAGAGGAATACCAGGACAGGGAAGCAGGGGAGAATTGATTGGCTTTTGGGATTTTCAGGGGAGGGGGAACCAGGAAAGGGGACAGCATTTGACATGTAAATAAAGAATATATTTAAGAAAAAAAAAGAAAAGCCTAATTGTTTTGGTTGATGAAAAGAACATAAAACATTGGTGAGTATATCATAAATGTCATGTAGAAATAAATTGGGAAAGATCCCACTCTATGTCTAACCAGTAATTAGACTATGCATAAATATGAATTACAAAATGCATTCCTAGGTAAATCTTCTATTGCAACAGGGAGATCAAGATTTTTAAAAAGGATCTTATATCTTTCAACAAGTATTTATCAGTAAGATTTTTCCATTCAAATATTTTATAATCAGCCATATATAATACCACACTTTTACCCTAAGCAAGATTTTCATTTTTCTATAGGCAATCTTTATAATAATTTACCAAAATTTCCTCATTATGAGTTTTATTATAAGAAATAATCAATATTTAGAATATAAATCAAGTATTTCAAAACAAATGCAAATAAGTATTTTTAATGCCAACAAAAATTCTGTAGATATTATTGCTTGTATGGAGGGTCACACCTAGCTTTTTAATAATTTCATACTTATTTACTAGATGTATGAACATATGTGTGACACAATGCATATACGGTGGTCAGAGGACAACTTGTGAGAGTCAGATTTCTACTTCCCAATATTGAGTTCTGAGGATCAAACTCCAGTTGTCAGGATTGGTGGGAAGCACCTTTAACTACTGAGCCATTTTGCTCATAGCTTTTAGTGTAGGGCATCTCAAGCTGATTATACTGTATGTATTCATTTTATTCTTGACAAGTTCCAGAGCATTTTAGATACTCTCAAAAGTAAAAATGAACACATTATACTAATGATTAAAATCACTAAAGAACATGAAGAAGACATTAGAGAAATGAAGCTTAAAAATAAATTATTGTTTGTTGCATAAAATTTAGATACCATAGTACAGGCCTTTTCATTCTCTGAACAGCCCCATGGTGATTGGCCAGAGCAAGCCTCTGAGAAAAGGTTGCAAAAAAAGTAGTCAAGAAGAAAGTGCTGGAGCTATTCTTTAAGAAAAATTGGCATAATATGAAAACTCCACCTACATTTAGTATTATAAACATTGGGAAAATACTAGTCTCAAAATCGCTTGTTTTTAAGGGTCAGGTGTTTGAAGTGAGCCTTGCTGATCTACAGAATGACAAAGATGTATTTAGAAAAGTCACTAAAGATTGTGAGGGACGAGACTTCCTGATTAACTTCCATTGGATGGGTTTTGGTCCTCCTATGTTGTGGTGGTATAATTAACATAGACAACAAATAGATATGAATGAAATCTTATGTGCAAGATCAGTAGCCCTACCAGATCCAGAACAAGATTTTAGAAATCCCAATCAATGAAGTGGAGATAAATAACTTGAGGGAAGTGGGAAACACACAGAAAAGCCTTGCGGGTACATTGACCTGCTTCGTGATGTCTTCTTAGAAAAGTTAAATGAGGAAGAAATTCAGGTGTGATTTGGCAAAACTTTTGGAGCTCCATGATGGAAGTATTAGTTCTGGAAAGTCTACTAGTGATATCTCATGGTAAACTTGGGGAAGTTGACATGTGTGTAAAATTCATACTTTTAGTAGTGACAAATAAAAATTATATTTTGAAAAAGAAACACTACATACCAATAGACAAGATTTTTATTTTGAGATAGTCTTGCTATATATCCTTGGCTGGCCTGATACTCCTTATGTAGATCCAGCTGGTCTTGAACTCACAAAGCATCCACTTACTTCTGCTTCTCCAGTATAAGAATTAAAGGCATGGATCATCATGATTAGCGACAAACAACCATTTTTATTACCTGATTTCAAAGTATAAAAAGGAGTATACAAAGAATTCACCACAGTAGCCATTCAAATGCATAAACATATTCATGATCAGTAATTGAACTTGGATCTTGGAATATTAAAGACCTTTAGAAATGATTCTTAGTTATATTTCTCCTGTTTTCAAAGTTTTCTACAGTTGTCAATGACAAACAATAGAGGGGAAAAACAAAATTGTTTCAAAGAATGGAATATAAAAACATGTGAACTAGACAACATATTTGTATTTATAATCTATAAAAAGTAATTGTGGCAAATATGAACAAAAAAATCTACTGGTATAATTTTTCCTTCAAGAAACAGGATCATAATGAGATAAAGAGAAACAACCTGTAGCTTAATTTTTATAAGTTATTTGCTTTATTTACATTTCAAATGTTATCCCCTTTCCAAATTACCCCTCTGAAAAACCCCTATCCCATCCCCCTTGCCCCCTGCTCATCTCCACCCCCATTTTGTGACTTGCATTCCCCTATTCTGGGGAATCGAGCCCTCACAGAACCAATGACTCTCCTCTCATTGATGTCTGAAATGGTCATCTTCAGCTACATATATATCTGGAGCCATGGGTCCCTCCATGTGTACTCTTTGGTTGATGGTTTAGTCCCTGGGAGCTCTAGGGTTACTGGTTGGTACATATTGTTGTTCCTCCTGAGGGGATGCAAACCTCTTCAGCACCTTGGGTCCTCTCTCTAGCTGTTCCATTGGGAACTCTATGCTCATTCTATTGGTTGGCTGTGAGCCATGAGTATTTTGATCCACTTTCCAATAAGAATCAAGGTATCCACACTTTGATCTTTCTTCATCTTGAACTACATGTGATCTGTGAGTTGTATCTTGGGTATTCCAACCTTTTGAGCTAATATCCACTTATCAGTGAGTGCATACCATGTGTGTTCTTTTGTGATTGGGTTACCTCACTCCTGATGACAGTTTCTAACTCCATCCATTTGCCTAGAATTTCATGAATTCATTGTTTTTAATGGCTGAGTAGTACTCCATCGTGTAAATGTACCACCTTTTCTGTATCCATTCCTCTGATGAAGAACATCGGGTTCTTTTCAGCTTCTGGCTATTATAAATAAGGCTGCTATGACATAGTGGAGCATGTGAGCTAAAACCATTCAGTGGAAAAAAGCAGCATTTTCAGCAAATGATGCCGGGTCAACTGGCAGTCAACATGTAGAAGGATGCAAATTGATCCATTCTTATCTCCCTGTACAAAGGTCAAGTCCAAGTGGATCAAGGACCTCCACATAAAACCAGATACACTGAATCTAATCAGAGAGAAAGTGGGGAAGAACCTGGAGCACATGGACACAGGGGAGAATTTCCTGAATAGACACCAATAAATTACGCTCTAAGATCAAGAAATGACAAATGAGACCTCACAAAATTGCAAAAATTATGTAAGGCAAAGGACAATGTCAATAGGAAAAAACAGCAAACAACAGATTGGGAAAAGATCTTAACCAATCCTAGATGCACTAGAGGGCTAATATCCAATGTATGCAAAGAACTCAAGGAGTTAGACTCCAGAGAACCAAATAACCGGTATGCAGTCACTGATAAGGGGATATTGACCCAGAACCTCGGAATACCCTAGACACAACCCGCATATCAATAGATTTCTAAAAAGATGGAAGGAGAGACCCCTGGTCCTGGAAAGACTGGATGTAGGGGAATGCCAGGACAGAGTAACGAGAGGGGGTTGAATGGAGAAAAGAGGGAGGGAAGGGGGCTTATGGGACTTTCGGGGAGGGAGGAAACGGGAAAGGGGAAGTGATTTGGAATGTAAATTAAAAAAATAAAATAAAATAAATAAAAAAAGTGGTACATAGCTAAACAAAGAATTCTCTGAGTATAGGAAGGCTTCTGACTTGCTTGAGTTGATTTTATATCCGGCCACTTTGCTGAAGTTGTTTATCAGCTGTAGGAGTTCTCTGGTGGAGTTCTTTGGGTCGCTTAAGTATACTATCATATCGTCTGCAAATAGTGATAGTTTGACTTCTTCCTTTCCAATTTGTATCCCTTTGACCTCTTTTTGTTGTCTAATTGCTCTAGCTAGAACTTCAAGTACTATATTGAAAAGATATGGAGAGAGAGGGCAGCCTTGTCTAGTCCCTGATTTTAGTGGGATTGCTTCAAGTTTCTCTCCATTTAGATTGATGCTGGCTACCGGTTTGCTGTAAATTGTTTTTACTATGTTTAGATATGGGCCTTGAATTCCTGATCTTTCCAAGACCTTTAGCATGAAAGGATGCTGAATTTTGTCAAATGCTTTCTCAGCATCTAATGAGATGACCATGTGGTTTTTTTCTTTGAGATTGTTTATGTAGTGGATTACATTGATGGATTTCCTTATATTGAACCATCCCTGTATCCTTGGGATGAAGCCTACTTGATCATGGTGAATGATCGTTTTGATGTGTTCTTGGATTCGGTAGGCAAGAATTTTATTGAGTATTTTTGCATCGATATTCATAAGAGAGATTGGCCTGAGATTCTCTTTCTTTGTCGGATCTTTGTGTGCTTTTGGTATTAGTGTAATTGTGGCTTCATAGAACGAGTTGAGTAGTGTTCCTTCTGTTTCTATTTTGTGGAACAGTTTGAAGAGTATTGGTGTTAGGTCTTCTTTGAAGGCCTGATAGAATTCTGCACTAAAACCATCTGGACCTATGCTTTTTTTGGTTGGAAGACTTTCAATGAAAACTTCTATTTCTTCAGGGGTTATAGGACGGTTTAGATGGTCTATTTGATCCTGACTTAATTTTGGTACTTGGTATCTGTCAAGGAAATTGTCCATTTCCTCAAGATTTTCTAGTTGTGTTGAATACAGGTTTTTGTAGTAGGATCTGATGATTTTTTGAATTTCCTCAGTTTCTGTTGTTATCTCTCCCTTTTCGTTTCTGATTTTATTAATTTGGATACTATATCTGTGCCCTCTGGTTAGTCTGGCTAAGGGCTTATCTATCTTGTTGAAGCAGGCTGAGAAAGAAGTAAGAGAAATAATACCCTTCACGATAGCCACAAACCATATTAAGTATCTTGGCTTGACTCTAACCAAACAAGTGAAAGATCTGTATGACAAGAACTTCAAGTCTCTGAAGAAAGAAATTGAAGAAGACTTCAGAAGATGGAAAAATCTGCCATGCTCATGGATTGGCAAGATTAATATAGTAAAAATGAGCATCTTACCAAAAGTAATACACAGATTCAATGCAACCCCCATCAAAATCCCAACTCAATTCTTCATAGAGTTAGAAAGAGCAATTCAAAAATTCATCTGGAATAACAGAAAACCCAGAATAGCTAAAACTATTCTCAAGAGTAAAAGAACCTCTGGGGGAATCAGTATCCCGGACCTCAAGCTGTACTACAGAGCAATAGTGTTAAAAACTGCATGGTGTTGGTACAGTAACAGACATGTAGATCAATGGAACAGAATTGAAGACCCAGAAATGAATCCACACTCCTATGGTCACTTGATCTTTGACAAAGGAGCTAAAACCATCCAGTGGAATAAAGATAGCCTTTTCAACAAATGGTGCTGGCTCAGCTGGAGGTCAACATGCAGAAGAATGCAAATTGACCCATTCTTATCTCCTTGCACTAAGCTCAATTCTAAGTGGATCAAAGATCTCCACATAAAACCAGACACACTGAAACTAATAGAAGGGAAACTAGGGAAGAACCTTGAACATATGGGCACAGGGGAGAATTTCCTGAACAGAACTCCAATAGCTTATGCTCTAAGATCAAGAATAGACAAATGGGACCTCATTAAATTACAAAGTTTTTGCAAGGCAAAAGACACTGTCAAAAAGACAAAGCGGCAACCAACTAACTGGGAAATGATCTTTACCAACCTTACATCCGACAGAGGGCTAATATCCAAGATATACAAAGAACTCAAGAAGTTAAACTCCAGAGAGGCAAGTAACCCTATTAAAAAAAGGGGTACAGAGCTAAACAAAGAGTTCTCACCTGAAGAATATCTAGTGGCTGAGAAGCACCTAAAGAGATGTTCATCATCCTTAGTCATTAGGGAAATGCAAATCAAAACAACCCTGAGATTCCATCTCACACCAGTCAGGATGGCTAAGATCAAAAACACAGGAGACAGCAGTTGTTGGCGAGGATGTGGAGAAAGAGGAACACTCCTCCACTGCTGGTGGGATTGCAAGCTGGTACAACCACTCTGGAAAGCAGTCTGGCGGTTCCTCAGAAAACTGGGCATGACACTCCCGGAGGATCCGGCTATACCACTCCTGGGCATATACCCAGAGGCTTTACCTGCATGCAATAAGGACACATGCTCCACTATGTTCATAGCAGCCTTATCTATATTAGCCAGAAGCTGGAAAGAACCCAGATGTCCCTCAACGGAGGAATGGATTCAGAAGATGTGGTATATCTACACAATGGAATACTACTCTGCAATTAAAAACAATGAATTCACGAAATTCCTAGGCAAATGGTCAGATCTTGAAAATATCATCCTTAGTGAGGTAACCCAATCACAAAAGAACACACATGGTATGCAGTCACTGATAAGGGGATATTGACCCAGAATCTCAGAATACCCTAGACACAATCCGCATATCAATAGATTTCTAAGAAGATGGAAGGAGAGACCCATGGTCCTGGAAAGACTGGATGTAGGGGAGCGCCAGGACAGAGTAATGAGAGGGGGTTGAATGGAGAAAAGAGGAAGGGAAGGGGGCTTATGGGACTTTCGGGGAGGGAGGAAACGGGAAAGGGGAAATGATTTGGAATGTAAATTAAAAAAATAAAATAAAATAAATAAAAAAAAAAAGAATTCTCAACTGAGGAATAGTGGATGGCTGAGAAACACCTAAAGAAAGGTTCAACATCCTTAATCATCAGGGAAATGCAAATCAAAACAACCCTGAGTTTTTACCTCACATCAATCAGAATGGCCAAGATTAAAATGTCAGGTGACAGCAGATATTGGAGAGGATGTGGAGAAAGAGGAACACTCCTCCATTGCTGGTGGGATTGCAAGCTGGTAAAACCACTCTGGAAATCCGCTTGGTGGTTCCTCAGAAAATTGAACATAGCACTACCTGAGGACACAGCTATACCACTCCTGGCCAAATACCCAGAAGATGCTCCAACATTTACATGGACATATGCTCCATTTTTTCATAGCAGCTTAATTTTATTATTGACTGAAGAGAAAAAAATTTCATGTCTGACTGCTGTATCTGTAATATTCCTATTCTGAGCAAATTGGCATGGACTCTCTTTCATTTATTTACTTATGTTTCTATCTACTGCCATGCTTCTAGTGTTCCAATGGTAAACTGAATGATAATATTTCAGTGTTGGTTTCAAAGATTCCCCATTTTCCTTTTGAGTCTCTGAAATAGGTCTTTGGTGTTCTTTCATTTCTTGGAAATGAGAAAATATTCTCAAAGTGTCTATCAAAAATAAAATTGCTTTTTCTTGATGTTTCTTTAGATTCTATCACTCAGTATTTGTTATATATATATATATATATATATATATGAACTTATGTAATCATCTTTTCATATATATATATATGGTTCTCTGGCAGCATTTTCCAACCAGTGTATGGCTTTGATCTTTTCAATTGTGATGGAAAAGGCCACCTTTTCTTTCTTCTGTTTAAAGGTTGACCAAAACTCTTATTATAGATCATTTCCCTCCTATTTTCTCTCTTACATTTGTCAGTCATAGAAATGACATATTCAAATGACTCTACAATGCCTTAATATTGTAAGGAAAAATTCTAATAGCAGAATTTAAATATTTAGTATTTAATTTATGTATACATGCATACATACATTTATCCATCCATTATTTTCACTTTCTTAAGAGCTTTAATGATCACATCTACCCACAAATTGCTGCTGTTCCCTTTGGAGAGTGACAAATTCAGTTTATTGTTCACCAGTCTTATTTTTCACTGTTGTCTTTGAGATGTTTTTTTTCTCCTGTGCTCTTTAGTTAGTGTTAGGTAAATTTGAGGGTTTTTTTCTCTAATTCAGAGAAAAGTTTTCAGAGAGAAAAAATTCAGAGAGAGTTTTTTTTTCTAATTCAGTTTTTTTTCTCTGTATAGTCATAAATCCACTTCTCTTTATCAATTAATGAAGTCACCATGATATTGATAACTTAGGTTTGTCAGCTCTCAAAAGCAACCAAATATATAACTCTAAATTCAAAACCTTGGATAGATTCTCCATAAGATTTCAGAGAAGTGCATACCATAGATGGCTCTCTTTGGAATGTTGAATACTATTCTAGGAATAATAAAGGAAGGAAATTTAAGATATTTCATAGACTCTTAACTGAAGTACTTTGAACTAAGCTTTCAAGGGGCTAAATAAAGCACTCATACAAGATGGAATTTATCAGGCATCCTAACCTTTACCTATGGAATCCTCATTGAATTACAAAATAAAAATATTGAGAACTATGAAAAAAGTCATAAATATTCAATGCAAGAAGTTGGCTGTATAGAAAATTACCTAATGTAATTACCCAAATATCTGAAAATTGAATTCTATGTATATAGGGATTATTATTTATGAACTTATGTAATCATCTTTTCATATGTTAGTCACAAAAATGTTTACTAAATTATCAATGCAACTGTTTTCTTAATGAGTTGTTCTATAATAAATATATTAAAATATTAAAGCTACTGTTGAAGTGTTAACAAATTAGCAGAAATGATATAAAAGAGAAGTCCTGCATAGAATGCATACACATTTAGGAAGTCTTGAAACATAATTTAAGAGAAGAGATATGAAACTAATATATTAAAAGATACAATTTTATTTACTCAGACACTGAACATATAATGACTTTTGATAGTAAGGTTTTAAATTCACTCTTTGAACTTACTTGAATATTAGTAGGATAACCCTGTCTTCCAAAAAGAATTAAGACAATATGAAAAGTATACAGAAAATATACATGAGACTGTAAATTGTTCTGCTAACAATTTGTTTAATTTTCATGGCATTTAGAACAAAATTGTCAACAATGTGAGCTGATTACTTGGGAAAGGCTGTTTATTATAATCCTTATCATTATATAAGCACATTGTAAATCTTAATTAAACATTTCAATATAGGACCCATCAAATTTTGTAAATATAGAAGCTAAATGACTTATATTCTATTAGAAAAAAAATTAGCTTAGTCAAAACATTTTATTTTATACTGAATCAAAGATCAACAAATTGGGCACAAAGCAATAGATATAAAAATTAAAAATATATATGAAATTTCATTGAAAAAACTGACATCCTCATATTATCAACATATCACATACCGTTTTTGCTTGTAATTATAAATACCTATCCAAATTTAAAATTATAAATCAAGATATATCCTATAATGAAGTCTAACATTTATTCCATTGACTAGCTGGAAACAAATTTCTAAAGTTTTTAATGGCTTCTTCTATTTCCTTGTGAGTTATGGTCCCGTTTAGATAGTTTACCTGCTCTTGATTTAACTTTGGTATATGGTATCTGTCTAGAAAACCATCCATTTTATCTAGATTTTCCAGTTTTGTTGAGTATAGTCTTTTAAAGATCTGATGATTTTTGAATATCCTCCGTTTCTGTTGTTATGTCTCCCTTTTCATTTCTGATTTTGTTAATTTGGATACTGCTTCTCGGGCCTCTAGTTAGTTTGGCTAGGGGTCTATCTATCTTGTTGATTCAAAGAACCAGCTTCTGGTTTTGTTGATTCTTTGTATTTCTTTTTTTCTATTTGGTTGTTTTCAGCTCTGAGTTTGACTATTTCTTGACTTCTCCTTCCATAGGGTGAGTTTGCTTCTTTTTGTCCTAGAGCTCTCAGGTGTGCTTTTAAGTTGTTGGTGTAAGATCTCTCCAGTTTCTTTACCAGAGCACTTAGTGCTCTGACCTTTCTTCTTAGCACTGCTTTCATTGTGTCCCGTAAGTTTGGCTCTGATGTGTCAACTGTTTCATTAAATTCCAGGAAGCCTTTAATTTTTTTCTTTATTTATTCCCTGACCAAGACATCACTGAGTAAAAGTTGTTTAGTTTCCACATGCACGTGGGCTTTTGTAGTTTTTACTGTTATTGAAGACCAGGCTTAGGCCATTGTGATCTAATAGGATGCATGGTATTATTTCAATATTCTTGAATTGGTTGAGGGTTGTTTTGTGACCAGTTATATGGTCGATTTTGGAGAAGGTACCATGAGGTGTTGAGAAGAAGGTTTATTCCTTTGTTTTAAGGTGAAATGATCTGTAGATATCTGTTAAATCCATTTGGTTCATAACCTCTCTTAGTTTCACTGTGTCTCTAGTTTCTGTTTCAATGACCTGTCCATTGGTGAGAGTGGGGTGTGGAAGTCTCCCACCTGGGGGGTGAGATACTCTCAGGACTCAAAGGGAGGGACCTTAGATGAAATGCCAGAAAGTAGTGAGAGGGAAATTATAGAGCTGTTCTGGAGCAGAAAGACAGGGCATCAAATGAGGGAGAGAGGGGCCATCCCACAGTCACAACTCTGACCCATAACTGTTCCTGACTGAAAGAATTACAGGAATGGAAATGGAGAGGAGCCTAAGGAAAAGAAGGTTTAGCTACAGGCCCAAGTGGGATCCAGCTCAAGGGGAGGTCACAAATCTTGAAACTATTACTGAGGCTATGGAGCACTCACAAAAAGGGACCTAGCATGACAACACTCTGGAAAAACCAACAAAGTAGCTGAAAGTGTCAGATGAACATATTTGCACCCAACCAATGGACAAAAGTGGCTGACCCCTGTTGTTGAATTAGGAAAGACTGAATGCTTAGCAGAGGGACAATCCTGTAGGAGAACCAGCAGTCTCAATTAATCTGGACCCCGGAGATCTCTCAGACCGCATACACCAGCTGATATGAGGGCCCCAATACACATACTGTAGAGGACTGCTGGGTCTGTGTTTATTCAGAGATGATGCACCTAACCCTGAAGTGACTGGAGGCCCCAGGAAGTTTAGAGGTCAGGTGGGGTGGCAGATGGAAACATCCACATGGAGACAGGGAGGTAGGGAGGAGGTATGGGATGTGGAACAGTCAGAGGGTAGAAGCAGGGGAATAAAATATGGAGTATAAAAAAATAAATAATTAATTTAAAAAATAGTGTAAAACTTCCCCCAAGCTGTCAAGCATTGTATTATTTTTTCTGCTACATATAAATCACTTTTATTTGGGTAGAAACACTTTTAATATTGATTTTGTGGAAATCTATGTGGAATAAAATACTTTAATGTCACCTTTTCAAAAAAATAAAAAAAAGCCTGAATTTTCCTTGCCAAACCAACCAATTTTGTAGCAGAACAGAGTATTCTAAGGTGGCTAAATCATAGAAACTATTAGAGGGATTTTCTTCTTAAAATCCATAGTACCATAAAAGGGTTGTATTCCTATATTTTTTAAAGATATTGGTAGAGTTGATTGTTTTAAACTTAGCATCTGAATTAATGTGGTCTCAGATTGCCTTTTCAGGCAATTATGCCTCTAGGTTCTGTTGTTGTTTCTTCCCACTATCTCGCATGCTCTCATCATGCACATCATATATCTCCCCCTAAGGCAACCTTTTCTGCCTCCATTTCATATGTTTCCACTATTGTCTTTTTCATAATACCCTTGTATGCCTTAAGTTCTCTCACTTTCCTGTCATAGTCTCCTATCTCTTCTCATGGCCTGCATGCACACACTCACAAACACACAAAACACATGCATACATACCATATACAAACACACACACACACACACACACACATACCCACACACACACACCAAGAGAGAGAGACAGAGGCAAAAACAGAGACAGAGAGAAGGAGAGGGAGAAAGAGAGGAATATACAATCAAACACACACATGCACACATTCACACACACATACACACATACATACATGCATATATAGATACACACATGTAAGTTAGTACCTAGAATAGCCACATATAAAACAAACACAAGATGTTTTTCTGCATCCAGATTAATGTACTAATATTATACAAATGTACTTTGCAGATATTAGAGAAAATATTTCACTTGAAAAATTACAATAAATATTTAACCAGAACAATTTATTAAAACTTTGTGTAATGTTTCTGTTTTTTCATAGTTTCTATTCCTACTAAAGTTTTGCTCAAGCATAATACACAATGTAAAGTTGAATGATGTCATTGCACAAACCCCATGTTTTGTAATAGCAAACTTCTTAATTTATATGAAAGATGTGCTTCAGATATGTCTAACCAAACAAGTGAAAGATCTGTATGACAAGAACTTCAAGTCTCTGAAGAAAGAAATTGAAGAAGACCTCAGAAGATGGAAAAATCTGCCATGCTCATGGATTGGCAGGATTAATATAGTAAAAATGAGCATCTTACCAAAAGTAATACACAGATTCAATGCAATCCCCATCAAAATCCCAACTCAATTCTTCATAGAGTTAGAAAGAGCAATTCAAAAATTCATCTGGAATAACAGAAAACCCAGAATAGCTAAAACTATTCTCAAGAGTAAAAGAACCTCTGGGGGAATCAGTATCCCGGACCTCAAGCTGTACTACAGAGCAATAGTGTTAAAAACTGCATGGTATTGGTACAGTAACAGACATGTAGATCAATGGAAAAGAATTGAAGACCCAGAAATGAATCCACACTCCTATGGTCACTTGATCTTTGACAAAGGAGCTAAAACCATCCAGTGGAAAAAAGATAGCCTTTTCAACAAATGGTGCTGGCTCAGCTGGAGGTCAACATGCAGAAGAATGCAAATTGACCCATTCTTATCTCCTTGCACTAAGCTCAATTCTAAGTGGATCAAAGATCTCCACATAAAACCAGACACACTGAACTAATAGAAGGGAAACTAGGGAAGAACCTTGAACATATGGGCACAGGGGAGAATTTCCTGAACAGAACTCCAATAGCTTATGCTCTAAGATCAAGAATAGACAAATGGGACCTCATTAAATTACAAAGTTTTTGCAAGGCAAAAGACACTGTCAAAAAGACAAAGCAGCAACCAACTAACTGGGAAATGATCTTTACCAACCTTACATCCGACAGAGGGCTAATATCCAAGATATACAAAGAACTCAAGAAGTTAAACTCCAGAGAGCCAAGTAACCCTATTAAAAAATGGGGTACAGAGCTACACAAAGAGTTCTCACCTGAAGAATATCTAATGGCTGAGAAGCACCTAAAGAGATGTTCATCATCCTTAGTCATTAGGGAAATGCAAATCAAAACAACCCTGAGATTCCATCTCACACCAGTCAGGATGGCTAAGATCAAAAACACAGGAGACAGCAGTTGTTGGCGAGGATGTGGAGAAAGAGGAACACTCCTCCACTGCTGGTGGAATTGCAGGCTGGTACAACCACTCTGGAAAGCAGTCTGGCGGTTCCTCAGAAAACTGGGCATGACACTCCCGGAGGATCCGGCTATACCACTCCTGGGCATATACCCAGAGACTTTACCCGCATGCAATAAGGACACATGCTCCACTATATTCATAGCAGCCTTATTTATAATAGCCAGAAGCTGGAAAGAACCCAGATGTCCCTCAACGGAGGAATGGATTCAGAAGATGTGGTATATCTACACAATAGAATACTACTCTGAAATTAAAAACAATGAATTCACGAAATTCCTAGGCAAATGGTAAGAACTTGAAAATATCATCCTTAGTGAGGTAACCCAATCACAAAAGAACACACATGGTATGCAGCCACTGATAAGGGGATATTGACCCAGAATCTTGGAATACCCTAGACACAATCCGCATATCAATAGATTTCTAAAAAGATGGAAGGAGAGACCCCTGGTCCTGGAAATATTGGATGTAGGGGAACGCCAGGACAGAGTAACGAGAGGGGGTTGAATGGAGAAAAGAGGGAGGGAAGGGGGCTTATGGGACTTTCGGGGAGGGAGGAAACGGGAAAGGGGAAGTGATTTGGAATGTAAATTAAAAAAATAAAATAAAATAATAAAAAAAAAAAGAAAATAATGTTCCGTGAGATTCCTTTTACTCATCAGATCTGAGAAATGACAATTATAGTCTATTAGAAATAATATGATAAATTCAGATTAATGTTTTTATTAAATTTATTATTATTATTATTATTATTATTATTATTATTATTATTATTATTATTATTATTATTATTCAGAGCAAAGATGGAGGAAATGATCGGCTAATCAATGTCCCAAATTGACACCAGACCTTGAGTAAAAACCAATCTCTGATACTATTAATGATATTCCGTTATGCTTGCTGACAGGAACCTAGCACAACTATCTTTGGGAGGCTCCATCCAGCAGCCAATGTGTACTGGCTGATTTTGTGTGTCAACTTGACACAAGCTAGAGTTATCACAGAGAAAGGAGAATCCCTTGAGAAATGCCTCTATAGATCCAGATGTAAGGCATTATCTCAATTAGTGATCAAAGTGGAAGGGGTCATTATGGGTATTCCCATCCCTGGGCTTATATATACCCAGAGGCTTCCCCTGCATGCAATAAGAACACATGCACCACTATGTTCATAACAGCCTTATTTATAATAGCCAGAAGCTGGAAGGAACCCAGATGTCCCTCAACGGAGGGATGAATTCAGAAGGTGTGGTATATTTACACAATGGAATACTACTCTGCAATTAAAAACAATGAATTCACGAAATTCCTAGGTAAATTGTCAGAACTGGAAAATATCACCCTTAGTGAGGTTACCCAATCACAAAGGAACACACATAGTATGCAGTCACTGATAAGGGGATATTAACCCAGAATCTCAGAATACCCAAGACGCAATTCACATATCAATAGATTTCCAAGAAGATGGAAGGAGAGACCCCTGGAAAGACTGGATGTAGTGGAATGCCAGGACAGAGAAGCGAGAGGGGGTTGAATGGGAAACAGGGAGCGAAGGGGGCTTATGGGACTCTTAGGGAGGGAGGAAACGGGAAAAGGGAAATCATTTGGAATATAAATAAAAAAGCTTAGAAAATAATAAAAAATATATAAAAAAAAGAAAGAAAGAAAGCTGAACAAGCCAGGGGAAGCAAGCCAGTAAGCAGCATCCCCCATGGCCTCTGCATCAGCTGCTGCCTCCAAGTTTCTGCCCTGGGTGAGTTCCTGTCTTTACTTCCTTTGGTGATGAACAGCAATGTGGAAGTATAAACTAAATAATCCCTTTTCTCCTCAACTTGTTTCTTGACCATGATGTTTTGTGCTGGAAGACCTTGACGCAATGGGAAGAAATGTGAAGACTTAGAGCCATACATAAGATGGAGTTCAGGGACTTTTATGGAAGAGTTTGATAAGCACTTAAAGACTAGAAGATAATAGGCACTCCACAGGAAAACCAGCAGAGTCAACTAACTTGGACCCTTGGGGGCTCTAAGATACTGAACCACCAACCATAGAGCCACCATGAGATGGTCCTAGGCCCCTGCATGTACATAATATATGAGCAGCTCCGTCTTCATGAGGGTTCCCTAACAACTGGAGCAGTTATTGTCCTTGAACCTGTTGCCTGCCCGCCTGCCTGCATGTGGATCCCACTCCCCTTAATGGACTGCCTTGTCTGGCATCACAGGGAGAGGATGCACCTAGTCCTGCAGTGAAAAGTAGTATTTTCAACCATGGGTGTTAGAACCAGACATCTACATGGAAGATGAACTTTTCTTTCATAATCTATCTTGTGTTAACTCAGAGGAACAAATATATAGAATTCTAAAATGTCTAAAATAGAATTGTAGAAAAAATGATAATATAAGATTTATTAATTATAAAGAATTAACATGTAAAATAAATAATTGGCAATCAGAGCTTCATTGAAACTATTATGTTATTTTCCATAAAATATACAAGAATAAAACAATGACATTCAGAAGAAAACAAAAAATACTGGCTATACAATTGTAATAGAGTGTAAACCAAAGTATTCAAAGGACTGTTAAAATAGTAGTGATAGAAAAAGTAACCCAATTATAAAATTATCAAATGTTGGATAGACATATCAACAAAAAAGACATACAAATAAGTTTTAATCCATTATATGTTTACCTGACAGAATATTAAAGACAGAGTCAATGTAAAGTTGGTAGAGTCATGATTCTGAGGAAATATGTATATATATATATACATATATATATAGTGGGGTGTATGTGTGTGTATTCATGTGTTTCCACTTGTCACCTTTCATTCTCTCTCTCTTTTTATCTGTGTGTGTGTGTGTGTATGTGCATGCACGTGTGTGTGTGTGTGTATGTGTGTGTGTATGTGTGTGCATTTAACACAAATATGTAACTGGTTTTGCAGCTAGTAGAAAATGTTGTGTTATAAAAATGGGGTATCATATCATATAGATATAGAACTTTAAAATGGTTTCACAAAGTTCAGGAAACCCACCAAAGAATTTATTTATAGTAATTCCAACAATATGAAATTTTGTACAAGGCAAAACCTTAGAGGCAGCACAAACAAAAGCAGTAATTACTCAAGTCTGAGAACTAAGTGGATTGAAAAGGAAGAGAGGAGAGGTGTATTTGAAAAGTAAAATTCGTTTGTACTCTACTATAATGTTACATATATATGAAACATTTTTCAATATCCACAGGGTATTCAGTACTCACAGTGAATCATTATGTGAAGTAACTTTGGGTTCATAATTAAGCAACAATGTAGGTTCATCAGTTTTAATACATGTGGTACCCTGTCGTGGGGTGTTGATAGAATAGAGTCTGGAATTTGTAGGAACAAGAGCTCAGTAAGACATACCTCTAATGTGTTTGCATTTTTACTGTGAACTAAAATGATTCTAAGTATAAAGTCTATTGAAACAATTATATATTACCCATTCAAGGAATGAATACAATTTCAAAGAAAGTTGAAGAGGTCAGTGACTCCTTCTCTGCTGGAGAGACCTTGTCAGGGTAAGAAAAGAGACCTTTCATGAGTGTCTGCAACAACCAACAATCAGAGACACATTTTGCACAATGGCATGCTAAGGAAGAAGAGACAGAATGAAGTTTCTCTCAGCGTAGCAAAGGAGACAATATTCCCTGAATAAAAGACCATAGGTTTATTGCAACTGTTTAGTTAAAGAGACCTCTTCCGAATACTAGAATTGCACATTTCTCTAAGAGTTAACAGAACAAAGGAAATTGAGCCAAAGGACATAAGTTACTTTCTACTTTGAATAATTTTTAGAAAGAGTATGGTTTTGGCAATTGATGTAACATGATTTGATAGAAGAAAGTCACTGTTCCTCTGATATTAGCATGCGATGTGAATGACAGGGCACAGTCATGCTGAGGATCAAAGCGATGAAAAGTAAAAGAATCTTTGGCAGTACGGGGCAAAATGTTTCATTTAGTGACACCTAACTCTGCGTTTTATCAGTCCTCTCATGTAGAGTGATTTATCCATCTCTGGTCTCTGTATTCACACTGCTCCTTTATCTTGTCATAACTTTCTTACTACCATATAGGCAGCAGCACATAATTCTATAAAATTCCAATGTCTCAGTACAGACAGAGAGATCCTTTAAAGTTGTGATTTCCCTTATGTCCTCTACCTGAATAGATATGTGCAGTGTCCAGTGTCCACTTAAAATAAAATACACACTTCTTACCGGGTTCCTGAAATGTAATAGTGAAATGGATCCAGTCAGTTATGAAATCGTGGCCTACTCACTGATTATGCTCAATCTAGATGCTCTAGCAATTTATTCTTTCTGGTCGTTGAAATGACAAGTTCATCTCTATTGAGCTGCCTTCTTTTAGATTAGCAGTCCTTGCTGTTGTGTGTCTTTCTCTTTCACATGTTCACAGAGTTGGTGGAGTGAATCATATACTGATGTCACTTACATGACCTCTGCTCCTTTTAGGGTAAATATTTTAACTTTTCATAAAAAATTCTATACTTTATATGATACAATATACTCAAAAAAGCAAGAAAGCCAAGTAGGAAATTGAATAAAGTGATAAATAAATATGCAAAAATCTTCCAGTTATGGAAGAAACAAAAGGATGCTTGAAAGAAAGTGCTAGAATGGGTCAGAGAGGGGGAAATGACAACAGTAATTCTAGGCAAGCAGGGGAACATATAAAGAATGACAATCGCACTAGCTAAAGTTGGTGCTGTGTGGTATTGTTCCTTGAGTCAATTCCTGAAAAAGGAAATTCAGAGGTGACAAATGAGTCCAAGGTTTCTAGAAAATGGTCACTGAGGATGGAAGACAGTGTCAATGAGAACTTCAGAGCTCATCCTTCTGTCGGAGTGCACACACACACACACACACAAATCTTCGTCATTTGTGAATGTGCATTGTACTAGTTATGCATTTATCTTTATGTGCCGTGCTCAGAACCTGTAGCCTTGTTGCTTTCAACAGGGCCTTTATTACAAAAATAGAAAGCAAGCCAAGTCAAACATCTAAGTCAGAAATAACCCAAATACAAAGCTAAGCCTGAAACCTGATAATATCTAAATATTAGAAAAGATAACATCGAAAACCAGTGGAGCAACACTGACCTTTGAGATTTGGTAAAACAATATAATTACCTAGGTATCTTTTAAGTCTAGAAGAAGGTATTAATTTCTTTTTTCTTCAGAAAAGCCAATCTTTTCTGTCCACAAGCCAATAATTGTGTATTTACATAAGTGGTGATATCTATCACTGACACTATTTGCAGATTTTTCCTATTGACAATGTCTCCTTTCACTTTTGTGTTCTGATCATCTCATCTTTTTTCCTCACTTCATAATGGCAAATGTGCAAAAGTCAAAAACTATGTATTGGAGAGAGCCAATTTCACTTCTGTCTTTTTGGTAGCATGCTTATCATTTGTCTTAGAAACACTGTAATATTTGATATCCATCTCCTAGTTATCTTAGTCAACACAACCTCTGGTATCATATTTGAGTAAGGATTAGGCACATGCATGTAGGCATCACAAAGGATGTTGACAGGAGAAGGGACCTAAAAGATACAAGAGATCTAACAAAAAGAATATGTCAACTGAGATAAAATGAAAACAGAATATTTATGAATCTGGAAATTCAAAGGAGCAAAAATACTCCATCATATTTCTAATTGTTTGATTCTGTCTTTTGTTATTTTGTTTTATATTTTCCTTTATTTTTAAGGTTATAGCAGAATTATAACATTTCCCCAGTCTCTCTCATATACCATTTCCCACTCTCTTTCAAATTCATGGCCTATTTTTTCATTGGTATATATCTGTCTTTTTGGTAGCCTGTTTATCATTTGTCTTAGAAACACTGTAATGTTTAATATCCATCTTCTAGTTATCTCAGTCAACGCAACCTCGGGTATCATATTTGAATAAGGATCAGACACATGCATGTAGACATCACAAAGGATGTTTACAGTAGAACACATACACACACACACACACACACACACACACACACTCACACACACATACACCCACATCTGCACACATCTTTTAGTTGTCTGTCTTCAACAGGCATTCCGGGCAGATAAACAAGGACAACAAATATACAAGCAAACATGTGAGCACATGTAAAGAGAGAGAACTGTCATGAGGTCTCAGTACTACACAAAGAACTATGGGCAATTAAGGGATATTGAGAGTAAAGGAACAGTCTTCCCTAGAAAAGATCACATTAGTTGGTTATCTAATACCAGATCATTTGCCAATTTTTCCTTCATTTATAAAAAGTTCATGGAAATACTTTTGCAACATAAACAGAAACAATAATAAAAAAAATCTAGTCTAACATCATTTAGCCAATAGGGAAGAGTTATAAGATATATTAGGTAAATATTATAATGCTAAAATTAACAACAATAATTATATCAGAAGAGAAGAAATATAATAGTAAAGAGATGAAAAGATAAACCCATATTCAACTGATAATAGCTAGGATCATAAGGGCTTTTGAGAACATGCTTTCTACTTAAGGCAAAATAATATTCAGAAAGAAAAGATAATTATAATTATAAAAACACTTGATCCTAGATAGACATATTTGTAATATTTTATTCTTTTTAGGTGAACAAAGTTATTTGAGTTCAAATGACTTTTTGTCTTATGTGGAATGAGATGCACACTAAAACTTTATGTTCTGTTTAGAAGTATAAACAGAAATATTTCAAGTGAAGGCTTATGGAGGATCAGATTAAAAAAATGTACAATTGATAAATTATTATGAAATCACTTTTGAGAACAGCCATTATCTGAGGGAAGAAAATGTATATGTGTGTACACATGCTTGTGTATGTGTGTGTGTGTGTGTGTGTGTGTGTGTGTGAGTGAGAGAGAGAGAGAGAGAGAGAGAGAGAGAGAGAGAGAGAGAGAAAGAAGAAAGAGAGACAGAGACAGAGACAGAGACAGAGAAAAAAATATTAATCTTAATCTCATAGATGGTCATTCCATTTGTATAAAGGGAGCTAAAATTTGGTCATCTGAAAGTGAAATTGTTTCTGTTTTTTTTATTTAATATTATCTTTAGTAATATAAGTTAATATTAAATAATTTGGTCTTTAGTGATATGTTAATACATATCAAATTCTGTATCTTTACAAAAGTACACTGGGATTTGGATCAAATCACAAGGATTCATTTAATTATCAAAATAAATCAATGATGGAAGATCAGGATTGAATGAAGCAAAATGAAAATGAGGGTGAATGAAACTGATATCAACAGAAACAGACAAGTTTCCTGGTAAGAGGGGAAATTGACCTTTCCAGAGGAATAAAGGTCATGGATCTCAGGTAAAGGTGGTGGTGGGGGGGCATGGTTTATAGGAGTGAAAGGTAGGGATATGAAAAGAATTTATTTTGTTGTTTTTGTTGCTGTTTTGTTTTTTGTTTTGGGTTCTCTCTCTCTCTCTCTCTCTCTCTCTCTCTCTCTCTCTCTCTCTCTCTCTCTCTCTCTGTGTGTGTGTGTGTGTGTTTGTATTTGTTTTTCTCTGAGAATGGGTGTTTGAATGGACACCTGAAGATATTATCGAATAGAAAGTAGCTTTGGTTGTGCTTCTTTACCAAGAGAGTAAGATATTCTTTACAGGGGAAGGAAGCTTTCTTAGTTTAATGGATCACACCTTACTTCAAAAAAATAAATAAACAAAAATATCAAAAAAGGACGGAACCTAAGGTTTTTCTCTTCTAGTACCAAAAAACATAAGTTCAGATGGCTATACCAATGTGTACAGATCTTTAACACAAATAGAGCAGGGCTAAATCAGAAGGAAAATAAACCTGAATACTGCTCTTCACTAGAGATCCAGTAACATACATAAATGGCAATCAGAAGGCTGCATGCTTCCTATAACTTTAAAGTCCCCTTGGCCTCTCAATGTTAAAATCTTTCACACAGGAAGTTTCCTTGACTATGAATGAGTTTCTGACTAATGAACTCCAGGTCCAATTTCTGCTCTTCTTAATTGTAGGACCCACACAATCCTATTTTCTTCTCATTTTCCCCAATAACATTTCAAAAATAATGTGCATAAAAAAATGAAAATACTACTGGAAGGTATAGCTTGCTCTAAGATAAATTGGGGCAGTGATGAAAGGAATTAAGCAGGGTGAAGGCTGACTACATTGTCATAGTTACTGTAGCATTGTCCTTTCCCTCTATGTCTGGGGAAGAATGGATGATCACCTTCGCTTGGTTTTGGCAGGGATGCTAACAAATTTCAAGATGATCCTGCTATGTTCTAAAATCTTTTCTCCTGGGAAGGGGTTTTGGTTCCTCAGGAACATCTACAGCTTGAAATAGTGACATTTTCATCTGTTTCACATTCTTCTTTTCTCTTAGATATATTCTTTATTTATATTTCAAACGATTTACCCTTTTCTGGTTCCCCCCTCCTCGAAAGTCCCGTAAGTCATCTCTCCTCCTCATGTTCCAAAATCAACCCCCTCCCACTTACCTGTCCTGGTAATCCACTACACTGCTGCGTCAAGCCTTTCTAGGACCAGGGGCCTCTCCTTCCTTCTTGGGCATCATTTGATATGTGAATTTTGTCTTAAGTATTCCTAGCTTCTAGGCTAATATCCACTTATCAGTGAGTACATACCATGTGTGTTCCTTTGTGATTGGGTTACCTCACTTAGGATGATATTTTCCAGTTACACCCATTTGCCTAAGAATTTCATGAATTCATTGTTTTTAATAGCTGAGTAGTATTCCATAGTATAAATATTCCACATTTTCTGCATCCACTCCTCTGTTGAGGAATGTCTGGGTTTTTTTTTTCAAGCTTCTGGCTATTATAAATAGGGCTGCTATGAACATAGTGGAGCATGTGTCATTTCATGCTGGGTAATTCTCTAGGTATACGCCCAGGAGTGGTATAACAGGGTCCTCCAGTAGTACCATGTCCATTTTTCTGAAGAACCACCAGACTGATTTCCGGAGTGCTTGTACCAGCTTGGAATCACAGCAGCAGTGGAGGAGTATTTCTCTTTCTCCACATCCTCGCTAACACCTGCTGTATCCTGAGTTTTTGATCTTAGACATTCTGACTGGTGTGAGGTGAAATCTTAGAGTTGTTTTGATTTGCATTTCCCTGATTACTAAGGATGTTTTACATTTCTTTAGGTGCTTCTCAGCCATTCGATATTGCACAGGTGAAAATTCTTTGTTTAGTGCCTTAGCCCATTTTTAATAGGGTTATTTGGCTCTCTGGAGTCTAACTTCTTGAATTTTTTGTATATATTGGATATTATTAGCCCTCTGGTAGTTGTAGGGTTGGTAAAGATCTTTTCCCAATTTGTTGGTTGCCATTTTGTCCTCTTGAGAGTGTCCATTGCCTTACAGAAACTTTGTAGTCTTATGAGGTCTCATTTGTCAATTCCTGATCTTCCAGAATAAGCTATTGGTGTTCTGTTCAGGAAATTTTTCCCTGTGCCCCTATGCCCCTGTGCTCAAGACTCTTTCCCAGTTTCTTTTTTATTAGTTTCAGTGTGTCTGGTTTTATGAGGACGTCCTTGATCCACTTGGACTTTATCTTAGTACAAGGACATAAGAATGGATTGATTTCCATTCTTCTGCATGCTAGGCTCCAATTGAACCAGCACCATTTGTTGAAAAGGCTATCTTTTTTCCACTGGATGGTTTTAGCGCCCTTGTCAAAGATCAAGTGACCATAGGTGTCTGGGTTCATTTCTGGGTCTTCAATTCTATTCCATTGAGCTACCTGCCTGTCACTGTAAAAATACCAGGCAGTTTTTAACACTATTGCTCTGTAGTACTGCTTGAGGTCCAGAATATTGATTCCCCCAGAAGTTCTTTTACTCTTGAAAATAGTTTTAGCTATCCTGGGTTTTTTGTTATTCCAGATGAATTTGAGAATTGCTTTTTCTAACTCTATGAAGAATTGAGTTGGGATTTTGATGGGGATTGAATTAAATCTGTATATTACTTTTAGCAAGATGGCTATTTTTACTATAGTAATCCTGGCAATCCACAAACATGAAAGATCTTTATATCTGCTTAGGTCTCTTTTGATTTCTTCAGAGATTTGAAGTTCTTGTCATACAGATCTTTCACTTGTTTGGTTAGAGTCACACCAAGATACTTTATATTGTTTATGGCTACTGTGAAGGGTGTCATTTCCCTAATTTCTTTCTCAGTCTGTTTATCTTTTGAGTATCGGAAGGCTACTGATTTGTTGGAGTTAATCCAGCCACTTTGCTGAAGTTGTTTAACAGCTGTGGGAGTTCACTGGTGGAGATTTTGGGTTGCTTAAGTATACTATTATATTATCTGCAAATAGTGATTTTTTTGACTTCTTTCTTTCCAATTTGTATCCCTTTGACTTCCTTTTGTTGTTGATCATGGTTAATGATCATTTTTATGTGTTTTTGGATTCATTTGCAAGAATTTTATTAAGGTTTTTTCAACAGTATTCATAAGGGAAATTGGTCTGAAGTTCTCTTTCTTATCTGGATGTTTGTGTGGTTTTGGTGTCAGTGAAATTGTGGCTTCATAGAATGAATTGTGTAGTGTTCCTTCTGTTTCTATTTTGTGGAATAGTTTAAAGAGTATTGGTGTTAGATCTTTTTTGAAGGTCTGACAGAATTCTGCACTAAAACCTTCTGGTTCTGTGTTTTTATTGGTTGGGAGACTGTCAATTTCCACTTCTATTTCTCGAGGGGTTATGGGACCATTTAGATGGCCTGTTTGCTCCTGATTTCACTTTGGCATTTGATGTCTGTCTAGGAAATTGTCCATTTCTCCAGATTTTCCAGTTGTATTGAGTATAGGCTTTTGTAGTAGGATCTGATGACTTTTTAAATTTCTTCAATTTCTGTTGTTATAGCTCCCTTTTCATTTCTGATTTTATTAATTTGAATACTGTCTCTATGCCCTCTGGTTAGTCTGGCTAAAGGTTTATCTATCTTGTTGATTTTCTCACAGAACCAGCTCCTGTTTTTGTTGATCCTTTGTATGGTTCTTTTTGTTCATAATTGGTTGATTTCAGTCCTGATTTTGATGATTTCCTGCCTTCTAATCCTCTTGGCTGTATTAGTTTCTTTTTGGTCTAAAGCTTTCAGGTGTGCTATTAAGCTGCTAATATATGCTCTCCCCAGCTTCTTTTTGGAGGAACTCAGGGCTATTCTTACCATTATTGAAAGTTCTGAATTTCTTTAGGTAGAATAGGAATCTCCTCAAAATCATTCCTTTCTGGATTACAACAGTTTAGCATATAGCCTTAAAATTTTTAGAACAGAAAAAAAGGCCATGTGCTACATAAGTGAGCCTGTCTCTGGGACAAATGACTCCATGGTCACAGTAAAATATTATGTCCTGACACCTAAATAGTAGGAATTTGAATGAATTTCCAGCACATTCCACCTATGCTTTTATAGCTTCTACCTAAGATGCTTGAGTAAAATGTCTTTGTTCTTTTAGTCAACTGCACTACTTCATTACATTTTATTGCATTTCTGAAAATTGATAGATAAGACAGAAGTCATGGGAGATTTTAGATATACAATGGATTTTCAAAAAAAAATAAAAGTAGCACTTTTGCTTTCAACAATGAAATGCTCATAGCTCCAAGACCAAGACCCAGGACCTAAGTTATACTGATTTTTAAGATGTGTGTGTGTGTGTGTGTGTGTGTGCGCGTGTGTGTTTACTTTTAATTAAATAGTGGTTGTTATTAATTATTAAGCATGCTCTTCACCTCCTATTATGCTAATTCTTAAGACGTATTTCCACATACAATAAAGATTCCATAGCCATCATTTACTCCTAGCTAAATGATTATCTGGTTCTGAGTATTAAAAGCAAGGCAGTTACAATCTACATAGATAGATAGATAGATAGATAGATAGATAGATAGATAGATAGATAGATAGATAGATGGATAGATGGATAGATGGATAGATGGATAGATGGATAGATGGATAGATGGATAGATGGATAGATGGATAGATGGATAGATGGATAGATGGATAGATAGATGGATAGATGGATAGATAGAAAGATAAGGTCTGATAATTGCCAGTCAACACTAGCATAACCTCTGTCTCCTTCAGGAGGTATCTACTGAAGTGGATGTACTTTCCTAACAACTGCAAATGAACAGCTACATCAATGGCCTTTGACTGTTGAGACTGGAGAAAACACTATAAGTTGACTTTTAGTAGTGACAGTCCTAAGAAAGCATCTATGTCTTCATGGACCTTTTTGTGGTATATGCATTTATCAGACTTTTAGCTTCTATTTGGTTCTCTTTATGTGATAGATACTGTTTTTTGTTTTTTTGGTTTTTTTTGTTTTTGTTTTTTTTTTATTTCTATATCAACTTATCCATTTCAGGAAACAAATTCTCCACTACAGCCATTTTTTTCTCTAAGTCTTCCCATAAATATACGTAAATGTTTTCCCAAAATGGCCAAAGTTGCTTAAGGTTATAATTATATATATATATATATATGTGTGTGTATGTGTGTGTGTGTGTAATAATACATATAAAATAAGTAATTATAAAAATGTGTTTGTTATTGTTACAAAGATAAACCAAATCAAATGTCCAATTAATAGTATTTCAAGAATCCTAATTTGTAGTCATTGCTTAAGAATCTATGTTTCACTTCCAGTTTGAGCCAGTGCCCTGAGCAGACCTTAGACACTAACGCTACTCTCAAACCCACAACATCCATAAGAAGCTTGAATCCCTGGCAAGTAACAGGCCCAGGAATACAGGTGAGGAGGGCACAATATCTGCTCCAAAACTACAACACCAGGAGTAACTAAGACCAGTGGAATCCAGGGACACAGGATCCCCCACCCAGCCAGTGACATGGGTTCCTTCCAGTCTGAGCCAGTGTCCTGAGCAGAAGTTGGGCACTAGCTCTGCACCCAGTCCCACAACTTGCTGTAACACACCCAGGTTCACAGAATCTCAGGACTTGGTCACACCAGGATTTTAGGATCCCAGAGGCAAGTTGACTCCCAGGAGCTCTGACACACCCAGGATCTAAGGATCAGAGGATCCCAGAATCACAGGATCATCGAGACAGCTAGACTCTCAGGAGTTCTGACACAAGCAGGATCACAGGAGGAACAGGCTCCAGTCAGAGACAGTGAGAGCATATAGCACTAGAGATAACTAGATGGCAAGAGGCAAGTTTAAGAACATTAGCAACAGAGAGCAAGATACTTGACATCATCAGAAACCAGTTACACCATCACACCAGAAAAGCAAGATTCAGATCTAAAATCACTTCTCATGATTATGATAGAGGAATTTAAGAAGGACATAAATAATTGCCTTAAAAAACAAACATACAAACAAACAAAAAAAAAAACAGGAGAGCACAGTTAAACAGGTAGAAGCCCTTAAAGCAGAATCACAAAAATCCCTTAAAGAATTACACAACCAAACATGAGAAGGAGTTGAACATGACCATCCAAGATCTAAAAATGGAAGTAGACACAATAAAGAAATCACAAAGGGAGAACACTCTGGTGATAGAAAACCTAGGAAAGACATCAGTAGTCATAGATGCAAGCAACACAAACAGACTAAAAGAGACAGGAGAGAGAATCTCAGGTGCAGAAGATACCATAGAAAACATTGAAGTACAGTCAAAGAAAATGCCAAAAGAAAAAGGTTCTTAACAGAAAACATTCAGGAAATCTAAGATACAATGAGAAGACCAAACCTAAGGATAATAGGTTTAGAAAAGAGCAAAGATTTCCAACTTAAAGAGCCAATAAATATCTTCAACAAAATTATAGAAGAAAATGTCACTATCCTCAAGGAAGAGATGCCCATTATCATACAAGAAGCCTACAGAACTCCAAATCGACTGGACCAGAAAGGAAATTCATCCAGTTCCATAATAATCAAAATACCAAACACACAAAACAAAGAAAGAATATTAAAATCAGTAAGGGAAAAAGGTCAAGTAACATACAAAGGTAAGGTTATCAAATTTACATCAGTCTTTTCACCAGAGATTATGAAAGCCAGAAGATTATGAGCAGATGTCATACAGACCCTAAGAAAACAAAAATGCCAGCCCAGGCCACTATACCCAGCAAAGTTCTCAATTACCATAGATGGAGAAACCAAGATATTGTATAAAAAACCAAAATTTACAAAATGTCTTTCCACAAATTCAACCCTACAAAGGATAATAGATAGAAAACTCCAACACAAGAAGGGAAACAACACCTAGAAAAAGCAAGAAAGTAATCTTTCAACAAATCCAAAAACATAATCCTACCTCTAACAACAAAAATAACTGGAAGCAATAATCACTTTTCCTTAGTATCTCTTAACATCAATGGATTCAATTCCCCAATAAAAAGACATAGACTAACTCACTGGACACATAAATAGGACTCAGCACTTTGCTACATACAGGAAACCCACCTCAGTGACAAAGACAAACACTACCTCAGAATAAAAGACTGGAAAAAATTTTCAAAGCAAATGGTCCCAAGAAACAACCTGGAGTAGTCATTCTAATACTGAATACAACCAACTTTCAACCAAATGTTATCTAAAAAGATGAAGAAGGATATTTCATACTAGTCAAAGGAAAAAATCTATCAAGATGAACTCTCAATTCTGAACACCTATGCTCCAAATTAATAGGCACCCATACACATAAAAGAAAATTTACTAAAACTCAAAACACACATTGCAATTCACACAATAATAGTGGGAGACTTCAACACTCCACTCTCAGCAATGGACAGATCATGAAATCAGAGATGCAGTAAAACTAACAGAAATTATGAATCAAATGGATTTAATAGATATTTATAGAACATTTCATCCTAAAACAAAAGAATATACCTTCTTCTCAGCACCTCATGGTACATTCTCCAAAACTGACTACATAATTGTTTACAAAACAGACCTCAACAAATACAAGAATATTGAAATAATCCCAGGCATCCTATCAAATTATCATGGACTAATGCTGGTCTTCAATAATAGCAAAACAACAGATTCAATGAAATAGCCATTAAAATTCCAACTCAACTCTTCATAGAGTTAGAAAGAACAATTCTCAAATTCATTTGGAATAAAAAAAATAAAAACAGAATAGCAAAAACTCTTCTCAACGATAAAAGAACTTCTGGGAAATTCGCCATCCCTGACCTCAAGCTGTACAACAGAGCAATAGTGATAGAAACTGCATGGTATTGGTATAGTGACAGGCAGGTAGATCAATGGAACAGAATTGAAGACCCAGAAATGAACTCACATACCTATGATCACTTGATCTTTGAAAAAGGAGCTAAAATCATCAAGTGGAAAAAAGACAGTATTTCCAACAAATGGTGCTTGTTCAACTGTAGGTCAGCCTGTAGAAGAATGGAAATAGATACATTCTTATCTCCTTGTACAAAGCTCAAGTCCAAGTGGATCAAGGACCCCCACATAAAACCTGATACACTGAAACTTATAGAGGAGAAAGTGAGAAAGAACTTTGAACAATGGGTACAGGGGAAAAATTCCTGAACAGAACACCAATGGCTTATTCTCTAAGATCAAGAATCAACAAATTTGGACCTCATTAAATTACAAAGCTTTTGTAAGGCAAAGGACACTGTTACGAGGACAGAACTGCAACCAAGTGATTGGAAAAAGACCTTTACCAATCCTACATCCAATAAAGAGCTTTATCCAATATACACAAAGAACACAAGAAGTTAGGCTCCAGAGAATCAAAACAATTCTGAGATTCCACTTCATACCAGTCAGAATGGCTAAGATCTAAAACTTAGGGTACAGCAGATGCTGGAGAGGATGTGGAGAAAGAGGAACACTCCTCCATTGTTGGTGGGATTGCAAGCTGGTACAACCACTCTGCAAATCAGTATGGTGGTTCCTCAGAAAATTAGACATAGTATTACCTGAGGACCCCAATATACCACTCCTGGGCATATACCCAAAAGATTCTACACATGTTTTATTATGTTCATAGCAGGTATATTTATAATAGCCAGAGAGGAATGGACACAGAAAATGTGGTACATTTATATAATGGTTACTACTCAGTTATTAGAAACAATGGATTCGTGAAATTCTTAGGCAAATGGATGGAACTAGAAAATATCATCCTGAGTGAGGTAACCCAATCACAAAATAATACCCATGATAGGCACTCACTGATAAGTGGATATTAACCCAGAAGCCTGGAATGTCCAAGATACAATTCATAGACCACATGAAGCTCAAGAAGATGGAAGACCATAGTGTGGGTGCCTCGTAATTTCTTAGAAAGGAGAAAAAAACACTCATGTAAGCAAATATGGAGACAAAGTGTGGAGCACACTTTTAAGGAAAGGCCATATAAAGACTGCCCCACTTAGGGATTCATTCCATATAGTCATCAAACACAGACACTATTGTGGATGCCAAGAAGTGCATGCTGATAGGAGTCTGATACAGCTGTCTCCTGAGAGGCTCATCCAGAGCCTAACAAATACAGAGGCAAATGTTTGCAGTGAACCACTGGACTGGAAACAGGGTCTGCAATGGTGTCCACAATGGAGGAACTAGAAAAAGGACTCTAGGAACTTGAGGGGTCTGCAGCCCCATAGGAAGAACAATAATATCAAACAACCAGATCACACAGAGCTCTCAGAGATTAGATCACCAACCAAGGATTACACATGGAGGGACCCATGGCTCCAGCCACTTGGGTAGCAGAGAATGGCTTTGATGAGCATCAATAGGAGGAGAGACCCTTGGTCCTTTGAAGGCTTGATGCACCAGTGTAGGGAACTTCTAGGATGGGGATGTGGGAGTAGGTAGGTGGGGGAGCATCCTCATAAAAGCAGGGGAATGAGGAATGGCATGGGCAGGGGGAGTTCCAGGTGATGGTAACTGGGAAAAGGAATAATAACATCTAAAATATAAATAAAGAAAATATCTTCCTTAAAAAAGAATGTATGTCTCATTTGTTAATCTCAATGACTAATCATGGATAATTTATCCATATGGAGAAGACTGGAATATCTGTAAGTTGACAGAAGTGAATGGCATAAAGAAACATATTCTACAAAGAAATTGCCCTGCAGCTCATAGTAAAGTAAACATCCTTTCTAGTCTTGGGAAAGGCTTTACAAAGACGGTGTATAATTATTTAAGAAGTATTGTCTATCTCAATCCCTGTAAAGGTGCCATGTTATCAACACAGAATTGAGGCAACAAGAAAACAAAACAGCAAAGTTAACTAGGGAACAATTCAAAAGAATGGAACAGCATAAACTTCAAATCCAATTGTACACATTTTGAGTAAATGTGGCACTTATATTTATGTGCCACTGAGACAAGACAATAGTGGAGAGCATACCATCAGATATTATGACTAAAGAAATTAGGAAACAATGATTATCCATCTCTAATATATATAAATTCCCTTAATGTCATCAGTTCTTGAAGAAACCCAAGATATATAGGTAAGAGTTATTGTCAATGGGTTAATAGTCAGAGCATCCATGTTATAGCTTTAATTAAAAAGAAATTCAAAATAGTTTGCATAGTCAGGAAAGGTTTAGATAAAGGATGTGTTAAACATGGTGAGGTCCACTCAGAAGCAATCACTGTGAATTGGGGACATGATGTGAACACTCTGGGATCTGAGTTAAAAGAGAAAAAGAGATAACAGAATACAAGATCCAACGTGCCACATGAATGAAACACTTCAAACCTGGCTAGCAAAGGATGACGGGTATGATTGCATGCATACCTATTTCTCACACAGAGAAAAATCAGAAAAAGAGGAAGGGGCAGCAAGGAATAATTTTATATTTCCTGTAAAGCTACATATGTGATAAAAAAAATCAGTCCTTACACGGGATTTGACTCTAGAAATCACATGTAATTACATTGTTAATTAAGGACAAAATTTTCTCTGAGAGTTTATTTTAGTTTAAAAAGTATTTGTTACCACACATGATAAATTAACTTTTCCATTGTCACTGCATATAAACACTTCAATGTTTGTTTTAGTTTTAGTTTTAAATTTTCTTCAAGGGAAACATACATTAAAATTTCATCAGCTAGCAGAAATAATTTCATGCAGTTTACTCTGCATTCTTCACAATGCCCTAAGCAGTAGGCTCTATTATAAAATTTCTTGTAAACAATGAAGAGACTAAATCACAGACATGTTTGTCATCATCATCAGTATTGCAGAAAATTAGAGCTTTAGTTTCTAACATGGGAATGGGAAGAAATAAATAGTTTTGCCATATTACAGAAGAAAATGTTTAGCCTCCCTCAATAATACTTATAGCATTGTGCCTGATTATATCGTTATGAAATTAGAAATATATTTATAGATGAAATATTGGTGCAAGCTAGTAACTTATTCTAACATTTGATACAACCTATAATAATCTATTGTTAACATAAACAAAAGAAGTAGACTATATCCCATTGCTGTAGAGGTACTGAATTCTATTTTAAGAAATGTTGAGGTTTACCCTTAGCAATGTATAAGATTTTCTCCTAAAATGAACTTAGTGTGCATTCCAATTCATAACTCTACTGTGATATATTTGAAATGTATCTTTTTCAGTATTACTAGGTATGGGAGATTTTTAATTATACTACAGAGTAGGAGCCTGCTCTTTAGAGAAACAAATGATTGCCAGAATATTAAACATTACAATGTAGTTCAAAAGAATCCATTCATATTAATGTTGAAGTGAATTTTTGACTCACTTTTCCTATTTTGACATTTTTCTTATCATAAATTAAAAAGTAAATTTGTAGACTATATTCACAAAGGAACAGAAAAGTTTTTCAAGAAATTTAGTATAAACGGAAATAAAAATTGAGAGAGAGGATAACAATAGGTATTTAACCTGGAAGGGAAAAATATTAGCTGTACCTAACTCTAAACAAAAAAACCTGAAAGCAACTAAGGAACACAGAGAAAGGAAGAATTGGTTTGAATCAGGGATGAGACTCTGAGTTGTTCCCTATATCAAATGTTCAATCCTTCTATCATATAAGCAACACTAAGGGCACTGAGGAGTATATACATGTAATTACATACATAAGCTATTATACTAAATATAAAATAGTATATATATATATGTATGTATGTATGTATATCCAAAGGAAAAGATGCCATGTGGGTGTGTGGCAACATGGGAATTGTTAGAAAGAGGAAAGGGAAGGGAGACATGATTTATTATATTTTCATTAAAATTTAAAATAAAAATTAGAATGTTAGTAAAATGATAAAAGCAGGACATGTGAGAGCAGTTCTGAGAAGGAGAAGAAAATGAGACAATGACCTGAGAGCCAGTAGAAAATCTAGTAACATGCAATCTCAGTAGGTAGGAGCTTGGGTAGAGCCTCCAGAATATACCAGAGACCTCTAGAATGTACCAGAGACCTGGGAGGTTAGAGACTCTCAGGTCTCAAAGTGAGGGACTCTAGATGAAATGCCCTAGAGTCGGAAGAAGGAACTGGTAGAGTCCATTTCCAGTAGAAAGGCAGTGCATCAAGTGGAGGGATGGGGTTGCAATTCACAGTCAAAATCTCTGACCCAGATCTTTTCTTGTTTAAAAGAACTGCAGGGACAAAAATGGAAAAGAGACTGAGGGAAAGAAAGCTCAGCGACCATTCCCAAATTGGGATCTAGCTCAAGGGGAGGTTCCAAGTCCTGACACTATTACTGATGTTATTGTGTGCTTACAGACAGGAGCCTAGCATGGCTGCCCTCCAAGAGGCCCAACAAGCAGCTACAAGAGTCAGATACCCATAATTACACCCAACCAATGGACAAATGCCAGGGACCCTTGTGGTTGAAGTAGGGAAAAAATGAAAAAAACTGAGGAGGAGGAGGGTGCCCCCATAGGAAGGCCAGAAGTCTTGCCTAACCTGGACCTCTAGATCTCTCAGAGACTGAGGCACCAACCTGGCAGCATGCATTAGCTCATATGAAGCCCCTGACAATATAGCAAAACTCTGCCTGGTCTTGTCTCAATGAGAGAAGATGTACCTAACCTTCAAGAGAATTGAGGTCCCCAAGAGTGGGGAGGTCTGCTTGTGATATCCTCTTGGAGATGGGGGGAATGGGATGACGAGCAGTCTGAGGACAGACCAAGAGGGGTAAAACTACTGGACTGTAAGAAAAGATTAAAGAATAATAATTAAAAACATAAGAAAAGAAAAAGAAAAAGCAGATTACAAAATTAAAAGAGGTATATTGCTCTTTTAATAAAGCATAGTGTGAGTCTATCAGAACACATTAAGTAAATTCCTGTCAGGAAGAAAAGTCTTCAGATTTTTATTCTAAAGAAAGCTTGGGTCAATTAAGATGTTGCCACAAAATGCAAGATATGTCAAAAATCACCACACAGGCACTGCATATAACAAAATAATGGAAAAAAAAAACCACAGGTACATGTCATTTGATATTATCAAGTTAATACTACAATTGTGCTACATTTATTTTTTCCTTGAGATTATTAAATAATTATATATTTTTCTTCCTTTTCATCCCTTTATTCCTTTTCCCTGCTCTTATCACAATTATGTTCTATTTTTCTTAATTATTATTATTATTATTGCTATTATTATTAATTAGATATATTCGTTATTTATATTTCAAATGATTTCCCTTTTCCTGGTTCCCCCCATCCCCGAAAATTCCATAAGCCATCTCCTGTCCCTCTGTTCCCCAAACAATACTCTCCCTCTTCCCTGTCCTAGTATTCCCCTACACTGCTGCATCAAGTCTTTCTAGGACCAAAGGCCTCTCCTCCCTTTGATGTCCAGCAAGGCCATCCTCTGCTGCCTATGCATCTGGAGCCATAGGTAACACCATGTATACTATCTGGTTGATGGTTTTGCCCCTGGGAGCTCTGGGAGTCCTGGGTGGCTCCTATGGCGCTGCAAACCCCTTCAGCTAATTGGGTCCTTTCTCTAGCTTCCCCATTGGGGATTCTGTGCACAGTTCAATGGCTGACTGAGAGTGTCCACCTCTGTATTTGTCATGCACTAGCAGAGCCTCCCAGGTGGCAGCTATATCCTGCTCTGATCATCAAAAACTTATCGGAATTGATAATAGTGTCTAGGTTTTGTAACTGCATATGGGATGGACCACTAGGTGGGGTAGTATCTGGATGGTCTTTCCCTCACACTCTGCTCCACATTTTGTCTCGATATATCCTTCTATGGGTATTTTGTTCCCCCTTCTAAGAAGGACCAGAGTATCCATACTTAGTTCTTCCCTCTTCATGGGCATCATTTGATATGTGAATTCTGTCTTGGGTATTCCAAACTTCTGGGCTAATATCCACTTATCAGTGAATGAATACCATGTGTGTTCTTTTGTGATTGGGTTACCTCACATAGGATGATATTTTCCAGTTCCACCCATTTGCCTAAGAATTTCATGAATTCATTGTTTTTAATAGCTGAGTAGTATTCAATTGTGTAAATATACCACAATTTCTGTATCCATTCCACAATTGAGGGACAACTGTGTTCTTTCCAGCTTCTGGCTACTAAAATAGGGCTGCTATAAACATAGTGGAGCATGTGCCCTTATTACATGCTAGAGAATCCTCCTGCTATATGCCCAAGAGTGGTATAGAAGGGTCCTCCAGTAGTATTATGTCCAGTTTTCTGAGGAACTGCCACTGATTTCCAGAGTGGTTATACTAGCTTGCAATCCCACCAAGAGTGGAGGAGTGTTCCTCTTTGTCCACATCCTTGCCAGCACCTGCTGTCTTCTGAATTTTTAATCTTAGCCATTCTGACTAGTGTGAGTAAAATCTCAGGGTTTTGATTTGTATTTCCCTGGTGACTAAGGATGCTGAACATTTCTGTAGGTGCTCTCAGCCATTCGATATTCCTCAGGTGAAGATTCTTTGTTTAACTCTGTACCCCATTTTTAATAGGGTTATTTGGCTCTCTGGAGTGTAAGCTCTTGAGTTCTTTGTACATATTGGATATTAGTCCTCTGTCAGATGTAAAGTTGTTAAAGATCATTTCGTAATTTGTTGGTTGCCATTTTGTCCTATTGACAGTGTCCTTTGCCTTACAGAAACTTTCTAATTTTATGAGGTCCAATTTGACAATTCTTGATCTTACAGCATAAGCTATTGGTTTTCTGTTCAGAAAAATTTCCCCTGGGCCAATGTGTTTAAGGTTCTCCCCCATTTCTTTTCTATTAGTTTCACCTCGTCGGGATTTATGTGGAGGTCCTTGATCCACTTGGACTTGTGTTTAGTATGAGGAGATAAGAATGGATCAATTTGAATTCTTCTGAATGCTAACCACCAGTTGAACCAGCACCATTTGTTGAAAAGGCTATCTTTTTTCCATTGGATGGTTTTAGTTCCTTTGTCAAAAATCAAGTGAACATAGGTGTGTGGGTTCATTTCTGGGTCTTATATTCTATTCCCTTGGTCTACGGCCTGTCGCTGTACCAATACCATGAAGTTATTAACACTATTGAGGTCTGGGATACTGATTCCTCCAGAAGTTCTTTTACTGTTGAGAATAGTTTTAGCTATCCTGGATTTTTTGTTATTCCAGATGAATTTGAGAATTGCTCTTTCTTATTCTATGAAAAATTGAGTTGGGATTTTGATGGGGATTGAATTGAAGCTGTGTATTACTTTTGCATGATGGCCATTTTTACTACATTAATCCTGCCAATCCACAATCATGGGAGATCTTTCCATTTTCTGAGGTCTCTCTGATTTCTTTCTTCAGAGACTTGAAGTTCTTGTCAGACAGATTTTTCACTTGTTTGGTTAGAGTCACACCAAGACATGTTATAATGTTTGTGACTATTGTGAAGGGTATCTTTTCCCTAATTTCTTTCTCAGCCTGTTTATCCTTTTAGTATAGGAAAGCTACTGATTTGTTTGTATCAATTTTATATCCGGCCACTTTGCTGAAGTTTCATATCAGCTGTAAGAGTTCTCTGGTAGAGTTTTTTGGGTCGCTTATGTATGCTATCATATCATCTGCAAATAGTGATAGTTTGACTTCATTCCAATTTGTATCCCTTTGACTTCCTTTAGTTATCTAATTGCTCTAGCAAGAATTTCAAGTTCTATATTGAATAAATGTGGAGAGGGAGATAAAGGGCCTTCTCTAGTCCCTGATTTTAGTGGGATTGCTTCAGGTTTCTCTCCATTTAGTTTGAGGTTGGCTACTGGTCTGCTCTATATTGCTTTTACTATGTGGAGGTATGGGTCTTGAATTCCTGTTCTTTCCAAGACTTTTAACATGAAATGATGCTGAAATTTTCAAATGCTTTTTCAGTATCTAATGAAATGACCATGTGGTGTTTTTCTTTGAGTTTGTTTATGTTGTGGATTACATTGATGGATTTCCGTATATTGAACCATCCCTGCATCCCTGGGCAGAAGCCTATTTGGTCGTGGTGAATGATTGTTTTTATGTGTTCTTGGATTTGATTGACAAGAATTTTATTGAGAATTTTTGCTTCGATATTCATAAGGGAAATTGATCTGAAGTTCTCTTTTTTTGTTGGTTCTTTGTGTGGTTTTGGTATCAGGGTAATTGTGGATTCATAGAACAAGGTGGATAGTGTTCCTTCTGTTTCTATTTTGTGGAATAGTTTGAAGAGTATTGGTGTTAGATCTTCTTTGAAGGTCTGTTAGAATTCTGCACTAAGACCATATGGTCTGTTCCTTTTGTGAGTCTTTCAATGACTGCTTCTATTTCTACAGAGCTAATGGGTCTGTTTAGATGGTCTATCTGATCCTGATTTAACTTTGGTATTTAGTATCTGTCTAGGAAATTATCCATTTCATCTAGATTTTCTAGTTGTGTTCAGTATACGCTTTTGTAGTAGGATCTGATGATTTTTTTGAATTTCTTCAGGTTCTTTTGTTATATCTCCCTTTTCATTTCTGATTTTGTTAATTTGGATACTGTCTCTGTGCTCTCTGCTTAGTATGGCTAAGGGTTTATCTATCTTGTTGATTTTCTCAAAGAACCAGTTCCTGGTTTTGTTGATTCTTTATATGGTTCTTTTTGTTTCTACTTGGTTGATTTCATCCCTGAGTTTGATGATTTCTTGCTTTCTACTCCTCTTGGGTTTATTAGTTTTGTTCTGTTCTAGAACTTTCAGGTGTGCTCTTAAGCTGATAGTGCATGCTCTCTCCAGTTTCTTTTGGGAGGCACTCAGAGCTATGAATTTTCCTCTTAGTACTGCTCTCCTTGTGTCTCATAAATTTGGGTATATTGTGCCTTTGTTATCATTAAGTTCTAAAACGTCTTTGATTGCTTTCCTTATTTCTTCCTTGACGAAGGTATCATTGAGTAGAGCATTGTTCAGCCTCCATGTGTATGTGGGTTCTCTGTTATTTTTGTTGCTATTGAAGATTGTCCTATGCCATAGGGATCTGATAGGAGGCATGGGATTAGTTTGATCTTCTTATATCTGTTGAGGTCTGTTTTGTAACCAATTATATGGTCAATTTTGGAGAAGGTAGCATGAAGTGCTAAGAAGAAGGTACAGTCTTTTGATTTAGGATGAAATGTTATATATATACATAATTCATTTGGTCCAAAACTAATGTTAGTTCCACTGTGTCTCTGTTTAGTTTGTGTTTCTCTGATCTGCCCAATGAGGAGATTGGTGTGTTGAAGTCACCCATAATTATTGTGTGAGGTGCAATGTGTGCTTTAAGCTTTAGTATAGTTTCTTTTATTAATGAGGGTGCCGTTGTGCTTAGAGCATAGATGTTTATAAATCTTGGTAGATTTTTCCTTTGATAAGTATGAAGTGCCCTTCCTTGTCTTTTTTGATGACTTTTGGTTGAAAGTCAATTTTATCTGATATTAGAACTCCAGTTTGTTTCCTGGAACCATTTGCTTGGAAAATGGTTTTCCAGCCTTTTACTCTGAGGTAGTGTTTGTCTTTGACACTGACGTGCATTTCCTGCATGCAGCAAAATTTTGGGTCCTGGTTATGTATCCAATCTGTTACTCTGTGTCTTTTTATTGGGAAATTGAGTGCATTAATGTTAAGAGATATTAAAGAATAGTGATTGCTGCTTCCTATAATTTGTGATGTAATTTTTATGTTCATGTTGTTATTGTCTTTTAGGTTTGTTCAAAGAAGAGAAACTTCTTGCTTTTTCTAGTGTGTAATTTCCCTCCTTTTCTTGGTGTTTTACAGTCATTATCCCTTGAAGCTCTGGATTTGTGGAAAAATATTGTGTAAATTTGTTTTTTTCATTGAATACCTTGATTTCTCCATCTATGGTAATTCAGAGTTTTGTTGGGTATAGCAGCCAGGTAGGCATTTGTGTTCCCTTAGTGTCTGTATGACATCTGCCCAGGCTCTTCTGTCTTTCATACTTCTGGTGAGAAGTCTGGTGTAATTCTAATAGGTCTACCTTTATATGTTACTTGACCCTTTTCCCTTAATGCTGTCTAATATTTGTTCTCTGTTTAATGAATTCAATATTTTAATTCTTATGTGATAGGAGGAATTTCTCTTCTGGTCAAATTTATTTGGAGATCTGTAGGCTTCTTTTATGTTCATGGGCATCTCTTACTTTAGGTTAGGGAAGTTTTCTTGTATAATTTTGTTGAAGACTTTTACTGGCCATTTAAGTTGGAAATCTTCACTCTCTTCTATACCTATAATCTTTAGGTTTGATATTCTTATTTTGTCCTGGATTTCCTGGATGTTTTTCATTGGGAACTTTTTGCAATTTTCATTTTCTTTGACTGTTGTGTCAATGTTTTCTATGGTATCTTCTGCATATGAGATTCTCTCTTCTATCTCTTGTATTCTGTTGTTGACTCCTGACTTCTTTCCTAGGTATTTTATGTCCAGAATTGTTTTCCTTTGTGGTTTCTTTATTGTTTCTACCTCTATTTTCAGATATTCAATGGCTTTGTTCAATTTCTTCACCTGTTTGTTGTGCTTTCCTGTAGTTCTTTAAGGGCTTCTACCTGTTTACCTGTGTTCTCCTGTATTTCTTTAAGGGAATTAGCTATGTCCTTCTTGAAGCCCTCTATCAGCTGTGATTTTAAATCCAAATTTGCTTTTCTGGTGTGTTGGGGTATCCAGGACCTGCTGTTGTGGAAGAATTGGGTTCGGATGGTGCCATATTGCCTTGATTTCTGTTAGTAATGTTCCTACGTTTGCCTTTTGCTCTGGTTTTCTCTGGTGTTAGTTGGTCCTGCTGTCTCTGACTGATGCTTGTCCCTCCTGTGTGCCTCCAAGTCTGTCTCAGCGCCCCTGGCTGACCAGCTCTCCCCTGGCACAGAGTGCTGTGGCACTGCTCAGCTCCTGGTTGCAGGTGGTGTCCTGGTAGATGATGTCCCAACTGATCTGACACTTGGGTGTTCCATGTTCTTTTCTTCACTAATTATTGTACACATATTCATATATGCACACACTATGTATAAATTCATATATATGTACACATAAGTATATACAAGATATATATGTAAATATATGTGTGTATATATGTATATATAATACATACATTTTATATACAGAATGAACAAATTATAATTCAGTGTATATACGAATATATATGTATTATATACAGACTGAACAAATACACATATATATATTTTATGCAGACTGAACAAATTATAGTTAGAAATATAAGTGTAATATATAACTATATGTAATACATGTTTCATATATATATATATATATATATATATATATATATATATATATATTCCTAACTATATTTGGTTCAGTCTGTATAATGTTACCTGTGTGTATATTTTCAGAGCGGACAATTTGGCCCTGGACAGACAATTGGTGTTTGTGCTCAATTTTGGTTATTGCAAATGCAGTCTTCATTTGTCTTCTTAGTTCAGTCATGCATAAAATATGTTTGATACTTAGGAGACAATAATGTCCGAACCTCAGTGTTTAAATGAAGAAAGTTTACAAAAGCAATCGTATAATATCTGCAATGTCCTCAAAATTTGGCGACTATAAACTAAGGTGCTCATGATTATGAGGTAGGTATTTTACCTCTTTCTATTTTTTAAAATAGCAAAATAATATTTTAATTAAATGTTTACATGATACATTTGTTCATATCCATTTTACACTCACTCCAGCTAGTATTAATGTACGCACAACATATTTTTTACAACATATTTTTTATCTACTCATAATTTCATGTCAGTTTATAAATTGAAAAATAATCCAAATTAACACTTTTTTAAAAGTCCTGTGCATGGGCCATCGAGTGGGACATCATTAGCAAATTATCAGTAGTGCTCCCCCCCACCCCCCGACAAAAATCTTTCTCTCTCCCTAGTCAGAAACCAAGTGTTATTAGTTCCTCATCTAGATATGGGGCACTGGAAGCATCTACCTGTTTTATATTGGACATTTTAATTCTTGATTTTATAAACATCTTGTGTCTTTAGCTACAACTGCTGGAAGTATATATATTTAACAACTGTCAGGAGCCATAATGGGACAAGCTAAAATACTAGCTTGTGATCATCCTGAAATGGCCTGTTTCGGATTATTAGATAATCTGTGACAGATGATCCCTCATTAAGCAAGGCTATGAGGGACTAATTTTAGGAAAGATTCCTGCTATTAATATGGATTTCATGTTATTATTAAATATATATATAATAATCATTAAGTAATAGCATACCCCTTTGGAGCAGATCTCTGCAGATCCACGAAGATGTACTTTCTTATAAAGTGATGCTATGTAGACATATATGACTTAAGTTTTAATGATGATCTTATAAGAATTCCTAGAATTATATATGTGATCATTAAGCTCTTTTATAATGGGACTGCTATTAGGTCCTTTTCTGGTAGTCAAAACTGCATTGAGAACTCTGCCAGCCTCCTAAGTGTCACCAGTTAATTGCTCTTAGATGGTAACCAGACTTTCTCCTACCTCAGAGCACATTCCAAGAGGTTGTAAAGCAATTAACCAAAGGTTATAAAAAGGAAACTAACGATTTATTATAGATGCTAGGACAGAAGATAAAATATTGTCTGGGTTTATCTATACAAAACTTCACTATTAACTTAGTTATGGTTTTAAACATTCAATGAATTTGTAGAGTCCAGTCAGGTGATAAGTGTTTAGCTAGATAATTACTCCTAATGGATATGCATGTAAACATTCTCTGTTGTAAAGTTATATTTCATTTTATGGTTTGATTTTTGTGTGAACTTGTGATGAACTTTGTAACATGTGATCATGTATTTTGAAGGATGTATAAGCACTGAGGACAAAGAGATAAAGAGGAATTAGAGTAGAAATTTTTCTCCTTCCCCAGTTAGAGTAGAATTTTTGCCTTTCCATCTTAGAAGAATATTTCCCTTTCTCCACTTAGGATTTTTCCACTTTCCCCTCTTAGATAGCTTTCATAGGAAACTTTTTACAACTTAATATTAAACTATAACCACTTCCCTAAGTGTCCCATTTTCTTCCTGTGACTTCTGACTGGCAGGCTGAAAGTTAGAGCCCAGCAGTTCTTGCTGAGATAGAACAAAGACCACATTGCTTAATCCTCTGGTGTTAGACTGAAAGTGTTAATCACTTAAGGCAGCAGTCTTTCACTCTCAGAAAAAGCAATAAAGTTTCTAGGTCATTTTAGAAGTTATCATCTGGCATTTCAGTACAGTTAGAGCACTTGAAAGCCCTGAGACCCTCAGACTTTAAAGCCCTCACCAGAGTCCTACGCTGTGACTCCACCACTACATTCTCTGGACGGGAGGCTCCCAGCAAACAAGTTTGTCGTATTCATAAGTCAATCTTTTGCAGCAGATTTCTTTATTCTCTCACCCTTTTATTAGTTCTATCCCTTCTTCTATGATGTTTTATAAGACCTATGTGAGGGCAATGTCTTGTTTCATCAACAATGAAACGGTATCACTTATTCCCAAATTGTTGAGCAGTTATGAAGTTAGAAATTAGCAACTACAACTCTGCTCTAAGAAGCTTCTGTGAAGAAGATTAAGTAGCATAATTTGATATAAATACTTAGAAGGCAAGAATATATTTTTCGAAGGCACTTTGATAACCTGACCAATAGGTCAAACATCAATAGGCTATCCCAAGAATCAGTGACTTCTCTATTATTGAATTTTGACTATTAATAACATTTTAATGAGAATGTCTATATATAAATTGCTAATATGTAGACATATAATGATTTCTTTTGTATCTTCTATCATGTGATCTGGGTGAACAGATTTATTAGCACTAAAGATTTTTATTATTTCTGAAAGTTATATGCACAAAATAGGCCATCTGAATAGGAGAGTAGCTTATTTCTTCATTTCTAGTCATAATGGTATGTATTTATCACTTGTATGAGCTTGAATTTCCTGGATAATGTTCAGCATAGAAGCCATTTTTTAACCATTTTCTTGACTAGCTTAGAAAATAACTTTTCAATAATGTAAGCCTCAGGATTGAATGGGGATGACATTAGCCAAAATATCTAATAGCAGGGGCACAGAAACTGAAGAGTCCACCTCTGGTAGATAGACATGGCCCCCAGTGGAGGGATGGAGCTAGCCCCATATCTAAAAAATTTTAACCCAGAATTGTCCCTATTTAAAGAAATGCAGGGACAAACATGGAGCAGAGACTAAAATCTAGAGACTGCCCACCGTGGGATCTATTTCATCTACAGAACATATAAAGCTTTCTAACAGATAGTAATAAGCTAAAATAATATGTACTAAATTGAAGCAAAACAAATCCATAAGATTTTAATAAAAATAAACAAGAAACAGAGATCTACTCATTTGAGCAGGCAAGGATCCCATGAAAACACTGAACTGGAGCCCCTTAATAATATATACAAAGGACCTAGTGACACAGACCTATGTAAGCCCTAAACATGTGGTTTCATTCTCTGTGACGTTATCTCGGTTTTAATCATGTTGATTTAGAGGGCTAGAAAATAGGTTGAAGGCACTATGTGGGCACTAGCTAAGTTTATGATGTTCAACAAGTTTTGTGAGTACTTTCATAATAAATGGGACCTTTTGATCCCTTTAAGAAGAGCAAATTGTTAGCAACATCCTGGGTTATATGGGGATCCCTGTATGACACATTTGGCTTAAAAAATCAATTCTATGAAATATAATCCCAGTACTAGAAGCTTCATTTCATGACAAGAGACAGACAGCTTTAATTTAATCTACCTGTGTGTGATTGTCTGTCTGTCCATCTCAATCTCTATATCTCTATATGTAATATATCTATATCTGTATCTATATCTATATCAAAGACAAATTGGAGTATACCCTTGAAATTACTGGTGCAGATAAAAGATGTTTTAAATAGAAAAATGTTATCATAGGCACAGATATCAAGAGTTAATAATTGAAACTTCACAAAAATGAGCAGCTTCTGCAGAGGGAAGGTCATGTCACCTCACACCAGTCAGAATGGCTAAGAACAAAATCTCAGGAGATAGCAGGTGTTGGCGAAGATGTGGAGAAAGAGGAACACTCCTCCACTGATGGTGGGATTGCAAGCTGGTACAACCACTCTGGAAATCAGACTGGCAGTTCCACAGAAAACTGGACATGACACTTCCAGAGTCATGTTATACCACTGTTATACCACTCCTGGGCATATACCCAGAGGCCTCCCCGGCATGCAATAAGGACACATGCTCCACTACGTTCATAGCAGCCTTATTTATAATAGCCAGAAGCTGGAAAGAACTCAGATGTCCCTCAATAGAGGATTGGATACAGAAAATGTGGCATATTTACACAATAGAATACTACTCAGCTATTAAAAACAATGAATTCATGAAATTCTTAGACAAATGGTTGGAACTGGAAAATATCATCCTAAGTGAGGTAACTCAATCACAAAAGAACACACATGGCATTCACTCACTGATAAGCGAATATTAGCCCAGAAGCTCGGAATACCCAAGACACAATTCACGTATCAATTGATTCTCAAGAAGGAAGGAGAGGCCCCTGGTTCTGGAAAGATTCTGATGTAGCAGTGTATAGGGGACTGCAAGGATAGAGAAGCGGGAGGGAGTTGACTGAGGAACAGGGGGAGGGAAGAGGGCTTATGGGACTTTCTGGGAGGGGGGAACTAGGAAAGAGGAAATCATTTGAAATGTAAATAAAGAATATAGCTAATAATATAAAAGAAAAGGAGGTTCAAATGAAGAAAAAAAAAAACCCAAAGCAACAGCCTAAAAAATATGAAAAGTTTTGTAACAGCTACACATTTGATAGAGGGCTACTACCGAAATATATGAAGAACTCATAAAAGTAGATATCAGGAAATCAACTAACCAAATTAGAAAATAGGGAACCTCAAAAGAACAAACTCAAATGGTTGAGAAACATTTAGAAAAAGAGTCCACATCCTTAACCACCAGGCATAAGCAAATCAAAACCACTTTGGGTTTTCATCTTTCATCCTTCAAAATGGCTAAGAATGAAAACACAAATGGCAACTCATACTGATGAGGAAGTAGAATAAGAGAAATACTCATTCATTGCTGGATCTGTGTGTGTGTGTGTGTGTGTGTGTGTGTGTGTGTGTGTGTGTGTGCGCACGCGCGCGCATCCATGCACGTACCTGTATGTACTTGGGATGAATTGTGTGACAGTTAGAAAAAAAGCAAGAGGCCAAGGACTTCACAGAGAGTAGGAAGAGGTTTATAGGAAGGTTTGGAGGGAGGAAAAGAAAAAAATGCAATTATAATCTCGAAAAAGGTTAGAAAAATAGCTAGCTATGGTGGTGCTTGCCTTTAATCTCAGCACTAGGGAGGGACCAAAACATTTGGATCTCTCTTAGTTGGATGCCAGTTTATTGTGCATAGTGAATTCAAGCTAAAATGGGGACTATGTAATAAAGCCATTCTTCAATACCACCACCACAAAGAAATTCCTATGATTTGACTAACCCTTTCGGAAGAATCTAAATGGACAAATGATGGTTCATGTACCAAGAAAGAATATTTCATAAACCGATAAGAATTTCTTACTAAATATAACAGATGAGCTTAATTACCAAGTTTTAGATTGTGTGTGTGTTCATATATTTGTGTATGTATAAAAGTTTTGCTCTCTATCACACATGAAAATTTATTTCATTGTGATATCACCTTTCCTTTGGAATTTTTGAGTAATTTTTTTTGTCAAAATCTTAAATATGATGAAAATCATAATGTGTCAAATTATAAATATTAATATATAATTTATAATTATTTCCTATTTTGTTACTTTTCTTTCATGATTATTTCCAAATATAAATAAATACTTTTCATGTACCATTTAATAAAATATTTTCACTTCCTAATTTTCTAGTTGTTTTGAACTCAACAAACTATGTTTCAATATTAAGGTCAGCATTTTAAGTCTGCTTACTCTGTGAAAAGCTCTCAGGATGAAACTAATTAGAAAACTGCTCTACAGAAAACTTGCATGCTTTCAAGGGTCCATATTATATGCTCTAAATGAGTACAGATCTGTTTTCTTTAATTGGTAACAACACAAGAAAAGCCTTCACTATTTAATTAATAGAAAAATAACCAACATACTGCAAAATGTTTTACCACATAAACACAGATATTCATTTATTTCATTATGCATCTTTTAATGTCATCTTATATGATAAGACAATAGTTTTAAAAATAACAATCATAAATATCAGTCTTTATTTTTATTTTGTAGTATTTTATATTATGATAAATAACTCATGAAAATTTTCAGATATGTTGGCTATTGGTCTTTACATCTTATTTTCAGTTAAATAGAATACAGGGAAGTGACATAATTAATCTATTTACATTAAAGCAATATTAATTTAAAAGAAAATCCCAAGTCAGATTATATAAAATAACCAAAGAAAGAAATTAGCCTGTTGTGTAATTCTGAATTTTCTGTGTTTTGAAAGACACTTCTTTTTTTTTTGTCATCGCAGCTATATTTATTTGATTTTTTTTTGTTTTTTTTTTTATTTTTATTTACATTCAAAATCATTTCCCTTTTCCCGTTTCCTCCCTCCCCGAAAGTTCCATAAGCCCCCTTCCCTCCCTCTTTTCCCCATTCAACCCCCTCTCGCTTCTCTGTCTTGGCAGTCCCCTACATCCAGTCTTTCCAGGACCAGGGGTCTCTCTTTCCATCTTCTTGGAAATCTATTGATATGAGAATTGTGTTTAGGGTATTCCGAGATTCTGGGTTAATATCCCCTTATCAGTGACTGCATGCCATGTGTGTTCTTTTGTGATTGGGTTACCTCACTAAGGATGATATTTTCCAGTTCTGACCTTTATCTAGGAATTTCGTGAATTCATTGTTTTTAATTGCAGAGTAGTATTCCATTGTGTAAATATACCACATCTTCTGACTCCATTCCTCCGTTGAGGGACTTCTTCATTGGGAATGTAAATAAAAAACAGTATAGAAAATAAAAAATAAAAAGAAAGACACTTCTTAAGTTTTGTTTCCCAGGAGCAAATTCACCATTATTCAATGGAATTACAGTGAGTAACTTTTATCAATGTGTATTCAAAAAACTACAAAACAAAACATCCAATTATGAACAGGTCAAAATGGAGCTTGCTATAATTCTTTACCATGAATTTCAAAACTACAATATATTTTAATTAAACTAATTTTTGTGCATGTTTCAGAGTAGTGTATTTGCACATATCTACAGGTGTTCATAAAGGTCATAGGCAATCAATGGTGTAGGAATTTAGGAGTGGCTAGATATTTTGGGGAAAAAACTGAGGTCTTTTAAAAAGAGGAGCAAACACACTTAAGTATAGAACCATGTCTTCATGCCTCAATTTTTAAATTTATCGAAAGTATTTGCTTCCATAAAATATAGCATAAATCTTTCAAATTTATAGTTACATAATTAGGTATGTGAAAACAATGAGGTATTATTTTAATATCCTTATACTTAAATAGTTCTAATATTATATGAGGCTTTTTGTGTTACTTTTTCATATAATAATAAATAAAATTACAGCATTGTAAATACATGAAGTCTCCTTGACTTATTCAGAATTTGATAATCAGACTGCAAATTATCCAGAAAAAAAATTATCTCCTCCAAAAGTAGTGTGTAGTTTAGTCTATTCTGCTCCATGTTCCCAGCTGGACACACCGGCTCACCTGCGCAGGACTGACTCCACAGATGAAACATACACACACATTAGCTTATTTTTGATATGTTTTTTAGCTCAGTGGTTGGGCACTTCTAACCTAACTTACCCTTATCTTCATTCCCAGATCAACACCTCTAAATCTTCCCTCAGCTTAGTTGTATTTCTAATCTCCTGCCTGCTACCACAGACACAGTTGGGAAGCGGCCAATGGTCATTCCACCCAAGATCTCACATAGCTGGTGGCTCTCTTCCTCTGATGCATAGAAGCATCAGGAATCTCCTTTTGCCTTTTGCTTTTCCTAACCTGCTTAAAGGATCATGGAAGTCCTGTCTCTTCTGTCCAGCCATTGGCCACTAGCATCATTATTGATTGATCAAAAATCAACTAGGGAACAGGACAGTCAGTGTCCATATGCCTATTATCAACCAAATCATAAGAACCACCCTTACACCAAATCAATATCTGAAATAACTTACACCATCTAACAGACAATAAATTGTAATACAGTAAATAATATTTTCACCCATGCACTCAAACATATTGTGAACTATTCAAACTTGTACATTTTAATGTATACTTTCCCAAAAGGAATATTTACCATGAAATGCAACATAGCATATGTCTTCTCCACATTAAATAAGATTTTTCTAAACAGAAATTATGTTTTGTCCTATATTGAATCATTTGTACAATGTTTCTTAGTAATTAAATTAATTAAAGTCTACAGATATCTCAACCATTCAAACAAATGCCATTTTTTATGAAACCCAACACCTTGCCAAATTTGAATCATTACATCATTAAATATAATGCAATTAAAGATCTAAATAACTTTAAATAATATTTAATGATTAAATAGTGTAAAAAAGTGATTTTAACAAAATATTGTATTGAATAATTTTGGTATATCATGTATAATACAGGTTCATAGATTTAGACCAGAATATCTTACAAAATAAGTTTTTATAATTAATTTGGTACATAATAAAGTCTGTTCATATATTTTGCTATAGCTTGTATATCTGAGGTATTTATGACATTAAATGTCAGTGTATCACAGTTTTAACAGTTAATGTTTTATTGCATTTACATACAAGTGAGAGAATATTAAGGTCAGAAGACCATTTACTAGAATGAGTTCTTTGCTTTCCTTATGTAGATCTCCAGGATCAAATGCCTGTTGTCAGGCTTTGAAGAAATTATCTTTGCCAGCTGAGTCATCTCTCCAGACCTATAAAACATTTTAATCACTTTAAATGTTCCAAACCATTGGCAAATGTAAACTTTTTTTTTAATGGCTGTGGACTTTTGTTTATAAATATGACAAAAAGATACTGAAATAAGATGTATAATGTAATGTAAAATAGATCTAAGAGAAATGTATTCTATGCATGAATTCATGTTTTATGACATTCCTTACTGACAATGTAAAAAAAATCAACATTATAGTAACAAATTGAAGCTCAAGAATAATAAGTAATCTATGCCAGTAGAAATCATCTCATTGGGCAAGCATAGCCCATATTCCATGAAAACATATTCTGTTTAAAGAACTTTAATTCCCAATTTAATCATATTACAATACAATAAACAGGTTAGCTTAAAATATTTTAGCCACTGAAAATGAAAGAGTAGTCTAAGAAGCTGATTTAAGCATGGAGAAACAAAAAATTGAGTGAAAAATTTAACTCAAAAGAGAATGTAATTTGTACTACAACATACTAATGGATATTGTATTTGAGAAAGGTTTTTTTTATGATTTTTTTCTTTTTTCTTTTCTTTCTCTAGACAGAGTTTCTCTGTACAGCTCTGGCTGTCCTGGAACTCACTCTGTAGACCAGGCTGGCCTCGAACTCAGAAATCCACCTGCCTCTGTCTCCTAAGTGCTGGGATTAAAGGCGTGTGCCACCACTGCCTGGCGAGAAAGTTTTAAGAGAATAATCTGAGGCAGGATTGGATATTTCTAAGATGGCAGCTGAACAAAGTTGTAGAAGAAGACTGCTAAGATAAAGTAGTATTTCAGTTCAAGTATAGGTGAAGAGTGCGATTATCTATACCAAATACAGAAGAGGATACAACTTATGCAAAACTTTGAAATGTAGTTATGCAGTAATTGACTGCTAAAGACATTGACAAGATTTATATGGTCCAAACTGTTACAGACCTTGATAAACATTGTACTGTTTACCAAAAGCAAAAAAGAAAAAAGGAGTTATTTACGAGGAAGCATTTCAAATGTTAACACTTGATAGGTAAAATGACTGGAAGGAGAAATGATGTGAATAAAGTAACATTTAACATTCCTCCCCACCCCTATCCCAGATTATACTCTGGTTCATAGAGAGGTTTTTGAGTTTTAAGATTTGTTTTTGTTTTTGGAGAATTGTAATTACAACATTTCCCAAATGCCTTTCCTCCTTTCAAACTCTCCCACTATCATTTCACATATTTAAATAAATAAATGATAATTTTAAGAATGTAAGGAATACTCAAGTCTAATATGTGTATATTAGTCCCACAATAGTATTCATACCATCCTTTTTGTGTTTGTTAATATATAAATGAACTTTTGTGTATATCAGAAATTAAAAATTGAAGATGACAGTAAGTAGATAAAATTGTTGTCTATTTAGGAGCTGAAAGTACAGATAGAAAGGAACATAGACATGAAATCAAGTCAACAAAGGGAAATTATCTACTGTTCTATGTAACACAAATGATAGAGTTAACAGTATTGCCCAGGAAAGGTGCTGGGTTGGGGAATGAACTTTGATGCTACAGAAGCAGAGAGCGCATTCAGTTCCCATGACAAAAGAAAAAAAAAAAAAAGCATCTTTCCAAGTCAACAGATAAATATGCAGCATGGATTAATATTTCTGAACTCTACTTCTAAATTATATTTGAAAATCAAATATGAGTAGCCTTTTATGTTTTATTACATTTATTTATTTATTAGCAGAAATAATTCTCTCATACAATGCATCAGCTTACTAGGAAGAGAGCCAAAAACCTTATAGTAAGGTACATCACTGATAGCGAGTCATAATTTAGATAGGGTGAAAAGTACTCAATCATATCCGAAGAGAATGAATAAAAAAAGAAATGAGAGTATGATAGTTACAAATTCTTTTAAAAACACACAATAAATAGAAAATATTTGTAAAAAGTAAAGTGTAGCTGTTATAAAATTATATTTGTAAGGTTCTGTGTACATACTAACTAAATAAAACCTATGGAATGCTATGGGAGCATCACATGCAAATTAAAGGCTCATTGAATGCAAAGAAAATAAATTTCATACATATATAACCTTTATTAAATTTCCATTTGTGATTCTAACATCATATACATTTTTATTATTTATTTCCTTTTGACTTAGATGTTTATCCTTTCATTTAGAAAATAGGCCAATCATAATGATTGTAGCATATTAAATAACACTAAACATCATTTTTAATCCTAATGCTCTTGTCAAGTCAATACAGCAAAGCCAAACTCCAACTGTGGCACACATAGTGCTTTCCTTGAAGCATTGCTCATTGCATTAGAAAGTCAAACGTAAGTAAGTTCAATAGATTATTCATGAAACATTTTAAGATGCCAAACCTTTATTACAGGAATATAATGCAATATACAGCAGAATCCTTTAAAAATTACAGGAAGCAGCAAAGTTCTTTAGTCTTGAAATTACCTGCTGTGTAGATTGGAACACCTTACAGCTGATATAACTAAACCTTTTGTTGGTGGATGAGACAAATATTATTTTATCAATAAAGGACACACTATACACAAAGAGGTGTGGAAATATTCCACACAGGTTTGTTTGATATTCTCAAACTTTTAAAAATAATCGTAAATTAAACAATGGGAAGTCAGCAATTCTTTACAGAAACTCAGATATTTTCGGCTAACAATGAATATTATACAGATAGCTAAATTTAAAATTAAGTGGCTGATGATTATAAATTAAAAAATTTAAATAAAAAAATGCAATTATTGAAGATATGAAAAGATTGTTTTTATTATAATTAATAATTAGAAAGAATTGAGCTCAATTGTAGCCTCTTTCACTCAAAGCTAGTAAATTCAATGAAGTAAAATCTTGCCAAACAAAGAATCAAGCAAAAAGGCTAAAATACATCCCTAAATCTTGATATATTTGTCAAGTTATCATTTTTTTAGAGTAAGTTTAGCTAAATATCAAAAGGAATATCCTTTCAGCACTCTTAAAAATTACAGATCTTTAAGAGAATTTTATTCCTTTCACATCTACATTTACACTGAGAATTTAAGGAAGCCAAGAACACAGTCGTAAACCTTTGCTACAGTTACAAGCCTCCTGGAATTAGAACAGAAATGTGGGATTCAGGGACAACTCTGCTGACAGAACTTTGAATGCGTGCATCACTGCTTACTGGGGATAACTCTTTAATAGTAAATTTTTAAAAGAAACTTCAAATCAACTTGTAGAATTAAGAGAAATGAAAATCATATGAGAAACGGTTTGGGCACAGAGATAGCAACATGAGCATGAGGACGGCCACAGAATCCCTCTCTACTCTTTCATGCACGGGAATCCTGGATTTAACTAAGAAATATAAATAACATACATTCCTGTATTCTTTTGGAGCATACTTAGAAGGTGAAAATATATATTACAAAAATCCATTATGATAGCATAAATGAGTTATTCAATAAAATTTCACACTCAATAGGAAACTATACCAAGTAGTAGATAAAACTCAGTTTCAAGACAGATCCCAGGTGGTAAAACTTTTGTTGAGGACCCTAGTTGGGTTTTCAGCATTCACATGGTGGCTTATAACCATTTGTAACTTCACTCTAAGAGATCCCTCATAATTTCGCTGGTCTCAGTGGGCACTGCATGTGTGTGGTTCACTTACACACATTAAAGCATAACATTCATACACATCGAGAAAAATAAGTAATTTTAGATTAAAATATTCATTTTCAAGTTTAAAAAGTCTTGAAGAAGCAAAATTAATCACAGTAATATGTACTTACAAAAGTGATTGGGATATAGTATTCATGAAAGAGGTGATGATGAAATTTGTAGGAAGAATTTCATAGTTTCATATGAAAGTGTCTATCATAAAAGGGTGATTTTTGAGGAATTATTACATGGATATTTTCTGAAGATACACACTTCTGTCTGATTTTCTTTCTGATGCAAAGCTTCTGTTGCTTTACATAAAACTACAGTTTTTATGACCTGCTGTCTATTCTCTAAAGCAATATAAAATGATGTAAGAAACACACTATAATGGGGCTTTTATGATTTTTCTTCCCATTATAAGGAGAATGTTTAGCATTTCTCCAAAGAAAGTGCTTACAGCTAGAATCCTAATGAGTTAAACATTCTTCATTACCAGAAACACTTCCCTGTCTTCTTTTATGTAAAAGTTCAAGGTAAGCAAACTACTGAAATGATATTTATGAACAAAAAATGTAAAGGAGGAAAAAAAATGCAAACATTCTGTCTATAAAGGTGGTGAATACTAAGTTTCTAACAGCTGCTGTTTCTCAATTTTGGAAGTTATTTCATGCCAAGGTCACTGCATATGAAATTATTGGCATCTTTACTAAAACCCAGCACTTCTTGCACAGAAAAGCAGTAAATCCATCTAAGAGAGTGATTGAGATGCTGAAGCAGAGATGCAACATCTGTCAAGTAGTTCATGCATCTGGACTGCAGAAGTGGCTCCTTGATTTCAAAAAGGCAACTTTTAACAGATTGTATGTGGGAATAAAGATAAGCCTGTGGCCTGAGTCTGATATAGGTATTTTGATAAATATGTCTTTTAGACGACCTGGTTATGAGATTGAAAATACCAATAATATTGAAAGTTAGGGATCAATGTAAAAAGAAGACTAAATTCTGTATATTATTAATGGAAAAGACACAATGGTAGGACAGATAATCTCATATGAAAATAGAAAATTACAAAATGATTATATTAAACAGGACATTCAGTTTTAAACCTCCAACTAATGAGGGGTGAATAGAGGATTCAGTGACTAATGTCCTTAGTTTGAAAGCATCAGGACTTGGTATTGGTTCTCCAGAACAAATATAAAAAGGCAGATATGACAGCAGAAGTCTATAAGCAGTGTCAGGAGATAAACACAGACATGCCCCAGAGCTCACCAGTCATCTCGTGTAGCTAAATGGCCTTTTTGAAGTTCTGCAAAAGACTCTGACAAGAAACTAAGATAGAAACTAACAGAGAAATAACACTGAAATCAAATTCTGGCTGCCTTCACATGCACCCACAGGGGTAACCATGTACATGCTGCAAACACATAATTCATACAATCACTTCAAAATAGAGGTATTCACCAGTGTGAGGAGAAACAAAATATAGCCGAAGATTGTATTGACTATTATTTAACTGTTCAGTGCCCATTTGATACTAGAAGTTATATTAAGAAACAAAAGAGAAAGTCAGTCCTTTGTTCCAATGATGGGAATGCATTCAGTAGCCATTACTATGCATTAAGGCAAGCAGGTACCAAGGCAGGATATCAAGCTAAGTATGGAAATGTCTAAAACTATGGAATACAGGGAATCACTAGTTTTAAATGGCTATTTTACAGGGAATAGAGATAGCACGATGATTCATTGTTTCAATCTTCCATATGTGACAGGCTTTAAATCATGCATTCCTAGAGATGACAGAAACCTTCATCCATTTTTCTTATTTGAGAGATAGAGATCCACGTTTTGGTTATGGGATGTAATTTACTAGAAGCAGGTGGAAGAATTTCAAGAAGAAATGATTTGGAACAAGTGGAAAGAAGTAAAAGAACTGTGATCATTCGTGCTGTTTAATGTAGCCGAGAATTTAAGAAGCTTTAAAAAAGTTGAAAATTCAAAAAGATGTTAAGTTATCCCTGGTGGATTTCAAAGAGAGAACAAATAATCTAATTTACACTCAGAGCATATTGATGCCATATAGTTCTAAGCAAACTTAATATACGTTGAGATAGTCTATTTTATGCAAACATTAATCAGAAAGTAAAAGTTTGTTTGAAATGGTTAAGGAGTATCAGAATAAAATATTTTCAGATTTCTAAAAATATAAATTATACATTTTTGTCTAAAAATTTGAATTTTACTTCTATTTATTTTTTGGAATATTTAAGAACACTGGAAAATGCACAAGTGTCCATATGAAACAACTGAAATGCATTCAGTAAGCAGTCTAGGAACAAGAGTCAAAACTTGGAGATTCATTGGGAGGTACTGAGTTTTGATTTTATGTTCTTTTATGACTTTCACCCAAGGATAGTCCTCAATCACAGCAGTAGTGTAGAGTGTCTAAGCAGCCAAGAGAAATATTAATTTCTGTCTAGAGTAACTATTAAAGGGACCTTTAGAAAGTTCACAAAACACACCAATGAGACGAAAGCAATAAAAAATAATTTTATAATTCTGCACGTGAGGGTGCACAAACACCTGTGTTATTTGAGCTGCATATATAAGAGCTCAGTCCAAAATGAGAAATGCAAACAGAATTGATTACAAATTACAATATATAGTTAATAAGTACAAAATATAATTTCTATATTAACTTTTCCATAGACAAAGGAGTATTGTTTGTAAATATCTGTGCAAAATTTTCAAATTAATCACCTTAGTTGAATAAAGCAAAGAATGCATAATAAATGATGAACAGATCAGCTTTGTCATGAGAATTCCATGCAAATCAGCATTTTGCATTTATGTAACTCCTAGGATGGATATGAATGCACTGAAGAGAAGCAGGAGTCTCTCAATGGATGTTGCAAACATATTTGCTGAAATTCTATGTGTATTTTTATATAATAAATCATGATCACTTATTAATAGATGAAAGCTCTTTACTGAGGTACTGAGCACCTAAAACAAGTCTAGTCCTTATATAATACACAATATCTCACTACGTCTATTCATGAATAGCTGTAACTAATGTGGGCTTATTGGCACAAACCTATAATCTTATCACTCAGAAGGCTGACAAGAGGATCACTAGTTTGCATGCAAGTCTGCCATGTTTCACATTTCCGAAGTAAGCAGCAATTTATCAAGATATCGGATCATGACCACTTCTATCTGTGTTAATCACCATCTACTACAGAAAGTTTCTCTAATTAAGTCTGAGACCCTCATTAGTCTTTCAACATGTTTATAAATCTTTAGTTGTCAGTTCAAAACTATCTACATTTAGCAGAGCAGAAATAGCAGTAGATTCTTTCCTAGTGCCTACCATATATTCGATCCGAGGTGAGACAACTATAGTTTCAAGGAGGGTCTAATGCCAATTCCTGATGTTGGTACTCCTAGTAACGATCTGGATGAGTGAATGAACACTGATGCTCAGAGACAATAAGAAACTAGAATGAATTAATGGTAAGATCCATTTCTATTTCCATTATAAACCTTAGCAGACATTGTATACTATTTAGAGCTGTAGTGTTTATAATTATTGTTAACATTTACCTGGAAAAGCAAAAATGCAGCAGTCCTATGTGGCCTCATCTATTCAATATCAGGATGGGTCTGTTTCAACAAGCATTTCACAGCAACCTGTTTGTTATATTTCAAATAGAAGTATAGAAATATGATTGGACAGAAATAAGTACATTGATAGTCCAGCAAAAGTGGAACAAATGATTGTAAGTAGCTCTAGAGAAAATAGAAGTCCATATGGAGCACATATCCTATTTCCTTGTTTTCCATGAAGAAGACATTGATGTGTATTTTCTCTAATGATCAATTCAGGTGATATAAAGATTTTCAAAAATAACCAGATATCTGTGTACTAAGGAAGAATGTCCACATTAAGGATGTACAGATCCTTAAAAAGATGCATAGCAGGGTCAAAAGTGTGACAATGTAGATTAACCAGAGGCTGAATAAACATGACAAGAGAAGATATGTCACCAAATATGGCAAGCCTTCAGTACAAAAATATCACAAGAAAATTGATGACAGCCCCCAAAGAATAGATCATACCAGACATAAGTTTCTTCACTAAATAGGTACAAGTGAACCAATGACCTCAACATAAAACCAGATACACTAATAGAAGAATAAAGAATGAATCTAATAGAAGAGAAAGTGGGAAAGAGCCTTGAACTCATTGTCACAGGGGGGGAATTTCCTGAAAAGAACACAAGTGGTTCAGAATCTAAGATCAACAATTGATAAATGGGACCTCATGAAACTGTAAAGCTTCTGTAGGAAAAAAAATACAATGTAAGTGGGATAAATCGGTAACTTACAGAAAAAGAAAAAAAAAACCTCTTCACTAACCCCATTTCTGGCAGAGGACTAATGTACAAAATATATAAAGAACTCAAAAAATTAACCTCCAAAAAGCCAAATAGCCCAATTTAAAACGGGGTTTAGCTTAACACAATTCACAACTGAATCCCAAATGACCAAGAAGCTCTTAAAAATGTTCCAAGTTCTTAGGCATCGGAGAAATTCAAATCAAAATGACCCTGAAATTTCACCTTACACCAATCAGAATGGCTAAAATCAAAACCTCAGGTAACAGTACATGCTGTTGTGGATGTGGAGAAATAAGAAACACTTCTCCATTGCTTGTGGGATTGCAAACTGGTACAATCACTCTGAAAATCAATCTGGAGGTTCTACAGAAAATTGAAAATAGTTCTTTCTGAAGACGCAGCTACACTGCTTCTGATAGTATGTACACGCTTGGCCCAAGGAGTGTCATTATTAGGAGGTGTGGCTTTGAGTAGGTGTGTCACTGTGACTAGGGGCTATAAGACCCTCATTCTAGCTGTCCAGAAGTCAGTATTCTGGTATCATCCTTCAGATGAAGATATAGAACTCTTAGCTCCTCCTGTACTGTGCCTCTCTGAACAATGTCAGGCTCCCAAGTTGATGATAATGGAGTGAACCTCTGAACCTGTACGCCAGCCCCAATTAAATGCTGACCTTTATAAGACTTGTGTTGGATATGGTGTCCATTCACAGCAGTAAAATCTTAACTAAGACAGAAATTGGTGCCAGGGGCTGGGGTATTGCTGGGATAAGCCTGGTCATGCTTGTTTGGACATGGACCTTCAGACATTGCATATGGAAAACAGCAAAATGCTTTAAATTCGTTTTAATGGGATATCCTAGTAAGAATATGAAAGACTTTGTTACTGAGAGTCATTTGAATTTTGTGGATCTGCCCCAAAAGGTTTCAGTGGAGAATTTCAATGTGTGGCATAGAGACTGTTTTTGTGGTATATTGGTAAAGAATGTGACTCTTCTTTGCCCTTGTCTGAAGAGTCTGCCTGAGGCTAAGGTGAAGAGACTCAAATGAATTACATTGACAAAGGAAGTCTCAGAAAGGTCCTTCATAGACTTTGTTCTCTAGTTAACTTTCATGAAGTGCATTTTAAACAAGTGTAGCAAGCTTAGAAAGGAAAAATATAAAATATTTGGCTTTAGTATTGAAGGGGCATGAGGAGGTGAAAGGAACCCTAATCCTGTGTTCTAGAAGATAGCAGATAAAGGGAGTAGGATTTTGGGGCAAGATCCTACCCAGCTAAATTTATATCCGGGCATGGTGGTAATTTAATTTAATTTGCATTTACATTTAATTCCATGATACAGGCATGCAGATCTCTGAGTGCAAAGTCAGTCTACAGAGGACAGGATAGCTAAGCTTAGGCAGTAAAGGAAAACTGAAACCTGGTGGTAATGCAATATAACAAGGGACTAAGTTCCAGTCCCAGGAAGCAGCAGAACTCAGCAGCTTTGGCCATTTGGTTCTAGGTTTATAGACAAGAGGAAGAAGACAACTGATGCTGGTTAATTGTAGCTAAGAAATTAGGAGACCAGCATCATTGAGAAGAAGTCTTCTGGGAAGAGTTTTCGGAGAGCCCAAAGAAGCTGTGTTCCAGAGATAGCCCAGGTTGTACCTCGTGCTACTGCTGTACTTGGTAATGTATAAGAGTCACCCAGATGGTACTGGTTTTAAAGGCATGAAGAGGTCATGAAGAGTAACTAAGATTTGACACTGTGAGAAGCCATGGAAGGCCATTGGTGAAGATGCAGCCTTAGTTACAGTTGATAGCCTAGGACTGAGGGGTCATGCAAAGGATTTAAGGCTTGGCACCATGAAGAGAGCCTATTGGTGAAAACTAGTTGCAGTAGAAGACTGCAGCTTGTTGGAGATGCCAATACCATGGTTTGATCCCTAAGAACAGCAGCATCAGTATGGTAGATCTACCTAAGCTTAGAGTACTACAGAGGGTAGAGATGAAAAAGTGACACCAGCCTTTTGGATGAGCTCAGAAGGTCAGGTGTGGATCCCTGACATTGAAACAAGAAGCTGTAACATTGAAGTTGACTTAGAGATCCCAAGATATTCAAGATGCCTGAACCATGGACTATCTTCTGAGGAAAGTTGCTAACAGAGAGTAGAACCAGCCCAGGAGAAAAAAGTTTGTTGCAATCAACAGACTGCTTTGATGTCCCACGTGAAGATGCAGAGTTTGGAGTTCACCCAGCTGGTTTCCTCTCTTGCTTTGGGAATTACATTAAGTGATTGAATGGACTTCAGAAAAGACTTTGAACTTTGGACTTTTAACATTGTTGTGACTGCTATAGACTATGGGGACTTTTTAAAGTTGAACTAAATATATTTTACATTATGCTATGTTTAGGTATGGCCCCCACACACTCATATGTTTCAATAAGCCTATAGGGGCCAGGGAGTGGAATGTGATGGTTTGTATATGTTTGGCCAAGATGGTGACACTATTAGTATGTGTGACCTTCTTGGAGTAGGTGTGTCACTGTGAGTATGGGCTTTAAGACCCTCATCCTAGCTGCCTGGAAACCACTATTCTGTTAGCAACCTTCAGATGAAGGTGTAGAACTCTTAGCTCCTCCTGTTCCATGACTGCCTGGATGCTGCCATATTTCCATATTGATGATAATGGGCTGAATCTCTGAACCTGTAAGCCAGTCCCAATTAAATGTTGTTGTTGTTATTGTTGTTATTGTTGTTGTTGTTGTTTTTCAATAAGATTTGCTTTGGTCATGGTGTCTGTTCATAGCATTAAAGCCCTAAGACACTGCTCCTGGGCATATACCCAAAAGATGCTCCACCATATCACAAGGACATGTACTCCTTTGTGTTCATAACAGCCTTATTTGTAATAGCCAGAATCTGAGATAAACCCAGATGTTCCTCAACAGAAAAATAGATACAGAAAATGTGGTTCATTTACATAATGGAATACTATTCAGCTATTAAAAACGAGGACATCATAAATTTTACAAGGAAATGAATGGAACTAGAAAATATCATGATTGAGATAACTCAGCCCCCAAAGACATGTATGGTATATACTGACAGATTTTAGCCTAGGCTACAACCCACACACCATACAAAGTGTAACAAGGAGAAAGGCTCATGTAACATTGCTTCAATCCCACTTAAAGAGGTAAGGAAATAATCACAGGAGGCAGAGGGAGGGAGGGATTTGTGTGGGAGAGGGAAGGAGGAGGGGGAGGGGAGGGGAAAAAAGAAATAGAATCAGATAATTGGGGCAGGCAGGAGAGAAGCTCAGAGGGAAAAAAGAAAGAATAAAAATAAGCAACCTTACGGGGGGACCCTCTAGAAAGCACCAGAGACCTGGGAGTTAAGACACTCTCAGGATTCACTTTGGGTGACCTTAGCCAAAATGCCCAACATTGGGGAGAAGCAACTGGAAGAGTTTACCTCCAGTAGATAGACAGAGCCTCAAGGGGAGGGACAGGGTTACTAAACCACAGTCGAACTTTCTTATCCAGAATTGTTCCTGTCTCAAAGAACTGAAGGGACAAAAATGGAGAAGAGTCTGAAGAAATGGTGGTCAAACTTGAGATCCATTTCATCAGGCCAGGGTACCAAGGCCTGACAGTATTGCTGATTCTATGATGATTTTGCAGAAGGGAATCTGTAAACATATGGCTGTCCTCTGAGAGACCCTACCAGTAGCTGACTGAGACAGAAGCAAATACTTATACACAACCATTGGACTGAAGTCTAGGACGCCTATGGTCAAATTAGGTGAAGAACTGAATAATCAGAAGGGGAGAGTGACCACATAAGAAGACAAGCGATCTCATATAACTCAGACCCCAGGGAGTTCCCAGAGGCTAGACTGAGCCACCAATCAGGAGCATACAGGGGTTGGTCCAAGGCCCTTGGCACATATATAGCTTTATCATTAATGGACTTGAGGCCCCTGGGAAAAGGGAGGTCTGGTGGGATGGGGGAAGCACCCTCTTGGAGGCAAGAGTAAGGAGGAATGGGATGAGCAACTGTGAGAGGGAGAACCAGGAGGGGTGGATGATGACACACAGTAAACTCTGTTCTGCATGTTATTTTCTCTTCTAGGACTCAATAGAGCTTATATTCTTGAATTTAGCTATGTTTCTGTAGTTAGCTATAGTCTGTGATATCTTAGTCCATTATCTTTGAGGTTTTGGATGATGTAATTAGATGTTTTAATAAATGCTCCCCACCCCAGGAAAACAAAAAGCTGAATCTGTACCTGATAAAGTCTTTATTACATTTGGACGACCTTCATAGAAAGAAGAAAGCAGAGTGTCTCATGTTTAACTAGAATTTTTGCCTTTCAGTAAGGTGCTCAAAGAATCCTGTTTGCAGAACATTGAGCTACTGAAGCAAGAAAATGGAACAGTTCATGTCATCTGAGAATAGGAACATGAGGCAGAAAGCTATATCCACAGATTGAAACTGTTGATGTTCATTACTCAGTGACCAAGCAAACAAATCAGCTAGTATTGTAGGCTAATATCCCACAGATCTCGCAGGTACTCCAAGGCTTACAGCTATGCTATGAAAACATGATGGCAAGAATGTGGAGAAACAGGAACACTCCTCCATTTTTGATGGAATTGCAAGCTGGTAAAATCACTCTGGAAATCAGTCTGGCAGTTCCTCAGAAAATTGTACATAGTACTACATGAGGAACCAGCTATACCACTCCTAGACATATACCCAAAAGATGCTCCAACATACAACAAGGAACCATGCTACACTATGTTCATAGCAGCCTTATTTATAATAGCCAGAAGCTGGAAACAACCCAGATATCCCTCAACAGAAGAATGAATACAGAAAATGTGGTATATTTACACAATGGAATACTATTCAGCTATTAAAAACTACTTCATGAAATTCTTAGGCAAATAGATGATACTAGAAAATATCATTCTGAGTGAGTTAACACAGTCACAAAGGAACACACATGGTATGTACTCACTGATAAGTGGATATTAGGAAAAAAGCTCAAATACTCATAACACAATTTACAGACCACATGAAGGTCAAGAAAAAGGATGACCAAAGTGTGGGTGCCTTTGTCTTACTTGGAGGGAGGAACAAAATAATCACAGGAGTTTGTGCGTGGAAGGGACTTGGAAGGAAGAGAGGAGGGGGAGAAGAAAAAGGGGGGAGCAAGATTAGGTGTGGGAGGAGACAGGCAAGATGCACAGAGGTTCAGGAAATTAGACAGAAGTGTGTAGCAATGCGGGTTGGAAACGGGGTTAGCCACCAGAAATTCCCAGATGTCAGAAAAGCAAGAAGCTCTAGGGACCCAGTGGGGATGATATTAGCTGGAATACCCAACAAAGTGGAGAAAGAACCTGTAGAGACCATATCCAGAGTTTAGGCATGGCCCCGTGTTGAGGGATGGGGCCATCCATTCTTCACAAAATGTTAACCCAGAATTGCTCCTGTCTAAAGGAAATTCAAGGACAAGGAGTGAAGCAGAGACTGAGGAAGGAGCCTTCCAGGAGGACTGATCCACCTTGGGGTCCATCCCATGTTCTGCCACCAAACTCAGACACTTGTTGTTTCTGGGAAGTGCTTGCTGACAGAATCCTGATCTAGATGTCTCCTGGGAGGCTCTGTCAGAGCCTTATGGATGCAGAGGCAGATGCTTGCAGCAAAACATCTGATTGGGCACTGGAGTCCCAATTGAAGAGTTGGGAAAAGGACTGAAAGAGCAGAACTGTTTGTAACCACATGGGAGGAAAAACAGTGTCAACCAACCAGAACCCCCAGAGCTCCCGGGAACTAAACTACCAACCAAAATATAGAAATGGAGGAAGCCATGACTCCAGCTGTATATGTAGCAGAGGATGAGCTTATCTGGCATCAATGAGAGGGGAAGCCCTGGATCCTGTGAAGACTGGATTTCCCAGTGCTAGGGAATGATAGGGCAGTGTGGTGGGATAGGGTAGGTGGTTGGGGGAGCACCCTTGTGTAGACTGGGGAGGGGGGTGTAGTTGGGGGTTTTCAGTTTGGGGGGAACTGGAAGGGAGGATAACATTTGAAATGTAAATAAACAAAATAATCAATAAAAAAAGAGAAAATATGCACTAGAGAGACAATATGAAGCTTTCCTTGACAACATTGGAGGGAACTTTAAAAACATGAAATTAATTATAGAAAATTTAAAATTGTCCAACCTGTAATGTAATTACCTCCGTGTAGGAACATGTGGAGATGATATAATTACAAATATGATAATATATCGTTATATGTACCAAAAATAGAAAATAATTAAACCTAAAATATCGAAACGTTCAAACTGAAAATGTACTAATGTTGTATTGACTAGTCAATGAGTATAAATAAGTTACGTTCAGCATACTTAAAATTAAAAAGTATTTAATCCACTAAAAGAAGTAAGAAAACTATAGAAATGATCAAAGAAAATGTCAAAAATACTACAGTTCAAAATTTTGGAAGAACTTTAGCTTATATATTCATAAAATGCAGCAAAGAACAAGAAAGGAAAAGAAAGTCGTGTGTGGATGTTGAATTGTGTTGGGTAAATTTTCTATGAACATTGATTTCCTTATTGTAATAAGGAGAAAACTTGATACGATTTCAATAGACACGAAAATATATCTCTAGATACAATATTAAGTATTAAGGAAAACAAGCAAAAAGACAGGATATATTCTTACTAAAACAAAGCTAAAAATGCATTCACTATATTACTGGCATTATAAAAATAAATCTAACATTACATTTCAGAATAAAATACTGAAGTCTATGCCTCTATATTTCTGTAAACATTGGGATGAACTTCAACTATAAATTTTCATGTATCACAATTTATATTTGTGTTTTGTTATTTCTAGAAAACACTGTATTTTCACAAGTACATTTTACCAATAGTGTTATATGTATGTGTGGGTAAATGTAAGTAGTTAAAATTCCTGAGTTTCTGATAAACATAAGTGGAAATACCTGTAAACTTAATATACTGATGGATACCATTTTGAATAATTATATAAGTTTGCACTGCTGGCAAAAATGTTTAGTGTTTTTTTTCTAAATATTCCATGTAATTAATAATGTTCTGGGTTTATTAGCTAGCTTCTCTGAAGAGAAGCTATACAGATAGTTAAAAGACATTACAGCTGTTAGGACTTGTTCTTTTCAAAAGAATCTAGCTATCTGATAAGCTATCTATTTGTAAGAAAAAAATGGGAAAAAAAAATAAAAAGTAACCAGGTAACCAGCCATCTTCACAGACCTTGGCTTTGTCCCAACTAAAGTATGGTTAAGTATAAATATTGTAGTTTTCCATCCATCACAGCCAATTGACTTTTATAGTAGGTTTATTTCTGGTTCAGAATCATAGTCAGATGGGAGGCATAAATTCATGGATTCTGGGAATGAAAGTCTAGATGATCAAATGTTAAACCATAAATTTCTGAAGAGAAAAAATTGACAGTTCTGGTTTAAGGCTGAACTAAAGTAACTGTTAAAATCTAACTTGAAGTTGTTGCTCTACCCACAGAATAGCAAAAACCCCTGAACAGAATAAGGGACTTTGAACATTATCGGAAGCTAAGAGCAAAGACAAGCCCTAGAAATATAATGACCTGAATGAGACATTTCAGAACAATCAGAAGAAATAGTCAAAAATTGATGGAAGTTAAGAGTTACAGAGAATGGTTGAAAAAACATTACTTTGCCTAGAAATACTGTTTGTGAACATTCCTATGAATATATCTAAAAGATCTGAAAAGAAGGAAGCAGCAGACGTTGACCAGTTACTTGAGTATGTCTCACTTAGGTATATCACATTTCAAAGGACAACAGAACAATCAGTTGTACTAGAAATGAATGTTTAAATTAAAGGTAAAAATGTAGTGTAAACCAAATTTTACTGGCTATTTAGTATATTTTTTTAGTTTAAAAATATTAAAGTTTAAGATATTCCCTGAGACATTTCCCATGAAATATCTTACAGATCCCTTATAAATCTGTCAAAAGTATTGACTATTACTTATTATACATTTTATTAAAGCAATGTAATAGTATATATCCTATATGTATATGTCATCAAAATGAATATAAGTAAAGGGATGAAAACTTCACATTTGCACTGAATCTTTCTGTACTCTCCAGTGGCATCTTCATGTCTAATACATTATTGTTCAGGAATGGAGCTGAATATCACTGTGTCCTTCTCTTTTCTGAAAAGCCTCAGAGGTATTTTAGCAGCAAAAATGACTCAAGAGCTACATTCTGTACTTTGATTTATTCACTGCCAAAATGATTTAGTTCAGATTTCATTCATCTCATTTGGTTACTTCAGTTTCTGTGGACAAAAATTGAAAACAGTCCACTGAAATTTCCTTTGAAAATTATAAATATGTGGCAAGGGCATTTTCTGGCAGATTCTGTACTAAATTAAAGATTAGCTTCTGGTAGATTCTTTCCAACACCCTCCATGGCCAGAACTATTCCTATTGCTGATCTCCACTTGATGCACTATGGTTTTCTTGTACAAAAAACAGTATCAATCGTTTAATGTCTTGTTAGGAGCTTTGTACATACATACATAATACATATGCAATACATACATACATTCATGCATACATACATACATTCATACATACATGCAGGCATTCATACAAGCATATATACATTCATTCATACATACTTTATTTTTATTAAAACTCACCCCATTCCATGCTCTTCAATTCCTCCCCTATCCTTTACACCCACTCCTCCATCTCAATTTCATATGCTCTTTTAAAAAATTATTTCTTTTTTATTTGAGATCAGAGCTGTCTGTACATGTGTGAGTGAAAGATCACTCACTTAGAAACCTCACACATTAAAAACAAACAAACTTGTTTATGTTTATGTTGTCAAAGTATCTATGTGTTCAAGTGTTCTGACATATCTGCCAAATATTAACTGCAGATATTCACTACCTCTGTTATTATTGTATTTTTACCCACTGTTCCCCAACGATCCTTAAACATAAGGGAAAGTGGATATAATATAGATACTCCATTTACTATAGAGCATGGTCTCTCATTCTCTGAATGTTGAAATTCTAGGTCTTTGTGTTAGTCATCATATATTTCAAAGCTTAACTGATGGTGATAAAGATACATTACATGAATAAAAAGAATTTAATCAGCAGTTTGTTATTATGTACACTAAAAGAAGACAAGCCCTAGCTTCTCTACCAAAGACCTTTGACGTGCCACTCATACTTTTTTTGGACCAGTTAGCAGTACAAGGAGTGAGTTTCTATCATGCGGAATGGACTTAAATCCATTGTTACTCTCATGTTAGCCATACCCCTGTCTCATAGTAATCCTATACTGCCAATTTTGCTATGACTGTGCCTTTCAGTGTTCTCAGTTGGGAAGCAATGGTGATGTTTTCCTTCCCCCAGTAGATGAATAAAGCCTTTCAGCAGCAGCACATCACTGGAGATGAATCTCTATGGTTATTGCCACTTGATTTTTCTATATTCTAAAATTCAAATATGTAATGTCTTGTTATGAAGTACTGGAGGATACCAAAAAGCAGTTGTAATCTTTTATAATATTTCAGAATCTATGAAAGCCCTTTGACCAACAAGTTGAAAGAGGTATCCCATGCCTGGCAATGACTTTTTGTTGGGTAACCTATAGTGTATATTGGAAACTGTTCCACCATTATAGGTTACATCCACTTAAACTATATGAGAGTATGTATGAACTTTAGAAAGTTTATACAGTTATTTTGTTAGTGTATAGCATTTTCTGAGACCTTAAGTGTTACTAACTCTTCCTTGTACTCTCTTCTCTAGGGTGTTCACATATTTCTCACAGATTTTAACCCTTTTTATTTCATCAATCCACTTTCCCTTTTAATACCATCTGGCTTCTACTGTTCTTCCTTTGAAATACCACACCATATGGGTGTTCTAATGATCAAACACAAGCTAGCATTTGTATATGAGGAAGAATATGTGACATTTCCTTTTTGGGTCTTCTTTACTTCAGAAAGAATATTTCCAAATTAAATCATTTGCTTATGATTTCTATAATGCCATTCTTTTAAAAATAAAATATTTCTTTTAATTTTAAGTTAATAATATTACATCATTCACTCCCTCTTTCTCTTTTCTCCAAACCCACTCAAGTACCACACTTATTTTTTTTCTCATTCGTGGCCTCTTTATATTATTATTGTTATTGTTATTATTATTTTATTAATACTATGTATGTACAGTGTGTATGTATGAGGACTTTTTCTGTTCACATTATCATGCTGACCCTTATTATTGTCCTTATTTGGAAACTCGTATTCATGGGACTTTATGGACATAACTTCTGATATTCTTAGGAGACAGTCTTACAGCAAACTGACTGGTATTCTGGCTCTTATGATTTCTTCATTCCACTTCTATGATTAATCCTGACCTTGCCGGGCAGTGGTGGCGCACGCCTTTAATCCCAGCACTTGGGAGGCAGAGGCAGGCAGATTTCTGAGTTCGAGGCCAGCCTGGTCTATCGAGTGAGTTCCAGGACAGCCAAGGCTATCCAGAGAAACCCTGTCTCGAAAAACAAAAACAAACAAACAAAAAACCAAAAACAAAAAATCCTGACCCTACAATGCAGGCGTTGTGTTGTAGATTCATCAGTTGGGACCAACTTCAACAACTCTGCATTTTGATAGGCCTTCAGTTTCTGTGAATGATCTCTATCAGTTCCAGAGAGAAGTGTTTTTGAGGGGTGAGCACCACACTTATCTATGTGTATAAAAACAAATATTTTAGAATGAAATTAAGAGAATATGCTACATTGTTAAAGTAGTGGTGGCAGGCTCCCATCAAAGATCCATAATTACAGTATGCCTGGATAGTTGTCTTGGTTTCCAATTCCAAAAATGATTTTCCAGTCGTCAAATGGAAACTAAATCCAATTATTATGAAATTTGTAACAACCAATCTTCACATTCCTGTACTGCCTTGGTCATTGTAATTCATAGGTGTCGGAGCTGAGTAGGACTATTGGTTGCCTCACTGCTTCAGAAGCTTCAGTGTTACCTTCTACTACAATAAAAGTCCCTAGGGAAGAGGCATTCAGGTTAATTTTGGGGGAAATGTTTCTGAGTCACTTGTATTTTTTTCTTCTTATGAAAATTATCTATATAAATCAGTGCCTTAATTTGTAATTGAATTATTTTGTGTTCAGAATTTTTGTTTCTATATTTGTCAGTTGTACATCTGTAAAAAGTGTTGTCTATCTTGTAGCATGCTTCTTCACTTAAATCACAATGTTCTGTGATGTACAGAAACATTTTAAAGTGTTATTGCCGCCCTGTTGGTCTTTTGTGCCTTTTTAACTCAGGGTTTTGATCAAAAAGTTATTTCCTGTGCTGTAAGATAATGTGTTTTCTTAATTTTTTGGCTCTCAGATTCTGGAGCTCCAGCCTTTGAGCTCTTTCATAGATCTGGACTTTAATTTTGTTCAGAATGACAGTATACCTACTTTTTTTCTTCCACAAAGATCTATGAAGCTTGGACAGCACCATTTGTTGTAAAAGCTGTCTTCTCTACAGTGTGTAGAGTATGTCCAAACCCACATAGCTATACACATGTGACTTGTACTGTGATTCTCAATTGTATGTGAGGTCTCACCACATAATCATCATTTATGTTCTTACATTGTTGTAAGTTGAGAACATGAGTCGAAAACTTCTTCAGAGAATGTCTGAATAGAACAAAAAAGAAAATAACACAAAAAATACTAAAAAAAGATAAATTATAACAATGACTTGGATAATGCCTCTAAATAATTACAACAGTAAAATCAAAAAAAATGAAGCAAAATATATGACAATCATAAATAAATATAAAGAACTGCATATCTCAGAGGATGCATGGCTTTTGATAAATATATGTTCTTAGAGTAGGATGAATATGATTGAGTCTGAAATCTTTCAAAAGCATTGTTACTCTTGTATTTCATTTCTCCCTGCATTGGCAAACTTAATTAAAGCTCAACAGAAATAAAGCAATAGCATATTATAAATTTACTAAGAAACCAGGTGTTACCTAATAAGTAATTCTCTTTTATTTTTAAGTATTATATGACTACTTTTGTTTCATTGTCAAACGACACAGTAGATGACAGAGTTTCTGTATTTTCCATCATTATCATGAACTTGGTATGTTTGCTTACACTGGTTTCTCTATTCCATGTGTTTCCTACTGATTTTCAATTAATTTTATTTAATGAACTTAATAAATGTCTTAGTAAGGCTTTCTATTCCTTCACAAACATCATGACTAAGAAGCAAGTTGAGAAGAAAAGGGTTTATTCAGCTTACACTTCTGCATTGCTGTTCATCACTAAAAAGAAGTCAGAACTGAACTCAAGTAGATCAGGAAACAGGAGCTGATGCAGAGGCCATGGAGGGATGTTAATTACTGACTTGCTTCCCCTGGTTTGCTCAGCTTGCTTTCTTATAGAAGCCAAGACTACCAGGTCTGGGATGGTACCACCCACAATGGGCCCTTTCCATTAATCACTAATTGAAAAAAAATACCCCACAGCTAGATCTCACAGAGGCATTTCCTCACCTGAAGTTCCTTTCTCTGTGATAACTCCAGCCTGTGTCAAGTTGACACACAAAACAGTCTGGTACTATAAACAACTTTTAAAATTTTTCCTTCTATATTTGTACAATTAAATTCCAATATTAGAAATTCCCTTTCTTCAGTAGATAAATAATGGATAGAAATCATTACAAAGAATTGTCTATAACTGAGCATATTTGAAATAATAGAAAAAAGTACTTATCTAGGCAAGATACATTGTGGAGGAAAAAAATCAAACATAAAAAAGTGAAACACTAAATGCTGAGGTAAAGCTGAAGGGATGACAAATGGAAAACATTCCCAGTGATTAAGAAGCTCCAGTTAACAACTTTGCAATTGAGATTAGACAACAGATACCCAGCTGTAAACTACTGATGGGACCACAAATAAAATGATGTTAGGGTTGCTCCATGATTTGGGAATGAGCTGTAGTGTTCTAATTTAATGTAAACAACCCCAGCAAGGAAAGCAGGGATAGAAAACACTACAGAGCAGCTTAAGGAAATCAATTCCAGCCCAACCATCCCAACCATGGTATAATAGTGAAATCCTGACTGGAACAGAACACAGATTAGTCTCACAATTCTATGGCTAGGAAATAGCATTTGTTTCATGGAGCAAAATGAAAAAAGGAGAATATACATTCAGTTTCACCAAACCATTTTAATCTTTTAAGAAAAACATGGTTAAATTCTAATAGAGTGTGATTTTAGCTCAGTGTTGAAGCTATTTATTGCCTTGCTATGTGAAGTTTGAGGATAATGTTTAACAGCAAAAGAAATTCTAAATAGTACAACTCCTTTACATTTTATTATAATAGGAAAACAGATTATGTTTTGTCCATAAGACCACTAACGTGAAAATTTTTAGTTCCAAATATACAGTAGTAAAACCACAGAACCATTTTTTTCTGTAAAGGAAAATCATTTCTGTTTAATGAATTATACCATTTATCTTATCATTTTTAAATAATAAAAAGTTAGTCGATGTTTAAATAATCAATTGACATGCACTTATTTTTTAAGATATCAATTAACCCTTCAGAATAAATATATTTGACATTATATTAATGTAAGCACAATGCAAACAAAGTCTACGAATGATTTACTTTTGGATCATTTCAGTTAGATTGCTGAAGGGATTTTGATTTCAGAGAACAGGTATTTCCTTCTGCATGTATAGTAGTTATGGAGGTAAACAATTTTTCCTACAACAAGTGTACACTCCATTTGGTCTCATCTAGCAAATTGTTTCACTGATCCCATGTTGGTCTAACATCACCCTTGGCATTGTCTCTGTTAGCTAAAAGTTACTCTACTTTCAAACAAATAATAGTGATTTTCCAAACAACATATGCATATGCTAAATTGTTGACAATCTAATTCTTATCATTGCATGATCATCAGATAACATCCTTTCTATAGAATAATGTTCATTTATTTAAATAATACTACCATCTTCCTTGTTCAAATTTCTTATTCAGATGTCAAATCAAAGCAGTTTGACTTCTCAATTCACCATTATATTGTCATCCTAATCAAAGCAGCCATTTATTTTGTTTTCTGTTCATGTAAATTTTATTGTCTCTGAAAGATCTGCAAAAATATGAAATTAAACTCTTCAAGAAATTTTACCTGTTGCTTTTATGCTAACACAAATTTCTCTCTCTATTTTTTTCCATTTAATCTCCAAAAGATTGTTATTGATTTTAGGCTCTAAATATCCCATAGCTATAAAGACAGAAAAATATTTACCATTGAATTTTTCTATAGTAAGATTTTAATCAATTTAGACTATAATATTAAATTTTTGTTTTATATACTGTAAAAATTTTTTAATTCTCCTATGCAAATATTTTCTATGTATTTTACATGAGGACTATTAACATGTTTCATAAATAAAAGTAGAATACATTTAATTCAGTGAATTTGGACAAACATATCTCCATTTATTCAACATAAACTGTAAATAAAAGTGTACTCTCTAACCTTCAAACAAACTTGCCCAACCTTAACTTTGTTACCCTTCAATTTTTCCATACCCAGGCTATATTGATCTGATAACTGTCAGGAAAGATTAGTTTTGCCTGCCCCAAAACTTCATAATATTGAAATAACACAGTTTATATACTTTGCTTCTTTCATTGTCCATAAAGCAGAATGTATGGTGTGTCATTTTGCAGTATCAGCTTTCCTCTGTATCAGTCATGAGCACAGATTTATCAGAAGATGTTCATAAAATGTATTGGTTTATGTATGTTTATTATGAGAACATCTATTTTAAGTTCTCTGTGAGAAGTGTTAGATTTTAATTGTTGATTATAAGTCAAATATCTATTGTAAAATTAATTGAGCTCTTAGGCACTCTGTCTTGCTCATTCTCATTCTTACTCTCTTTCCTCTTCCTTCCCTATTTTGAAGTATTTCTAGGATTTAATACATTTTTATTTAGAGTTTCCTTATGTGTGATTTATACAGTCTCATATGTTTTATATAACATGATTAATATAATCCCTTAATTTATTTGTTTTACCTTTCTCATAAAATGGGCAATAACATTATAACAGAGATAGGATTATAATGATGCATATAATACATACATAAGACTTTCCCCAAATTAAAATGTTTAATCCTGTAGTGACAATTTCTGGTTGTCAACTTGACTAAATCTGGAATGAACTAATCAAGAATTGGAAGGCTCACCTATAATCCTAATCTGGAGGCTCAGAGATACAAGTTTCTGACCTGGATATCTTGATGCATAGTGACTATGAATTCCAGAAGATTAAGATTAGGGGGTTGAATGGAGAAAAGAGGGAGGGAAGGGGGCTTATGGGACTTTCGGGGAGGGAGGAAACGGGAAAGGGGAAATGATTTGGAATGTAAATTAAAAATAAAATAAAATAAAATAAATAATAAAAAAAATAAAAGATTAGGAGATCTCGCCAACAACTGCTGTCTCCTGTGTTTTTGATCTTAGCCATCCTGATTGGTGTGAGATGGAATCTCAGGGTTGTTTTGATTTGCATTTCCCTAATGACTAAGGATGATGAACATCTCTTTAGGTGCTTCTCAGCCATTAGATATTCTTCAGGTGAGAACTCTTTGTGTAGCTCTGTACCCCATTTTTTAATAGGGTTACTTGCCTCTCTGGAGTTTAACTTCTTGAGTTCTTTGTATATATTGGATATTAGCCCTCTGTCGGATGTAAGGTTGGTAAAGATCATTTCCCAGTGAGTTGGCTGCCGCTTTGTCTTTTTGACAGTGTCTTTTGCCTTGCAAAAACTTTGCAATTTAATGAGGTCCCATTTGTCTATTCTTGATCTTAGAGCATAAGCTATTGGAGTTCTGTTCAGGAAATTCTCCCCTGTGCCCATATGTTCAAGGTTCTTCCCTAGTTTCCCTTCTATTAGTTTCAGTGTGTCTGGTTTTATGTGGAAGTCCTTGATCCACTTGGAATTGAGCTTAGTGCAAGGAGATAAGAATGGGTCAATTTGCATTCTTCTGCATGTTGACCTCCAGCTGAGCCAGCACCATTTGTTGAAAAGGCTATCTTTTTTCCACTGGATGGTTTTAGCTCCTTTGTCAAAGATCAAGTGAACATAGGAGTGTGGATTCATTTCTGGGTCTTCAATTCTGTTCCATTGATCTACATGTCTGTTACTGTACCAATACCATGCGGTTTTTAACACTATTGCTCTGTAGTACAGCTTGAGGTCCGGGATACTGATTCCCCCAGAGGTTCTTTTACTCTTGAGAATAGTTTTAGCTATTCTGGGTTTTCTGTTATTCCAGATGAATTTTTGAATTCGAGGATGTGGAGAAAGAGGAACACTCCTCCACTGCTGGTGGAATTGCAAGCTGGTACAACCACTCTGGGAAGCAGTCTGGCAGTTCCTCAGAAAACTGGGCATGACACTCCCGGAGGATCCGGCTATACCACTCCTGGGCATATACCCAGAGGCTTTACCTGCATGCAGTAAGGACACATGCTCCACTATGTTCATAGCAGCCTTATTTATAATAGTCAGAAGCTGGAAAGAACCCAGATGTCCCTCAACGGAGGAATGGATTCAGAAGATGTGGTATATCTACACAATGGAATACTACTCTGCAATTAAAAACAATGAATTCCCGAAATTCCTAGGCAAATGGTCAGATCTTGAAAATATCATCCTTAGTGAGGTAACCCAATCACAAAAGAACACACATGGTATGCAGTCACTGATAAGGGGATATTAACCCAGAATCTCGGAATACCCTAGACACAATCCGCATATCAATAGATTTCTAAGAAGATGGAAGGAGAGACCCCTGGTCCTGGAAAGACTGGATGTAGGGGAATGCCAGGACAGAGAAATGAGAGGGGGTTGAATGGAGAAAAGAGGGAGGGAAGGGGGCTTATGGGACTTTCGAGGAGGGAGGAAACGGGAAAGGGGAAATGATTTGGAATGTAAATTAAAAAAAAATAAAATACATAAAAAAAAGATTAGGAGATCTCTGAGTTCAAGGTCATCTGGGATTAAAGGCATGGTGGCACATGCCTTTAATCTGGGCCACACAGTCTGCTGGAGACCTATATAAGGACATTGGAAGAAGGAAAATTCACTTTGGCTTTTCCTGGCCTGCCTCGTGGCACTGAGCAATTGCTAGATCCTCGAACTTCCATCCACGGCTGTCTTGTGGGACTGAGCCTTGGACTTACATCCACAAGTACTGCTGACTATTGTTGGGGAGTTGAACTACAAGCTGTAAGTCATTGACAAATTCCCTAACTATATAGGAACTACCCATACGTTCTGTGACTCTAGAGAACCCTAACTAATACAAATCCTAATCCCTGAAGATAGGGACTCCTATTTTCATCAATGTGTATAAAAAAAAGAAAATGGTTCAAGTATTTCAGTGAGTTACAAATTCTTTAATAGTAGATGTCCTAAATCCAAATCTTGCTGTTTGATACTACATATGATTTTCTCTATTTCTGCCATAATATTTAGCAATATTTAACAAAAATTCAGTTTATAAAAAGCAATATGGATTTGGTAAAAGAAAAACAAATTATTTATTTTTTAAATATTAATATCAAACTAAACTTTCCCATTGGTATTTAAAATGTTTTAAAACACAACATTTCATGTTAATATTTAAAAAATAACTTGAATCCTTATGTAGATTAATTTTCATAAAACTACATGAAAAAATCACATTTAATAATTACGTATTCATTGGTGTTTTCTTTGCAAGCCTTACAACTATCACCATTCACATACCTATTTTCCCTTTATCAGTTCTTTGTTTCTGTGGTTACTCTATTTTATATACTCACATTTGAAGATTTGGAGCTAGGAATTACACAAGAGAGGGAATAGGCTGTGTCTTTGTGTGTCTGTGTTATCACATTCAGTATAATATTTTCTCACACATCTTAAAAGATGTATGACCCTTTAGCTGACAATGCTCCACAAGAACACTGACTAACATAAAAACCCAGTAACATTCACAATAAACTTCCTTTTGGATGACTGATCAAGGTAGCCCAGGTGATTCTCAGTAGTATATATAATATTGATGTAGACCTTGGTTGCTTCTCAGAAGTTAAATGTACTCTCCTCTTCCTGAAGATATCTCACACTTAAGATGCAGAAGGATATAATTTGAGCAGGATACAACCTGAAAGTCTATGATCTGTCTTCCATAGTACCAGAAATTCTGTGCGAGCTGCTATAGGAATGAAACAATTAAAATCCACACACATCTGACACACCTATAAACATAACATGTTCTGGAACCAAAGTCATGGTATCTGTGAAGATACAATAAGATACTAACAAGTTGGTGACAGTCATCTAATTGGCATTCAGGCACATTAAGAGGAGCAAAGTAATATATGGTACTAGAAACCTGAATAATTTCATTGGGGCTTGTGAAGTCATAAAACTTAGAAAGATACATTCACAGCACTTTGCTAGATCAGGGCAAATACTAACTCCATTTTAAACCTTATTCTTATATCCAGAGATAAGTATAAATATACCCTAAACAAAAATGCTTCCCTGACAGTACATCACAGAAAATCAAACATGAAAGATTACAGAGATTTGAGAGGGAGAACCTAAACATGCCAGCCACATATACATCACAGCTATGGTATCCACAGCTTAGGAAACATCAAAGAAGCATGCATGGAAAGATTCTAAGAGTAGGAACTCTTCTATGAAAGTCTCTTCTAGAAATACTTGCATAAACAAAAACAAAACAGTGACAATATCAATAAACGTGCTACTGCTGAAGAGGGAGATTTTAAGTGTTGCCACCTGTGATGGTTTGTATATGATTGGTTCAAGGAGTGACACTATTAGAAGGTGTGACCCTGTTGGAATAGGTGTGGCCCTGTTGGAGTAGGTGTATCACTGTGGGCGTGGACTTTAAGTCACTCATCCTAACTGCCTGGAAGCCAGTTTTCTTCTTGCAGCCTTCAGCTGAAGATGTTGAACTCTCAGCTCTGCCGATACCATGCTTGTCTAGACGCTGCCATATTCTCGCCTTGATGATACTGGACTGAATCTCTGAACTTGTAAACCAGCCCCACTTAAATTTGTCCTTATAAAAGTTGCCATGGTCATGTTGTCTGTTCACAACAGTAAAACCCTAACTAAGACACCATCACTAGACAAAGGACTGCAGGAAAGTTGTTGCTAAGAGGGGAAAATTAGTTTCTCTCAGGGGTGTGCCCTCTTATTCTTTTTAGTTAACCAATAAAAAACTTTCAGTCCTGAAGCCATATGAACACAAAAAATAAAAATTTACTCAATGGGATGCACATATATAATATATATTACATATATAATTATATATAATATATATAATATATTTTATAAGTGAATGTAACAATAATAAAACAGGTCATAAATATGAAAGTGGGATTGGATATGTGACATAGTAAAGGAGGAAAAATAAGAATCCCAAGAGGAAGATAAGGTATGGGTTAAGATAACACAATTCTATTTAAATGCTAAGATAGGTGGTTCTTGACCCATTCATATCTTCTTGTACAAAGCTCATGTCCAAGTGGAACAAGGACCTCCACATAAAGCCATACAAACTTAAACTATAGAAGAGAAAGAGCCTCGAATACAATGGCACATGGGAGAAGTTCCTGAACAGAATACTAATGGATTATGCTCTAAGATCGAGAATTGACAATTGTGACCTCATGAAATTGTAAAGCTTTTATAAGGCAAAGGACACAGTCAATAGGACAAAATGGCAACCAAGAGATTTGGAAAAGATCTTTACCAATCCTGTATCTGATAGAGGGCTAATATCCAATATATATATATATACATAACTCTAGAAATTAGACTCTAGACAATCAAATAACCCTATTTAAAATAGGGTACAGAGCTAAACAAAGAATTCTCAACTGAGATTATGTCTTCTTTACTTGGATGTATGGTTTATAGGATCTGAAAGATTTCATGGCTGGATCCTGCCACACAGTATCTATGTTTGACTAAGGCCATTTCCTTTAGGCTTAGATAGGTATATATATATGCAGAACTTGGGATATATAGTGCTTGTCTTAACCAGAAACAAAGACTGATGTTGACAGACTCATTCATGATTAATCACAAGCAAGAAGTCTAAAATTAATTCCAGATGTGCTCCGCATATGTTCTCCCCTTTTTGTCTGTACAAGCCAAAGCTGTCTCAGCTATTGGCACAGAAATACTGTGCCTGTCTTAGGCATCACCTCAAGAAGTGCGGACATTATCTGTCATCGGTACATGAATCCTAGCATTCATGCCCTGTCTTAGGTTGATCCACCTCTGAGAGAATCTTACCAGTCTTTTTTATCTTTAAGAGTCTTGTATCTTATTGGTCATAGAGCAGAAAGTTGTGCTTGTCTTAGGTTCCCATCAGAAAACAGAGCTCCTACCTGTCATAGGCACATGAATAATCTTGTATTCTGGGCTTGTCGAGGTTGAGAAAGTTTCCAGAATGATCTTACCCATCATTGACTAGCGACTTCTGCTAGGGAAGACATAGAAGCTTGAATTTATGTAACTCTGCTTTGACATTAATAAAAGCTCTATTGACTCCTCTCAAAAGAACAAGTAATATACAAACCATAAAAAAAAGATCATAAAGCCAAAGCTTGATATGACCAATAAGAGAGATGTAAATGAGGACCATGAAGGAAAAACAGCCTATAATTATTTTTTGGAATATAATTTGCAATGCTAGCAGCATCAAAAAAAAAGGCTTTGGATTTCTTAAGTTTCAACTTCCTTATGTAGGGCTAGCAAATCCAAATAAATATTAATATTATGCTAAATACCTTGAAAGTATCATTTTACTCTGGTCCAACTATGCTAATTCTCATTATACATTTTGGAAGTCATACAAATTCACAGATATTGAGCATGACATTCCAAATGGCTTCTGACTTTCATTACTTGTACCTCATCTCCTATATCATATAATGTGTTAATTCTTTGTTCTAACTCTCTATCCAAATCATCTTGTATGCCCAAGCCATCAGTTACATTTTCTGGCATATAATTAACAAAATATTCTGTTTGTCCTTCTTGTAGTAAACCTAATGAAGCGATAGTAGCATTGGCTATAAGACTTATGAGAGCAACAACACAGACAATAACAAAAACTGTGTTTGCTCTGCCAGAGAGTGATCTAATTCTTCCAATATTTGTAAGCCTTTTCAGAATGTCAGGGTTCAGATACATTTACAGAAATTATAATAAAAGCTTGTTTCTGCACTACTAATACAGATTGACAATCATCTGGTGCAGAAAAAGAAAACTGGACAGAAGACAATTAAAATAAGAAGCATTGATCTCATTATCAGAGCCAACAACAAAGGTATCATTCCCAATTAGTAAAAGATAAGGTGGGGTAACACAGGATGCTACATGTACCTTAACCCTAGAACCTGTTCTATTTTTATCCACAGCAAACAATACATCATATAAGGCAGCTGCAAAAGGAAATTCTAACAGCTTAGTTTTATTAGAGGTCACATGTACTTCTGGTCTTGAAGAAGGATATAGCAAAGGTGGATTAGGAACATATGCCTGCATGCAATAAGGACACATGCTCCACTATGTTCATAGCAGCTTTATTTATAATAGCCAGAAGCTGGAAAGAACCCAGATGTCCCTCAAAGGAGGAATGGATTCAGAAGATGTGGTATATTTAGACAATGGAATATTACTCTGCAATTAAAAACAGTGAACTCACGAAATTCCTAGGCAAATGGTCAGAACTTGAAAATATCATCCTTAGTGAGGTAATCCAATCACAAAAGAACATACATGGTATGCAGTCACTGATAAGGGAATATTAACCGAGAATCTCAGAATACCCTAGATACAATTTGCATATCAATAGATTTCCAAGAACATTTCCAAGAAGTTGGAAGGAGAGACCCTTGGTCCTGGAAAGACTGGATGTAGGGGAATGCCAGGACAGAGAAGCGAGAGGGGTTGAATGGGGAAAAGGGGGAGGGAAGGGGGCTTATGGGACTTTCGGGGAGGGAGGAAATGGGAAAGGGGAAATGATTTGGAATGTGAATAAAATAACGTAGAAAATAAATTAAAAAAAAGGAAACATATACCTAATACAGCTTCTCCATTACCACTGTCAAGGCAATCAGCAAGATTAGAGTCAGCATCATTTTTTTGTCCCAGCATCAGCAATCTCACCAATTACTCTGACAGCCACTGTGCTACTTCGGCATCCTGTTAAAAACACATATGTGGCCTCCTTCCTATGTCAATACAAAGTCAGCCCTATGTCATAATCCTGTTAGAGGATCTTTCCATATAACATAAGCAAAGTCATGTTGAGTTTGAGGGTGCCAGAAATGTATATCAGCTGATTTATCTGCTGAATCCAATGTCAGAACATTTTAAATAAATAGAGGATAATGAAGATGGTTATATGGTGTAGGGGGTATAATTCCCTAATTTTTTTATGCTTAGCCATTGTTGTTTTAGTACTCCATAAGATCATTCCCCAATTCCTTGATCTTATATATTAAAAGGAATTCCTATTTTGTGGACAATATTGAATTGCTGACAAAAGATTTGAAAGGCTTTTCTTGCTGGGTATAATAATATACATTGCCATTGTAAGTTCTTATAATTTAAGGAATACCTAAAATAGCAAACTATTTTAAGCAAAAAGTTATAACATGTTTAGTATCTTCTCCTGTTAAGGCAGATGTGTATGTGTATCCTGAATATGTATCTATTGTGACAAGAATATACTTTAGCTTCCTAAAGTTAGGAATATGAGTAACATCCATTTGCTAAAGTTTATTAGGCCCTAGTCCTAACAGATTAACACAGGGTATACAAGTGTTGTGGGCATTGAAAACATTGTTTAACAATGTCTGGAGCAGCTTCTTGAGAAATTTGAAACTTCCTTCTTAAAATGTTGCTATTTTGATTATGAAGAGCATGTGATTATTGAGCAAGTTCTAACTTGTTATAGAAATGACAACAATAGGAGTTAATGCATCTGCTGATGAATTTCCCTCTGACTGTAGGCCAGGGAGGTCAGTATGGGTTCTGATGTACCCCATAATTTATGGATGTTTTCTGTTTCTCATGCTAGATTAAATATGCTGAATCAATTGTAAAATTTGACTATTCTAAGAATTTAGAAAAAAGACAGTTTCCAGCATTGGTAAAGCTCAAACAATGTATTGGCTGTCTATATATAAAAGGAGACTGTCCTAAAAGTTTGAACACAACTTCAACAGCTTTTAATTCAATGACCTAAGCAGAAGTAGGTTCAAATTGCAGTTACCTTTTTTGAATACAAAATATACGCATCTCTTCCATTAGAGAATGCAGCAAAGACTAAAGCAGCTTGTTTTTATAGAAATAGTGCTCAAATTATGGGCAAATACAAACTCATGAAGACTTGTAATAATTTATGGCAAGGATAATGATTATCAACTTTCCTGAAAAAATTGGCAAATACAATAGGCAAACCATCTGTATTTTGATAGAGCTAATCAATTTTCAATTTGGTAAAAGGTACAAGGATTTCCTCAGTCTTTTCCAAAAATATTTGTGTGATTTGTTTTTCCCTGTATAGTTGTACTAATGTGGCAACCACTTCATAGTAAGGAGTGATCACTTTAGGAGAGACTGGTAGTTGTACACCAAGTAATGGTCCATTCTGTCACAACACTATAGTAGACATATGTGAACTGGGTAGAATATAAGCTCCCCTTGACTTGGCATAGGCAATATAATGAATTACTTGTTCTATAGCATTTTCTACTATAGATAATGCTTGATATTTTTCCTCAGTTATAGACTATGGAGACTAAGACCAGAATCTCCTTTTATGATGTCAAATAATGGTTTTAATTTTCTCTTTAAGAATGGTCTAAGGCAATTGATATCTCTTAATAGTTTCTGAAAATCATTTAAAGTTTTTATCACTTTTCAGCCTTCTCAGCTATATTTTTTTGAAGTAAAATAGTTTTTGGATATAATTAACATCCTAAATACTTATGGGTGGGGGGGGCTCATGCTGAATTTTCTCTAGATCAACAACAAACCATTTTTTTCTTTAATATCTATTGTAATTGGGAATAGGCTTGGAGCAAGGACCTTCATTTTTGTCAGCTAACATATCTTTTATGTGACAAACTATATCCACATGTGGCTATAAACGTATAACAACATCTAACAATGGCAATTGCTTGAGACACAAATTTTGACATAAAGTGGGACTAGTAGCCATGCCTTGTGGTAAAATTTCCAATGGTATCCTACCATAGTTTTTTTTTTTTTTAAGTTGGTAGATGGAATACTAAAGATAAATAGCTTGCAATCTTGGGAATGAAGGGGAAGGGTGAAAAAAGTAGTCCTTTAAATATAATATGATCTAATCTCATCTAATAAGTATTAGAGGGAATAGCAGAAGGTACAGGTTATCCAGGTTGTGAAGCCCCCATTAATTTCATAGTTTCGTAGCTCTTGCAATATTCTCCACTTCCCAGATTTCTTTTTAATCACAAATATAGAAAAGTTCCAAGGAGAATTGGAGGGTTCAAAGTTACCACTGTCAAGTTGCTCCTGCACTAGATGTTTGGCAGCATTGAATTTTTCTGCATTAAGAGGTCACTGATTCATCCATACAGATGAAGCACTGATCCAAGTAATCTTATCAGCATGGTGGAGAAATTGGTCAGTGATATCTACTGAAAGTACCCCAACCGGGTTTAGGAACTTGAGTTTTAGGTATTATTGCGTCATTTCTGCACTGGTCCTGTACTCTTAGACCTAGTTGGTAAAAAGCCCTATTTGAACATTTGTTGCCTGACTACATCATTAGAGTTAATCAGCAAAACACTGATTTCTTTAATAATATCTCTTCCCTATATCTGTTGTAGTCCTGCAACAATATATAGCTGAAATTGACATTTATGCCCATCTAAATCCTCTGTTTATGAGAGCACTGCTTTGTTCAGGGCTTTGACTCTGCCCTATCCCTTGTAGTTGAGTCACAGTGGCTTCCTTAGGTCAGGTACCAGGCCATTGTTCAGCAGCAATGACAGATATGTCAGCACCAGCATCTAAAAGACCAGGAAAATTTTTTTCCGTTATTTTTTAAAATAAGCTCTGGTCAGGAGATAAGAATGGATCGATTTGCATTCTTCTGCATGGGGACCTCTAGTTGAACCAGCACCATTTGTTGAAAAGGCTGTCTTTTTTCCACTGGATGGTTTTAGCTCCTTTGTCAAAGATCAAGTGACCATAGGAGTGTGGATTCATTTCTGGGTCTTCAATTCTGTTCCATGGATCTACATGCCTGTCACTGTAGCAATACCATGCAGTTTTTAACACTATTGCTCTGTAGTACAGCTTGAGTTCCGGGATACTGATTTCCCCAGATGTTATTTTACTCTTGAGAATGTTTTAGCTATCCTAGGTTTTCTGTTATTCCAGATGAATTTTTGAATTGCTCTATCTGACTCTATGAAGAATTGAGTTGGGATTTTGATGGGGATTGCATTGAATCTGTATATTGCTTTTGGTAAGATGGTCATTTTTACTATATTAATCCTGCCAAACAATGACCATGGAAGATTTTTCCATCTTCTGAGGTCTTCAATTACTTTCTTCAGAAACTTAAAGTATTTGTCATACAGATCTTTCACTTGTTTGGTTAGAGTCACACCAAAATATTTTATATTGTTTTGGCTATTGTGAAGCATATCATTTCTCAAGTGGATCAAGGACCTCCACATAAGATCAGACATACTGAAACTAATAGAAAGGAAATCTAGGGAAGAACCTTGAACATATGGGCAAAGGGGAAAATTTCCTGAACAGAACACCGATAGCTTATGCTCTAAGGTCAAGAATTGACAAATGGGACCTCATAAAATTGCAAAGTTTCTGTAAGGCAAAGGGCACTGTCAAAAGGACAAAGCGGCAGCCAACAAACTGGGAAAAGATCTTTACATCAGAAAAGAGGCTAATACCCAATATATACAAAGAACTCAAGAAGTTAGACTCTAGAGAGCCAAATAACCCTATTAAAAATGGGGTACAGAACTAAACAAAGAGTTCTCACCTGAAGAATATCTAATGACTGAGAAGCACCTAATGAAATGTTCAACATCCTTAGTCATTAGGGAAATGTAAATCAAAACAACCCTGAGATTCCACCTCACACCAGTCAGAATGGCTAAAACCAAAAACAAAGGAGACAGCAGTTGTTGGCGAGGATGTGGAGAAAGAGGAACACTCCTCCACTGCTGGTGGGATTGCAAGCTGGTACAACCACTCTGGAAAGCAGTCTGGTAGTTCCGCAGAAAACTGGGCATGACACTCCCAGAGGATCCTGTTATACCACTCCTGGGCATATACCTGGAGGCTTCCCCTGCATGCAATAAGGACACATGCTCCACTATGTTCATAGCAGCCTTATTTATAATAGTCGGAAGCTGGAAAGAACCCAGATGTCCCTCAATGGAGGAATGGATTCAGAAGATGTGGTATATTTACACAATGGAATACTACTCTGCAATTAAAATCAGTGAATTCATGAAATTCTTAGGCAAAGGGTCAGAACTAGAAAATATCATCCTTAGTGAGGTAACCCAATCACAAAAGAACACACATGATATGCAGTCACTGATAAGGGGATATTAACCCAGAAACTTGGAATACCCAAGACACAATTCACATATCAATAGATTTCCAAGAAGATGGAAGGAGAGAACCCTGGTCCTGGAAAGACTGGATATAGGGGAATAGCAGGACAGAGAAGTGAGAGGGGGTTGAATGGGGAACAGGGGGAGGGAAGAGGGCTTATGGGACTTTTGAGGAGGAAGGAACGAGAAATGGGAAATCATTCGGAATGTAAATAAAAAAATATAGAAAAAAAAGACAGTTAAGACATCAAAAAGAAAAATAAGCTCTGGTCATTACAAAGTAATAGCCTATGAGTTACTGCAAAAACCTGTAAAGGCCAATCTTCATTCTAGTTTGCAGCTTCTTCCTCGAAGTCTTCTTCCTCAAGATCAAGAATCTCCTCTTTCAGCATTATTATAGCTTTTATTGTACCATCATAAAGAGGAAGGGCAGTAGGTTTGTTAATACTATTTATTTAATTTGGGATTATAAGTTATCATGCTAGAAGTTTTAACATTTCTTGTAGCTTTTCTTTATCATGTCTAGGATTCAGGTTGTTCTTCTTTAAAACCCACAAGCTCAAAGTGTCCACAGAGATTTTTTTCAGGTCCATGGATATCATAATGACCATGCAATTTTTGTCCTACCTTTATCAAGGTTTCTAAGTTTATGGTCCATTCTTCACAGTACCATTAATATACTTGCTCTACAAAATCCAAAATCTTGAGCTTCTAGATTATTGTAGCTCTCCTTTCAATAAGCATACCTCTGAGTATGTGTTCAAAAAGCAAGTGACTGTTTCCCTGTCCCATTTTTCTTGTTTCTTCTCTAACTTTTCCTTTTTTTTTAATGTTTTTTGCTTTTACCAAGTTCACTTAACTGTTCTTTACTTTTTCATTAGATGTATTCATTATTTACAATTCAAATGTTGTGCCCTTTCCTGGTTCTTCCTCCCCCCAAAATCCCATAAGCCATCCCCCCTTCCCCAATCAACCATCCCCTGCTTCCTTGTCCTGATATTCCTCTACACTATGGCATCAAATCTTTCCAGGACCAAGGGCCTCTCCTACCTCTGGTTTCTAACAAGACCATCTTCTGCTGCCTAAGTGTCTGGAGTCATGGGTAACTCCATGCATACTCTTTGGTTGATGGTTTTGTGCTTGGGAGCTCTGGGAGTACTGTGTGACTCATATTGCTGTTCCTCCTGTGGCACTGGAAACCCCTTCAGCTTCTTGGGTCCTTTCTCTAGCAGTCCCATTGGGGACTGTGCATTCAGTTCAATGCCTGGCTGAGAGTGTCCCTCTCTGTATTTGTCATGCACTAGGAGAGCTTCCCAGGTGATAGCTATATCTGGCTCCGGTCAGTCAGCACTTGTGGGCATCCCCAATAGTGTCTGGGTTTTGTAGGATGGATCTCTGGGTGGGGCAGTCTCTGGATGGTCTTTCCCTCAGACTCTGCTCTATACTTTGTCTCTGTATCACCTTCTGTGGATATATTTTTCCCCTTTCTACAAAGAACCCAAGGATCCACACTTTGTTCTTCCTCCCTCTTGGGCATCATTTGATATGTGAATTGTCTCTTAGGTATTCCAAACTTCTGACCAAATATCTACTTTTCAGTGAGTGCATACCATGTGTGTTCTTTTGTGATTGGGTTACCTCACTCAGAATGATATTTCCTAGTTCCATCTTTTTGTCTAAGAATTTCATGAATTCATTGTTTTTAATAGCTGAGTAATATTCCATTATTTAAATACACCAAATTTTCTGTATCCATTCCTCCATTGAGGGACATCTGGGTTCTTTCCAGCTTCTGGATATTGTAAATAGGGCTGCTATGAACATAGTGGAGCATGTGTCCTTATTACATACTGGAGAAACCTCTGGGTATATGCCCAAGGGTTATATAGTTGGGTCCTCAGGTAGTACTATGTCCAGTTTTCTGAGGAACCGCCAAACTGATTTCCAGAGTAGTTGTACCAGTTTGCAATCCCACAGCTGTGGAGGAGTGTTCCTCTTTCTCCACATCCTCCCCAATGCCTCCTGTCTCCTGAATTTTTGATATTAGCCATTCTGACTATTGTGAGGTAAAATCTCAGGGTTGTTTTGATTTGCATTTCCCTGATGACTAAGGCTGTTGAACATTTCATTAGGTGCTTCTCGGCCATTTGATATTCCTCAGGTGAAAATTCTTTACTTATTTCTGTACCCCATTTCTAATAAGGTTATTTGGGTCCCTGGAGTCTAACTTCTTGAGTTCTTTGTATATGTTGGGTATTAGCCCTCTGTTGGATGTAGAGTTGGTAAAGAACTTTTCCCAAGTTGTTGTTTGCCATTTTGTCCTATTGACAGTGTCCTTTGCCTTACAGAAACGTTGTAATTTTGTGATGTCCCATTTGTCAATTCTTGATCTTATAGCATACGCTATTGGTGTTCTGTTCAGGAAAATTTCCCTTGTGTATATGTCCTCAAGGCTCTTCCACAGTTTCTTTTCTGTTAGTTTCAGTATGTCTGGTTTTATGTGGAGGGACTTGATCCACTTGGATTTTCCAGAGAACTACTACAACTGGTAAACAACTTCAGCAAATTGGCAGGATATAAAATTAACTCAAACAAATCAGTAGCCTTCCTGTACTCAAAGGATAAAGAGGCTGAGAAAAAAATTAGGGAAACAACCACCTTCATAATAGTCACAAATAATATAAAGGGTCTTGGTGTAACTCTAACCAAACAAGGGAAACATCTGTATGACAATAACTTCAAGTGTCTGAAGAAAGAAATGGAAGAAGTCCTTAGAAGATGGAAAGATCTCCCATGATCATGGATTGGCAGGATTACTATAGTATAAATAGCCATCTTGTCAAAAGCAATATACAGATTCAATGTAATCCCCATCAAAATTCCAACTCAATTCTTCATAGAGTTAGGAAGAGCAGTTCTTAAATTCATCTGAAATAACAAAAACCTAGGATAGCTAAAACTATTCTCAAGAGTAAAAGAACTTCTGGGAGAATCAGTATCGCTGACCTCAAGCAGTATTACAGAGCAATATTGTTAAAAACTGCATGATATTGGTACAGTGACAGGCAGGTAGATCAATGGAATAGAATTGAAGACCCAGAAATTTACCCATACACCTAGGGTCACTTGATCTTTCAAAAAAGAGCTAAAGGCAGCCAGTGGAAAGAAGATAGCCTTTTCAACCAATGATATTGTTTCAAGTTGTGACTAGCATGGAGACAAATGCAAATTGGTCCACTCTTATCCCATTGTACTAGTGTAACCTCTTTGAGTCCCACATACAGGAGTCTGCTGGTCAGTTAACATGAAAACCTTGACTGGGAGAATGAAGATGATAATTGGAAAGGCAGAAAGAAGATGCAAGAAACAGCTATGGGAGGGCTGCTGGTTAATACCATGCCAACAGAGTATGTATTTTTCTCAGTATGTTTTAAAGGAAAGCAATGGAAAGCATAACCAATTCCATGGGGTTAAACAGAGACTACACATGGTGACTACAAATGACTACTTACCTGGTGAGTTTATGCTACACAGTAACTATGTTTGACTAACGCTTTTTTCTTCTGGTTTGGATAGTCTCTCAAGGATGTATGCATAAGCAGAAGAACTTGGGAGGATATAACATCTTACTTAACTAAAAACAAAGACAAATGTTGGCAAATTCATTCATGATTAGTCACAATCAAGAAGTCAGCCAAAGTTAACTCCAGGTGATTTCCCCACATTTCAAGAACAATTCTTGTAACCATCATATACCTTTTATATCAATGAAAATTTTTAATAAAATCTGTTTCTTATTAATCACTGAAAAGAATTCTTTTCAGTATGACTCTAACCAAACAAGTGAAAGATCTGTATGACAAGAATTTCAAGTCTCTGAAGAAAGAAATTGAAGAAGACCTTAGAAGATGGAAAAATCTGGATTAATATAGTAAAAATGACCATCTTCCCAAAAGCAATATACAGATTCAAGGCAATCCCCATCAAAATCCCAACTCAATTCTTCACAGAGTTAGAAAGAGCAATTCGTAAATTCATCTGGAATAACAGAAAACCCAGGATAGCTAAAACTATTCTCAACAGTAAAAGAACTTCTGGGGGAATCAATATCCTAGACCTCAAGCTGTACTACAGAACAATAGTATTAAAAATTGTGTGGTATTGGTACAGTGACAGGCATATAGATCAATGGAACAGAATTGAAGACCCAGAAATGAATCCACACTCCTACAGTCACTTGATCTTTGACAAAGGACCTAAAATCGTCCAGTGGAAAAAAGATAGCCCTTTCAACAAATGATGCTAGCTCAACTGGAGGTCAACATGCAGAAGAAAGCAAATTGACCGATTCTTATCTCCTTGCACTAAGCTCAATTCCAAGTGGATCAAGGACCTCCACATAAAACCAGACACACTGAAACTAATAGAAAGGAAACTAGGGAAGAACCTTGAACATAAAGGCACAGGGGAGAATTTCCTGAAGAGAAGTCCAATAACTTATGCTCTAAGATCAAGAATTGACAAATGGGACCTCATAAAATTACAAAGTTTCTGTAAGGCAAAAGACACTGTTAAAAAGACAAAGTGGCAACCAACTAACTAGGAAATGATCTTTACCAACCCTACATCTGACAGAAAGCTAATATCCAATATATACAAAGAACTCAAGAAGTTAAACTACAGAGAGCCAAGTAACCCTATTAAAAAATGGGGTACAGAGCTACACAAAGAGTTCTCACCTGAAGAATATCTAATGGCTGAGAAGCACCTAAAGAGCTGTTCATCATCCTTAGTCATTAGGGAAATGCAAATCAAAACAACCCTGAGATTCCATCTCACACCAGTCAGAATGGCTAAGATCAAAAACTCAGGAGACAGCAGTTGTTGGAGAGGATGTGGAGAAAGAGGAACACTCCTCCACTGCTGGTGGGATTGCAAGCTGATACAACCACTCTAGAAAGCAGTCTGGCAGTTCCTCAGAAAACTGGACATGACACACCCGGAGGATCTGGCTATTCCACTCCTGGGCATATACCCAGTGGCTTTACCTTCATGCAACAAAGACACATGCTCCACTATGTTCATAGCAGTCTTATTTATAATAGCCAGAAGCTGGAAAGAATCCAGATGTCCCTCAATGGAGGAATGGATTCAGAAGATGTGGTATATTTACACAATGGAATACTACTATGCAATTAAAAACAATGAACTCACGAAATTCCTAGGCAAATGGTCAGAACTTGAAAATATCATCCTTAGTGAGGTAACTCAATCACAAAAGAACACACATGGTATGTAGTCACTGATAAGGGGATATTAACCCAGAATCTCAGAATACCCAAGACACAATTCACATATCAATAGATTTCCAAGAAGATGGAAGGAGAGACCCCTGGTCCTGGAAAAACTGGATGTAGGGGAATGCCAAGACAGAGAAGCGAGAGGGGGTTGAATGGGGAAAAGAGGGAGGGAAGGGGGCTTATGGGACTTTCAGGGAGGGAGGAAATGAGAAAGGGGAAATGATTTGGAATGTAAATAAAAAAAAACTTAGAAAAAAAAAGAGTTCTTTAACCCCAAGAAAAATAATGCTTAGATAATCCAGAAATCAGCTTCTCCTTTTCTTGATAACATTTTGCCAAAGCACCAAAACGTGGTTTAAACAGTCATGCGAAAATTGATGAGAAAAACTCAGGAACCAGGTTTAAGTTAGGCTGAAGCCAACCATTGGCCCAACTCTTTATGCAATATCTGTCATCCAAGAACGGCTGCTAATGCAACTGACTGGAAACTAAGCTGTCTATGCATGAGCCTGCCCTCATTCCCCTGTTCATATTCTTGGAACTGCTACGTTAGCCTCCCACAAAAGCTCACTCTTCCCAGACACGTCCCCTCCCCCCCATACATGCCTGCCACCTGTTTGCTACATGCAACTCTGGTTACTGATTCAAAATCTAGGATGAATTCATCTAATCAGCACCCAGTAATGAAGATTAAAATATATTTGGGACTGTAAAAGAATGGGAAGAAAGCTGGGGAAAAAAAGCTTGTAATGAATTATAAAATCAGTTTTATTTTTATTTTTTATTAACTATTTTTATACACTCTATATTTAATTCCCCACCCCGCCAACCCATGTCCACCCTCCGACTGTTCCACATCCCATACTTCCTCCTCTCCCCCTGTCTCTTTGTAGATGTTCCTATCCCCCACCCCACTAGACCTCTCAACTCCTTGGGGCCTCCAGTCTCTTGAGGTTTAGGTGCATCATCGCTGAATGAACACAGACCTGGTAGCCCTCTATTGTATGTGTGATAGGGGCCTCATATCAGCTGGTGTATGTTGCCTGTTTGGTGGTCCAAGTTTGAGCGATCCCTTGGGATCAAATTAATTGAGACTATTGGTCCTCCTACAGGGTCTCCCTCAACTTCATCCAGCCTTCCCTAATTCAACATCAGGGGTGCATTAGTGACCTGCTTGAGTTTCAGTCCTGACTTCCTTTTGTGATGAACAGCAACACAGAAGTGTAAGGTAAATAAACCCTTTACTCCCCAACTTGCTTCTTGGTCATGGTGTTTGTACAGGAATAGAAACCCTAAGACAAATGGTCAGTTGCTTCTGTCCATTGGTTGTATGCAAATATCTGCATCTGACTCTTTCAGCTGCTTGTTAGGTCTTCCAGAGTGTTGTCATGTTAGGTCCCTTTTTGATGGTGTTTCATAACCTCAGTAATAGTGTCAGGCCTTGGGACCTCCCCTTGTGCTGTATCCCACTTTGAGCCTATTGCTGGACCTTCTTTTCCTCAGACTCCTCTCCATTTCCTTCCCTATAATTCTTTCAGACAGGAAAAATTATAGGTCAGATTTATGACTGTGGGATGGCCCCTTTCTCCCTCATTTGAAACCTTTTTTTCCTGCTGGAGGTAGGGTTCTATAAGTTCCCTCTCCCTAGTGTCAGGCATTTCATCTAAGGTCCCTCCCTTTTGGTCCTGTGAGTCTCTCAGCTCCCAGGTCTCTGGTGCATTCTGGAGGACCCTGCAAACCTCCTATATCCTGAGGAGGTTGGCTGTTTCTATTCTTTCTGCTGGCCTTCAGGGATTCAGTCTTATTCCCTCCCCCAATGTCGGATCAGGTTCCCCTTAACCTCACTCTTCCTAGACACGCCCCCCCACACACCCATGCCTGCTACCTGGTTGCTACATGCAACTCTGGTTACTGACTCAAAGTCCAGGGTAAATTTATCTAACCAGCACACTGTAATGAAGAGTAAAATCTATTTGAGTCTGTAAAAGAATGGGAAAAAATTGAAGAAAAAAAAAAAGCTTGTACTGCATTGTAAAACATTCTTGCCCTAAGTCAAAATGGCAGATAGGTAAGAACATCTGCAACCAGAGCAAAAAACATTTTCCCCAAGAAATCACACAGCCACTGAAAACTCCTCAACCTGTGTCCTTTAACCAATTACTGCCTTCAAAAAATTCTAATTCTAATGCCCTCAAATTGTCTTTCCTTTGCCCATAAATTCCTTGCTCATGCTCAGCTGATCCCTCAAGTTTCCATGGTTTCCTGTGAAAAGCAAGGAACACAAACACATCACGGTTCATTGAGAAGATCCTTACACTCTGTGTAAAAGCACTAACTTTGTAAAAGATGCTCAGATCTTAATTTCTGAGTTGGATTACTCGGTAATCCTTTTCATCCTGTATTGCTATGTATCAGTAAATACAGTTATGTGGGACTACAATTTGTTCTGCCTTTCTTGGGCTGATTAGATCCTGAGTCAGCTAATGTTTGAACAGAAGTGTAAGAAAGTGTTTCTAAATTTCTTTCTTTGGTTTTACTCTTTCTCTATTAGGGGAAGGAATTGTATTTTTCAGAAGTACTGGTGAAGTACTGAGTGCTGTAGAGTGAATATTACCTGCAGAGTACAGTTTCCAAGAGGAATAAATCTAGGTATTTAATAGGATCCATTTCTGATTTTTCAAACTTCAGTAGTATATTTTCTTACATCCTGTACTGTGAAAATTAAAAACAATGCAATTTATAATTTTAATCATTTATGATTTTATTCATGAAATAACTTCTCAGTTTTTGGCATCTGCCGCATCTAATTCATTTCATACCAGCTCAATCTTCAACAAATGTGAAGAATGAATGAGCAATAGGTCAAATCTGACAGGCTTTACTGGATTTCCTTACTGGAATTTTCATTACCCTCTTAGCCATTTATAATGCTGTTTTCATAGAAAAGAAATACTTTTTTCAAGATTTTTTTATTAGATATATTCTTTATTTACATTTCAAATGTTGTCCCCTTTCCTGGTTTCCCCTCCCCTGAAAATCCCATTAGCTATCTCCCCTTCCCCAATCAACCCTCACCCACTTCCCTGATATTCCTCTACACTATGGCATCAAATCTTTCCAGGACCAAGGGAATCTTTTCACTTTGGTGTCTAACAAAACCATCCTCTGCTGCCTATGTGTCTGGAGTCATGGTAAACTCCATGTGTACTCTTTGGTTGATGGTTTTGTCCCTGGGATTTCTGGGAGTACTGGGTGACTCATATTGTTGTTCCTCCTGTGGCACTGCAAACCCCTTCAGCTCCTTGGGTCCTTTCTCTCTCTCCCCATTGGGGACCCTGTGCTCAGTTCAATGGCTGGCTGAGAGTGTCCCCCTCTGTATTTGTCATGCACTAGGAGAGCTTCCCAGGTGATAGCTATATCTACCTCCAGTCAGTCAGCACTTGTGGGCATCCCCAATAGTGTCTGGGTTTTGTAACTCTACCCAGAGGATTCTCCAGCATGTAATAAGGACACATGCTCAACTATGTTCATAGCAGCCCTATTTATAATAGCCAGAAGCTGGGAAGAACCCAGATATCCCTCAACAGAGGAATGGATCCAGAAAATGTGGTATACATACACAATGGAATTCAGCCATTAAAAACAATGAATTCATGAAATTCTTAGACAAAGAGATGGAACTAGAAAATATCATCCTGAGTGAGGTAACCCAATCACAAAAGAACACACATGGCTTGCACTCACTGATAAGTGGCTATTAGCCCAGAAGCTTGGAATATTCAAGACACACTTCACATATCAAATGATGCCCAAGAAGGAGGAAGAACAAAGTATGGATCCTTGGGTCCTTTGTAGAAAGGGGAAAAACTGCCCACAGAAGGAGATACAGAGACAAAAGTTGGAGCAGAGTCTGAGGGAAAGACAATCCAGAGAAATGAAATACTTTTATAAGTGAAAACTTTTATAATATCACATATATATTTAGTAGGTGAATAATGTCTCAAATGAGTTCAAAAAAGAACCTAATTCTTACTATCATACAAATTTGATACATAATTCTCTTTATACACGTAAAATTTTGTGAAGACAAACTAGTTAACCTAAAAAAGTATATTAATGCATTGGTATTAAATAGGTACTAAATACATAAGGTTAATTGTTAAGTTTGACTTGGTATTGAGTTAAATAATGAAGAGTTTCTAATATTCTGTGGAGGTATGAAGGTATTTGCTGGAAGAGTTAACCACAGGGAAGACTCTCTGAAAATGATTTGCTCTGACCAGCAACAGATAAAGGAAGTCCTAGGGGAAATTTGTTGTTCTTGTGTGAATGTTTTTGGTCTGTATTAGCAAATCTTCATTAATGTTGCTGTTGCCACAATCCATTGCAGCCATATCAATCCAGGATGTTTGGCCCACTACAGTAAAAAAAAGACGAGTATTCTGGAGCCCACATTGAGACGTTTGTGACAAACAGGTTCATGGTCTAAGGAGATGCCAGAATCTTAGCCTCTATCATGCAAGCAAATGCTATTGGTCTACTTAGCTCATATTTTGTAAGGCAATCTAATATATCCCCTTTACACATGTGCACGCACACACACACAGAGATTATATATATATATATATATATATATATATATATATATATATATATATATGTATAATTTTGTTCTTTCTACTTAGAGAGCCACCCCTACAATAACCAAGGTAGGCAATCATTGACCAACAACATAATAGCAATCCAAGCTTATTCTAAGTTTTCTTGAAACGTAGCTGGATTTCATACATGTTTGTTTCTGACCCTAAGTTCTTGACTTTCCTTTCATGAAAATATATATTTAAATGAACACCTATAAATTCTTTCTTTATTAATCTGGTATATATAGAGATTATTTAACATTACAAAAATTCATAAAACAAAAATATCTTTTCTCTGTTTAACAACCAGTTACTATCCACCAAAAAACTTGAAATGCAGATATTATGTAATACGTTTGTGGGAGAACCAATAGGTAGCAATCAGCAGACACAAATATTCTCCTAATTAAAAGAAACATTTGAGAATTGAAAGATTTTCAACCTATTCTGACTGTTTAACAACTTTACCTCAATCTTTTCTTCACTGTTTCACTAACTCATTCAACACTTAAAACTTCCCTATGTCCATTGTTTCAGAATTTTGTACATAATTCATTCTGTTCTGTTGACTTTATATTAATCACCTTTCATATATAACTCTTCCTAACTTTTGTAATGCTGTCAATAATAATTCTTACAAGACCTAAGAAAAATTGGGACTGGGGTGGGGAATGACATTCTGAGAAATGGCTTTAAGTTCCAGAAAAGGAAATTTTACTGTTACTTACAAATTCCTCATGAATTGAATATAGCATATATTTGTTTTAGTACGGATGTCTAACTGTGCCCACTGTTACTAAGAATTGGAATTGAAACTCAGAGAACAATATTATAATAGGAACACTATCAGGTATATGACAGATCTTTAGTCAACGAAGTCACCATACACTCATCTTGATTTTATTTAGGACTTGGGTGGGGCTAATTTTTTAGCAAACTGTTTCCTATACTATAGAGAAATAAGTATAATTATCTCATATCCTGAATTTCTTATCCTTAACATGGCATATCTTTAACATAATAGAGAGAAGAAGCTTATTTGGATAAATAAAGTCCATAAGTTAGTTGCAATATAAAATTAAATCTCCAGGTCAAACCAACATATGTACATGGTAGATATAGATTAAATACTTCATGTATTTTTCAATCTTGGTTAAAATTAAATAAATCTTACAAAATATTTTGCCACCCAATTTTTTTTCTGTTTCTATAGGAAAAATAAGAATTTATCTACTTGTTCAAATACTAAATTTACAGGAGTCATGATCACTTTCTGTAATAGTCTCAAATCTATGATAGCATCCTATAGCTTCCTTCTCCTTTGTCATAAATTGCATTCATTTTCACTCAATCATAGCTCATTTAAGCCTGATTTCATGAGACAATGAATCTAATAAATAAGGTCTAGAAACACATTTTTGTTGTTATTGTACTATAAACTTGAAGGTTCAGATATGTTAGTGCACCTACAGTCACATGCATTTTGAAAAAGATGTCACAAATTCACAATGGGGAAAAAACAGACATAATTTTTATCAATTAGTGCTTGAAAACTGAAAATTTATCAAAAAGGGAGTATGGATTCCTCTCTCCTACTCTGCACTCAATAAATTCCAGGTGGATCCAAGATCTAAATATTAGATCTGAAACTCTGAAACATCTAGAAGACGAAATCAAAAGAATATTTTTTGATGTTGCTCAGAAAATATCCTTTTCAAGAGGACCTTGGTAAACCAGGAACTATGACCAACAACAGATAATTAGGACACCATGAAACTAAATCATGAATTTAATTTTCTTTATTATGTTTTTCCTCAATAACACAAATAGATTGCTTTATAGAAAAATTTGAATCTGGTATGTAACTGCTTTCCTTTTATTTCTTTTTTTTTGTAGTATTCTAATGTTTTATGACAAGTTATTAATTTTGAAAAAATTAAACAGGTTAATGGTACATTAACTTAACATGATCTTATACACTCAATATTCCCATGTATTAATCTTGTAGCATGTACTAGTTAGTTTGTAAATACATACAATCAATACGTAGCTACACCATGCTAGTTGGACACACGTGACATTCCTGACATTCCTGATAGTAATTTTTACTTTTTGTATTAAAGGGAAAAAACTTCTAAGCTAAATAAAGTAGATGCTTTAGATGGAAATCCACATACAGCATAGAATGTGAAATTCGTGTTTAATAGCTATTTCAAGATTAGAACTAAGCAAATTCTTCCCTGAGAATGAGCTTTGAACCATATAAATATGACCAGAAATATTTTTTAAGACTTTTAACAAACATAAAAATGCTGTATTAAAATTATAATTCAACCTCACACGCTTTATTACAGAAATGTGATTTTTCTTTGCACAAATACTATAAATAATCTTAATTGAGATCTTAACAATAGAAGCCACCTGCTCTGAATGCACTGACATTCAACCACTCTCGAAGTTTCATATTATACTATGAAATATCTTATGCCATTATAATCATCTGACTATACACACTGAAAGCAATTTAAAACTCAATACTATGAAGAAAATGAGGGAGGAAAATCACATCTGTGAAGTGAGGGAATGAATTTCGTTTCAGAGAAAAACATAAAAGAGAGCACTTTATCTATATCAAGCTTTTCTTGCCAATTTCATCTGCAAATCATGCTTGAAAATCTTACATATGTTCTGCTATTATGTAGCACAATACATTTAGATTGTATATTCATTACCAAATTAATTCCTATATCCTTTTTGAATTTACTGGAATACATAATTAAACAGATTGTCATTTCTTTTTATCTGATCATAAATTAGAAATTGTGGCAAATAGTCTATAAATATATAAGTTGATTGACCTAGATAGACATACAGATTAGAAATTAATTTATATATTGAAACATTTATTTTCTAATACATTTTAGCTATGTTCTTATAGTAATATTAAATATCATTAGCTATACTAAATTTTTAGCATGATAAGTACTTCTTACAATTAAACTTTTTTGACATTTGAATAAAACTTTAAATCTTATAAGACAAATTTTATATAGCTTTAAATACAATGTAAATGTGAGTGATAATAACAAATTTTCAATAATATCTCCCACTTGAATATATTCATGTATTTTAATTATATTTTTCCCAAACAATATTCTAAAATATTTTAAAAATCCAGCTGTGTGAGATTCTGAGAGAATTCAACCAAATATTCTTTCCTTTAATCATAACATTATGTAGCCATGGGTAACAGGCATATTTTTTGCAACTAATGATCTTTTAACTAAAATAAAATAAAATTGAAGTATAGATTTTATAAAATCTAATAATTATTACAAGTTGTATGTTGTTTCTTGAGTTTTCTATCATATATTATCTAAAATAAAGGAATATATTAGATTTGGCATAATTTATTAAATTAAAATATAATTCATAATCTCATAATTTTCCATTTTCCAAACTTTTACATACCATGAATACCACCCCATTTGCTCAGTGCTCTAAAACTCGACATTTCTTTGTGAGTTATTATTGTTACATATACGCATATACATGTGAATAAACATTTGAACACCATATAAAACCTAGTAAGTTTACTAGCTGTTGCTTGTACTTAGTATTAAGTGCCCAGATTTTTATTTTTTGTTTATTTTTGAAAGATCTACTATTATTTCCATTCATCTAGAACAGGAAAAAGAAAGTTAGCAAAAAAGAAAGTTACCTTATTGGAGAATGGAAATATGTTTCAATAGAAAAAAAACAGTGGTTTCTTTCTCACAAATCCCAGGCTTAATCCTCAACACTCCCACGGTGGCTCAAAACCACATATAACTCTAATGCCAGGGGACCTAATACCCACCCTCTGCTTTCATAAGCATCAAACATGCAAGTAATGTACAATCATATGTGAAAGTAAATTATCTATACTACAAAATGAAATCTAAAAACTCATTAATTACTACAGTATGGTCTTAAGAAAGAAATAATTAACCATTTGGAGGAGAAGGGCTAATAAGTGCATAATAAAATTACTATGAGATCAAGTATAAGCAAAAACAATAAAAATTAAGAATCTTTATTAATGCAATTTCTTTACTTTTTAAATCTATTTCGTAAGTTAAATTGCTTATTCTTTAAATTATATCTTATCACTTTTGAGCACCTATTTTTCAGATTGAATTATGCCTTATTTTGTTGTTCAAGGGAGTATTCCAAAATTTATAATATATTCTAGAATTATTATAAAAATGATTGTCATGGCATGTTTGTTTTTCTCTAAAGTGGATATAAATTATTTGGAGAATCTTAACAGTAATGGAATCACTGTAAGATGGCAAAAATAAAACAGCTTAACAGGATTGTCTTCCATGTCATCAATCAGTCTGATCATAGACCATAAAAATCTGATGGATTTGATAACTTCATAACATTTATAGCCACATGCTAAATTGATAAATATTCTTAAACCATCTACACTCAATAGTTAACAAAAGCTAAGAAAAAGGGTGAATGACTACTTGTGAGGTAATGGTAATAACTTATTTGACCTGGGAACTGGTTAAGTGTCATGCAATTTCTTTTTTTTTTTTTTAATATTTCCTCCAAACTTTATTTAGGATTTGAGAATTACATATGGAGCTGGAGAGATAGCTCTGTGGTTAACAGAATTACATACATGTATATAATGTGTTCTGGTCCATCCAGGTACCATTATCTCTTGTACAATTTCTTTTTTTTTTCTTTTCTTTTTTTATTTTTTCTAAGTTTTTTTTTTATTTACATTCCAAATCATTTCCCCTTTCCCGTTTCCTCCCTCCCCGAAAGTCCCATAAGCCCCCTTCCCTCCCTCTTTTCTCCATTCAACCCCCTCTCCTTTCTCTGTCCTGGCATTCCCCTACATCCAATCTTTCCAGGACCAGGGGTCTCTCCTTCCATCTTCTTAGAAATCTATTGATATGCGAATTGTGTCTAAGGTATTCCGAGATTCTGGGTTAATATCCCCTTATCAGTGACTACATACCATGTGTGTTCTTTTGTGATTGGGTTGCCTCACTAAGGATGATATTTTCAAGTTCTGACCATTTGCCTAGGAATTTCGTGAATTCATTGTTTTTAATTGCAGAGTAGTATTCCATTGTGTAGATATACCAGATCTTCTGAATCCATTCCTCCGTTGAGGGACATCTGGGTTCTTTCCAGCTTCTGACTATTATAAATAAGGCTGCTATGAACATAGTGGAGCATGTGTCCTTACTGCATGCAGGTAAAGCCTCTGGGTATATGCCCAGGAGTTGTATAGCCGGATCCTCCGGGAGTGTCATTCCCAGTTTTCTGAGGAACTGCCAGACTGCTTTCCAGAGTGGTTGTACCAGCTTGCAATTCCACAGCAGTGGAGGAGTGTTCCTCTTTCTCCACATCCTCACCAACAACTGCTGTCTCTTTTGTTTTTGATCTTAGCCATTCTGACTGGTGTGAGAGGGAATCTCAGGGTTGTTTTGATTTGCATTTCCCAAATGACTAAGGATGATGAACATCTCTTTAGGTGCTTCTCATCCATTAGATATTCTTCAGGTGAGAACTCTTTGTTTAGCTCTGTACCCCATTTTTTAATAGGGTTACTTAATATGTTGATTTTTCAAGTATGGAGCATGTCATCCATTTCCCTGTTCAATTTGTTTCTAAGAAGATTTTGAAAAGCTAAGGGCTTAGATTGAACAGAAAAGGTAAGTTTATAAATGTGCATGCCATTGTATCATCTATTAAATTTTATTCACTGGAATTTTTCTTTAAAGATTTAGAATTTTAAATTAATTACATAATTCTGATATCGTTTCTCCTTTTATTTGTAATTAGGTTTTTTCTCAGATACACTTTATTTGTAAACTTTTTAGTTGATCTACTCTATTTCTTGAACTTATTTTTCAAGTTACATTCATAGTATACTACATCAATAATTTGATAGAGTGAAACATGTTTTCTAAGCTTGACTTTGTAGAGTCACTCAATGCTTGATTAGTTTTCCTATCATGGGAATTCTCAAAGCTTTTCCTAAGTCCCAAAAGAATCTCAAAGGAAAGTAGTAGTGCCTGTTATTATTCATCTTCACTAGAGAATCGTTTAGGATCATAATTTACTTTGGGAAATTCACTTGATACGGTATGAAATGCCACAATTTTATCGTTTAAATTGAATCTTGGGGATATAGTGGTAACTAAGACTTTGATAGAACTCACTGCTCTTGCAGAGAACCCAAGTTCAATTCCCAGTACCCGCATGAGGTCACTCATAGCTGCCTCTAACTCCAACTCCAGGAGAGTCATTTTAGCCTACTTGTATAACATATACATGCATACACATATAAGAAAATAGAATATTTATATCAAATAATTACATTAAGGAATATTGGAGTCGTTATTGCAAAGGGAAGGGCTTCAAATTCTTTTCTTCTTAAGACACTTCAAAACCGTTGTTTCATATACACCAGTAATAATAGTTGCCCTTTTATTCAGAGAATGATTTCCTAAAAATACCAATCGTCCAGAATTAAGTGTATGAATAATAATTTTATTTAGAGCACAAATATTTAAATCTATAAAATCGATTTCCCATGAAAGCACTTTCAAACCACCAAAACTGAGGGAAATAATAACAGACAAATAATACTATCAATTAAGGGTCTGTGACTGGGACCAAAAAAAAAAACTTAATAAAGACAATTAGAAGAAGAAAAAATATTTTTAGGTTTATCATCTTAGAGATTTACATCCAGAATCACCTGGCTTTGTGTCTATAGCAAAACAGAACACTTATTTTGGCATAATTGTGCTGAAGTGGAAGCTACACAATACACAGCACTCAAAATAATAATGATAATGATAATAAAAACAAAAACAATAATGATGATGATAATAATAATAATAATAACAATAAACTAGAATGAGCTCTTATATGACTCTATCATGGTTTCTGGATGGGAATAAGATTTCCAGAGATTTTATGACTGATTAACAATAACTGCAAAGAGAATCATATTATATGCAAATATATCCAAGATGAAATGAATGGAAATCTTTGTGATTTGAAAAACTGAATTGTGATTTTTATTGTTTTAATTAAAGTTCTGTCTCCCTATCACATATCTATCTATCTATCTATCTATCTATCTATCTATCTATCTATCTATCTACTTATCTGTTGTATTAATATTTCAGACTGGTCCAGCAACCTAGAAATTAGAGTTGAGAATTCTCAAAATTATAGAAATTTGTATTATATGAACCAGATATATAATATATACTGTATGAACCAGATATATAATATATATTAAAGGAACCAGATATACCACTATTTGACATGTGTACAAAAGACTCCACATCATCATTCACAAAACTTGTTTCAGTCGTATTCATTGTCACTCTATTCTGAAGATGTGGAAAATGGAAAAAACCTAAATGTACCTCAATTAATGAACAGATAATGGATGTTTTGGTACATACATGTAGTAACTTCAGTTGAAAAGACTTTTATTGAGTATGAAAAAAAAGAAATTACAAAAATTTTCAGATAAATAAATGGAACTAGAAAATATTACATTGATAATAAATATTATGTTTCCCAGATCCAGAATGTAAAGCATCTTAGGTTTTCTCTTATTTATAGTTCCTATCTCCTAATGTATAGTTTCCTATCTCCTAAAGCTTATAATCATAAATAGCTATCAAACTAAGGAAAAAGTGAGCAATTGAATGTTAGGTCAGAGAAGAGCTTTTGATAGACAAGTAGCTTGTGGAACAAGGGCTAATGTCTAAACTTCCAAAGGTTTTTTTTAAACCCTGAGCACAAAATTGTCCTTAATATTATTCATTCTGTAATCACTGAAGAACAGATGTTAATGAGATTCACCAGTAAAACAACAGTGATAATTGTTATGATTCCCAGGTATGTTTGTTGCTAACACCAAGTCTTTAAGTAAAATGCTCCTGTGATCTTAATTGATGTGATTAGAAAAGTGTTAAGTAAACTTCATCCAATCAGAATGTGTTAACTTTCTAGAAACAAATTGTTACAGTGAGTAGGAATATAAACACACTACAGGAAAAATCAGTCTCTGGGATAAGAGCCCCACTTCTCCAATCCAGGAGTACTAAGCTATGAACGATTGCCATATTTCATCATTTCTATGTCAGCAGCTCGGTAGAGCAGGAACATGATTCACTTCATTTCATGTGTGGGCAACCACCCCAGACGGGAGCCCAGCTATCACAGATGAAGAGAATTTGGACGAAACTAATGAAAGACAAGGGGGAAAGCAGCAGTGAAAAAAGGGGGAAAACAAATATCAGCTATGTAGAGTTGCCTTAGATTACTGTGGTTCTTAGTATGCAAAAGAAGCAGAAACAGTAGGCACTGTGAAGACTTTGAGAGTAATTCAGGGAGACAGAAGTAAAAGATGCATCTATATAGATACGAAACCAATAGAATACGATTGAAGAACCAGAAATGAATGAACACACCTATGGTCACTTGATCTTTGACAAAGGAGCTAAAACCATCCAGTGGAAAAAAGACAGCATTTTCAACAATTGGTGATGGTTCAACTGATGGTCTACATGTAGAAGTATACAAATTGATCCATTCTTATCCCCTTGTACAAAACTCAAATTCAAGTGAATCAAGAACCTCCAAATAAAACCAGAAAGACTGAAACTAATAGAAAAGAGAATGGGGAAGACCCTAGAGCACATGGGCATAGGAGGAAAGATCCTAAACAGAACACCAACAGCTTATGCTGTAAGATCGAGAACTGACAAATGGGACCCCATAAAATTGCAAAGCTTCTGTAAGGCAAAGGACACTGTCAATAGGACAAAACTGCAACCAACAGATTTAGAAAAGATCTTTATCAATCCTACATCCAATAGAGGACTAATATCCAATATATACAAAGAGCTCAAGATGTTAGACCCTGGAGAAACAAATAATCCTATTAAAAATGGGGTACAGAGCTAAATAAAGAATTCTCAACTGAGGAATACCAAATGGCTGAGAAACATCTAAATTTTTTTTCAACATCCTTAGTCATCAGGAAAATGCAAATCAAAACATCCTTGAGATTCCACTTCATACCAGTCAGAATGGCTAAGACCAAAAACTCAGGTGACATAGATGCTGGTGAAGATGTGGAGAAAGAGGAACACTCCTCCATTTCTTGTAGGATTGCAAGCTGGTAAAACCACTCTGGAAATCAGTTTGGGGGTTCCTCAGAAAATTGGACACAGTACTACCTGAGGACCCAACCATACCACTACTGAGCATATACCCAGAAGATGCTCCAACATGTAATAAGGACACATGCTCCACTATGTTCATAGCAGCCTTATTTATAATAGCCAGAAGCTGGAAAGAACCCAGATGTCCCTCAACAGAGGAATGGATACAGAAATTGTGGTACATTTACACAATGGAGTACTACTCAGCTATTAAAAACAATGAATTCATGAAATTCTTAGGCAAATGTGTGGAACTAGAAAATATCATCCTGAATGAGGTAACCCAATCACAAAAGAACACATATGGTATGCACTGACTGATAAGTGGATATTAGCCTAGAAACTCAGGATACCCAAGATATAATTCACAGACCACATGAAGCTCAATAATAAGGAAGACCAAAGTGTGGATACTTTGGTTCTTAGAAGGGGGAACAAAGCATCCAGGGAGGAAATACAGAGACAAACTGTGGAGCAGAGGCTGAAGGAAAGGCTATGCTGAGACTGCCCCACCTGGGGATCCATCCCATATAGTTACAAAACCCAGACACTATTGTGGATGGGAACAAGTGCTTGCTACAGGAGCCTGATATAGCTGTCACATGGGAGGCTCTGTCAGTGCATGACAAATACAGAAGGTAACACTCTCAGTCAGCCATTGAGCTGAGCATAGGGTTCCAATGGAGAGGCTAGAAAAAGGACCAAAGGAGCTAAAGGGATTTGCAGCCTCATAGGAGGAACAACATTATTAGCCACCCAGTACCCCCAGAGCTCCTAGGGACTAAATCATCAACCTAAGAATACTCATGGAGGGACCCATGGCTCCAGAGACTTAGGCAGCAGAGGATGGTCTTGTTGGACATCAAAAGGAGGAGAGGCCCTTGGTCCTGAGAAGGCTTGATGCTGTGGTGTAGGGGAATGCTAGGACAGGGAATCAGGAGTGGGTAAATTGGTGAACAGGGGGAGGGAGATGGGTTAGGGAATTTTGGGGGGAGAAACCATAAAGGGAACAACGTTTGAAATGTCAATAAAGAATATATCTAATAAAAAAAAGAACACATACACATTCAGATTATACTTTGGTAATGAATGAGATATGAACTTGACTTTTGCAATGTTATCAGAATTTAAATTTTGTGGGGTAGAATGATTCTTGAATTGCTGTCATATGCTGACTGGAAACTAAGAGTCCTGCCAAAAGGAGGAGCTTGACTTAGCTACTGTCTTATTTAATTGACAAATAGTAATTCAACATATTCTAGGACTAGAGTATGACGTTCAAATCCATAGTTAAATATATAAAGCTTGGGGTCATTAGCATAGCCATCACAGATATTAATTTTATTGGTGAAACTCAGATTCCTCTTTATTGGCTATTTTGAAGCACTAAATGAATTGTGGACCATAGTCATCTTTGCAAGGTCAGTTTTAATGGCATGAAGTTTCTCAAACTATTCTGTATGAGTTTCTCTCTGAGAAAGATCCATTATTTTGTTGACTACATATGTTTTCTTATTCTAATGTTAACATTTCCATAAAATTTTGAAGGATTATATATATATATATATATATATATATATATATATATATATATATATATGATTGACGAGTTTTGACAATGACTATAAAACTGACATGACCCTATATAAAATCAATTATTTTTACAGTAATGATAAATATTACATATTTATTTAGTTTGGTTGTCCAAAGAAGAATGTTTTCCCCACATTTTTAATCAGGACTTGATGAGATTTACACCAGAGGGATCCCAGGTGCCTCTTATATGAAAACCAAAAAGCATGCTGCAAATCCACCTTCCTAAGGACAAGGTTTAGAAATGTTTATTAGGAACAGAACCATGTCTTGAGTCAAGCGCATCAAGAAGTATCAAGCATGGGGAAAGGTGAGAAAATAGAAGAAAAACTGACCTCTCCATCAATCAGTTTACAAAGAATTAAAGGCCTTCTTCCAGTTGTGAGAGATCATGCTTATTTCTTTCTATGCTGGTAGTTATTCTCTGGTGTGGCCAGATTCTACTGAATTATACATCATCTCATGCACTACCTATCCCTTCATCCAGAGCTTATTTGATTAAAGTGTTCTTCATTGGCCTTGCAAGTCAGTGACATATAATCAGCTCCTTCAGCCAACCTTCAAAAGAACCAAATGGCAAATATACATTGCTTCATTTTCACCCAGCTGCCCCCAAGCAAGGATATAAATATCCATGTTTTCTTTCCAGTTAGAGGTATATTGACATAAGAAATGAATTGGTGTATGATATATAATACATTTTCATATTTTACTGCAGATAGTCTTGTATTTGATGCTTCTGGCATTGTAATGAAGTCTTCATTGCATATTACATTCCACATTTACCATATATTCTTAATAACACAAAGTTTTGTAGCAAAGCGTCTTACATGACTTTTAATCTTTGAGACATTTTAAAAGTATTTTGGCTTTTATTCTCTCACTCTCTTAGCTTCTCTCTTGTCCTCTTGGGTACTTCCTTTCCCCTTCCCCTTCCCCCACCCCCTCTCTCACGTGGTCATGGCTGGCCTCTACTTCTCTACTCTCTTCTTCTCTCTGCCTTTCTCTGCCTCTCCTACCCCCTTAACTCCCCTCTCCATGCCCTAAATAAACTCTATACCACAAACTTCTATACCAAAAAAAAAGTATTTTGTTTTGAAAAATTCCCATGAACTTCCTAATATATTTATTCAAGGCAAAATATAATATATAGATAAAGATTAAACTTCATTAATTTTAAGGAGGTTTTGGTACAGTTTATGAAAATAGGTCTGTCATTCACTGACTATATACTAACCTGTTTGAAATATAAGCCAACAAAATAAAACTAATTAGTGTAGTCAGTGAAAATACAGGTGTTATATTTTGGCTCTCCTTTTGTCTTCTAGAATGGAAAATACGTGTATGCATATCAGTGATGTTTTTATTTTACTTGGAGTATACTTTTCCATAGAATTCCAATGCTCATATATTAATTACTTTGTTGCTGCCTTTGGTGACTGTGGAGTCATTAAGAGGTGGTAACTAGGAGAAGAAAGTCAAGTCTTTGTGGAACATGTCAAAGGAATCTTGAGTTGCAATTAAAAAAGTTAGTTTTTTTTGGTTAAAATTACTTTTATCCAGTAGAAAATGTCATACAAAAGTCAAACAAAAATCTACAAATTATAATGATTTGTATGACGTTTCATTTCTCCTAATGGAATGTCATTATATCCCAAGAGACTGGTAGCATTTTGGAAAAAAACAAAAACAAAAACAAAAAAAATGTTATCACTTTAAAGTATTAAGGACCTATTAAACATCAAGATACCCTTCTACTGTATAAAAGTGGTTAACTTTAAGTCTGTTGCAGATCTTTGGTACATAAATTTATATGAACCTTGTCCCATCAATGACTTTCCTTTATAAGGAGCCCTGAAATGGTTTGGTTTTTTTTTGTTTGTTTTTTGTTTTGTTTTGTTTTGTTTAGACAAAATTAGGGTCTCTTTCAGCTCTTTTTGGCTGCCTTTAAACAGTAGGTACATTGCAAAGTCCTCTCACACTTCTGGCTAGCCTTTGTGATTTTCATTTCAATTTCTGGGAAATTATTTTCTATATTCTAGCTGCACAGACAACTTCACATCTGCATTAACAAACTGCTTATCTTTTATAGTTTCAGTAGAAATTTGGGGATAAAAAAATTGCCTGCAATGATGAACAGGTTTTGGCTATAACTCATCTAAGTATTTGTTTGAGAGACCAGATTGCTTTTTTTTTCTACTTTCAGTTTATCACAAGAATCCCAAAGTATGCCTTAACCAGAGCCCATTTTTTTTTCTTTAGAGGAAGTTCATCAGATATAGCAAGTTCACAAATAATTAGTTTGATAAATTATTCTTCAGAACTAAATAAAATGCATATACACTTGTTTTTTTAAAATTGTATCATTAGTAGTGGTTGACCATATAAAATCTATGCTTATGTATGTTTATAATACATATATTAATAGAGCTGAGACATGAGCTGAAAATTTAAAATAATTATCTCTTTTTCTATTTGTTGAAATACTTGTGAATTATTTACTTTTAAAGAAATAGGTGCTTATTCATAGAAAACCATTTTATTACCAACAGGTAAATAATATATTAATTTCATGATGAAATTGTCATAGACTTTCAGGTTTCATAATGTGAAGAGAAAATATTCATTAACTTCTTTTATAAGACACAAACTTTGAAGATAGATAACTTGGGTTTAAATTGCTATGACAAAGGTTAATTCAGGAGACAGAACTACATTTAAATATTATGTCACTTAGAGATGAAAGAAGAATTATATTAAGGTTGTATTATATATTATATATTAAGGTTGACTTGAAACTTCTCAATGTAACATTATTTCTTTGATACATGATTGGAATAAATGAAAACAATATAAAACTGACCTAAAGTAAGGTATTATTTTGCATTTTCTAGAATCTCAAACACATCAAAACAATGAAGTTGATTAAAGACTAAAGTTTCAATACACAAACTGAAGAATTTGCAATCACAAAATAGTCCACGATTTTTTATGATTTACAGCTGTGTTTAAATAAATCTATCTAATTATACTGCAGCCTGCCATGTAATCACAGGCTAATCCCATTTGCATGCTTAGAAAATGATAACAATGATCTCCGCTGGGCTCAGAAGACTTAGATAAACAAATTGCGAAGTTTCTAGAGTAATCCTAGGTATTTCTTTTTCTGATTTGTTTTTGGCTCCCTGCTTCTAACAGATCATGATTTTGACCTTAAACCAAAAGTAAGAAAGACAGATAAGTCAGAGCTTGACACTTTCCCGCAAAGACTACACCATCTGGACACTTTATATTTGTAACAGGTGCTTCTGGGATTTAGAGCCTAATTCTGGCCCAGATTCCGTTCTGTATGGGTGACTCTGTTGCTATGTGCAATTGTGCATTGCATTAATTGGAGAGAATAGAAAAGGCCAAGTACTGCAATTAGTCAGTTGGTCATGCAGAAAAGAGCCTAGTGGCTTCGAGCCATGAAGTGCTGGGCGCACAGATGCCCAGCACCATCAGTTTGGGTCTGTGGTGTGCTCCTCGTCTGTGACAGGTAAATGCCGCTGTGACTTTATGCAAGCTTTCTGTCCTCTGGAAAAAAAAAAAAAGGAAAGAAAAAAAAAAGAAAAGAAATGATAGTGCTTGTGTTGAATAGCCTGAAAATCAGCAATCTTGGCATAATGTGGCTTGAATGATATAAAATGAATATAGTTGATGGAAATACATACGTGTATGTGTAGTGCTATAATATGTTCTTTAATTACGAGTAAGGTTTCAATGTAGTATTTGTTCGTTAAAGTTGCTAATGAACTTTACTTCTGTAATTAATAAATTAGGAGAGTTGCCAAAAATCAAATGGTAAGATGAATAAAAATGCTGAAATACAATTAAGTACTCTATCTGACAGTGATAACACAAAGAAGCAATCAACATAATATTATCAACTGAGCATGCCTTTTAAACTCTTCTCATATTTAGAAATTATATGGGATATTTTTCATACTTTTAATGATGTTATTGTATGTTAGTGTTCACAATATTCAACGTAATGCCATGTACGCAACTGGCTACTATTAATTTAACAGATTCAACAGATACACTAAGAACTAGTCCATGCTAGGTACAAGGAATTGAACAAAATAGAAATGACCTTACCTGCATGGAACTTGCATGTATGAAGAACCCATGGTGTATATTTAATACTTAGTTTTGTATGTTTTCAAATCATAGAAGCAAAATTGGATCATGGGTGAAAGAGTGAGGTTATAGCAGGTGGGAAATGCATGGGTAACTGTGAGGACAGGGAAGAACTCTGTCAGGGGGTGACAGATATATAAAACCTTACAGTGACATGAAAACATGTGGCATTGTTTTATATAAACTATCACTTACAAGCTCGTAGATACGCACATTTTGGTATTAAGCTGGTGCCTTTGACGGGGGTCAAATGTGGACACTTACTGAGGCAAGCTTATCTACATGGTTGGGTCTCTGGTGGGTGGGCCTTGAGGTATATAATCAGACGAGGCTTCACTTCCTGTTCTCCCAAATATCCTTCAAGTATGGAGAGTTCTGGTTACATTGTCCACTGCCATGAAAAACACATGCATACCATATGCTATGATAAAGTGGATGATCACACCATGAGCTCAAATAACTTGTCTCTGATGTCACTTCTCAGGTGTTTTCCTCTAGTACCATGGTACAAATAACAATTCCATCACTCAAAATCAGTGCTTGAAAGAATACTGCTTACCTGCATGCAATAAGGACACATGCTCCACTATGTTCATAGCAGCCTTATTTATAATAGCCAGAAGCTGGAAAGAACCCAGATGTCCCTCAACGGAGGAATGGATTCAGAAGATGTGGTATATTTACACAATGGAATACTACTCTACAATTAAAAACAATGAATTCACAAAATTCCTAGGCAATTGGTCAGAACTTGAAAATATCATCCTTAGTGAGGTAACCCAATCACAAAAGAACACACATGGTATGCAGTCACTGATAAGGGGATATTAACCTAGAATCTCGGAATACCCTAGACACAATCCGCATATCAATAGATTTCCAAGAAGATGGAAGGAGAGACCCCTGGTCCTGGAAAGACTGGATGTAGGGAAATGCCAGGACAGAGAAGCGAGAGGGGGTTGAATGGGGAAAAGAGGAAGGGTAGGGGGCTTATGGGACTTTCAGGGAGGGAGCAAACAGGAAAGGGGAAATGATTTTGAATGTAAATTAAAAAAAAAAAAAGAATACTGCAAGCCAAGAGATAAGCAGAGGGGACAGCAATGTATGTTTATCAAAGTGTGGGTGTGTGTATGTGGGTGTGTGTATGTGGGTGTGTGTGTGTGGGTGTGTGTATGTGGGTGTGTGTATGTGGGTGTGTGTATGTGGGTGTGTGTATGTGTGCCTGTGCATGCATGTGCGTCAATATAGGAGCAGTCTTTAGTATATCAATCATACCTCAAAATGATTTTTCCCCCATACTATTGTGTATTTCTTCTGAGCTTAGGAATTACCCAGTTTTGGGTGTGTTTTTGTTTAAGAGTTTAGTGTTTAAAGCAGAACTGTAATGCATGTGAAACCCTCCTCTACCTTGGCAACTCAGAAACTGCTTCATTCTCTTCATCTTCCTTTTATCATATACTAGGAGCTGATTATTAAACAATAAAATTGTGGACCTAGGAAAAGGATATTTGGTTGTAGATTAAGCAGCCAGGTAGATTTGCTATTTTACATGACAGAGTACAATCAAAGAAAGGGTATGGGACTGTTAAACAGATCAAATGCTATAACTTCAACCAAGTGCTTCCTAAAATACTAGGAGTACACTATGCATTTTATAAACATTAACTGTCATACTATCAGTATTAACTTCTGTGAATCATTAATATCACAATATTGAGTAAATTGCAAGTCAGATTTGATTAATTCTGGCTGATTTTGCTAACTCCAAGACACTTTCAAATAGCTATTGGCACACATAATTTATACCAATTCTATAATTTTTATTGACGAGACTCTTCTGGTATCATTTATTCTTTGATTTATAAAGAAATCTTCCAGAGGAAAACTATATTAGTGTTAAAATTATATTTTATTATACTTTTTTAAGCATAATTTTATCTGATCTTTTAAATTATATTGCTTTCAAGCATGTGAACATAAAATAATCCTAACAGTTCAGTATATAACAGTGGATAAAATCATAATTTCTTGGATTGTGTGGCTAACATAAAACTAAAACATCAATGTGTTGGACACATTTCTACAAATTAAGTAAATAAAATGTTAAGTATTATTTTTAGAATAGGAATTTTTTTCTTCTGGATTATTTGGGAAAATATCACAGTAATGATGATAACGATGACAATAATAAGTTTATGTAGCAGAAGAAGTGGCAGGAAATGTGTGCTCTCTTCAGGAGTAATTTATGACTTATTTGCAGAATTGTAGAGATGTTGGAACAATAGCATCTCCTTATTTTAAAGACTCCTGGCTTTAAGGATAAGTCTCATTGGCACAAGACTCTCCATATTGCAGTTGTGACTAATGTTGCTTCATGAAGTCAGTTCCTAAGCTCTTCCTCTCTCTGTAACAGCAGACTGCTCTCTGCTACCAGAAGCCTCTCCTTAAACTACTCACATTTTTTGCATCAGCAACAAAGGATAATGGGTATTGTCAGCTGTATCTATTAGGCCTTTTCTTTAGGTGGTTATAACCTGAAGTTGTAAAAAAAAAAATACCATCATAAAAGGCCTGAAGGAATCTACTGGAAAGAAAGATTGTTGTTTTACATTCTGAGAAATCTCCTTATGGTGTACCTCCAAATGAGACAGGAAGTCTTGTGTCAAGTAGGACCATTTATTTTCTTTTTCTTTTGTTTCCTCTCCAAAGGTTGCAAATTTTCTGTCTTCTGTGTTCTCACTGGATGAATGCAGGAATAGAATACCTTTCAACTTTCAGTTAGTACAAGAGATGTCCTAAGAAAGTCGACTCATAAATTAAATACTCTTCTCCTAGATGTTCAAGATAAATATTAAAAAGACAAACTGAACAACGTAGACATTCACTACATGTGTCAAAGGAGAGGAGAGAGATCACCTCACATATACATATGTTAAAGCATGTTTATGTACTCAATATTATACTCACTAACATTAATATCAGATATTTACCATTAAATTTCTTCTATTTCTAAGCTCTTCAAAATATGCCAGTATGGTCTTTCTTCAACCTCCTTAAAGTTTTATTCATTTTAATCTGCATTTTTATATAAAGAACTATTTATTCCATAAAAATATTAGCAAATAACCTAAATTTTCCCAATTCTAAAACTTGCACTTTGGCTGTTCATAATCTTTCTCATGAGTCTCTTTTCTGTGCAATTTCTCTTCACATCTGGGGTCTTACTCTCTGGTTCTGTGCACAGATTCACTCTACTGCGCTGATCTTAATATGTGCACCGAGTTAGTCTCTTGCTATAAATGCAGTTCGAGTCTTTTCTGTCCTGCTTACTCTAGTTTATCAATATCCTAATTACAACGGATGCATGTTTGACTTTAATCCTACAGTTCTATTCAGGTTTGAAGTTGAGAAGCCAACTAGCTATGAAAAATATTGTTTCTTGATGACTTATGAACACCCAAGCACTGTATTGAGTTGATGTTATACTCTTAAGTCTCCTATGAAGCCTTATTATAATAACTGTCTGATGACATTCCCTAATTCTAATTAACCCCCTTGTGTCTAGTAGACTTTATGATGGTGATTGCAAAGCTTTCTTTCACTTTCTTTCCTACAAAATCTCCACAAAACAGGGATATAGTAATCCATAAAAAATAGTATGTACTAGAATTAACAAATCATTCTTCTTAAATTTCAAAAGGAAATTTTGGTTTAGTCTACTTTAGAAATTATTACCAACCATCAAAACCCCATGGACACATTTGCCAATGTGGCAAAATATAGTCATTTCCTTTCCCTGCCTTTCCCCTACGTTTTTGTAAGTTCACCTTCAGTGAACAATGTTTAATGTAAGAGGTTCCTCATGGTATCCTTCACATGGATGTTGTAATGCGTTTAAATCTTGACATTAATAGTTCAATATTTTTTCTAGATGTATTCAAAGAATGATGTGTTTCATAGATACTCTCATTTGACACAAATAGAGAACCTTGGACAATAAGAGTAAGAATTAAAAGACTGTAACTTAATTGCTCCAGTGTAGAAAGAAACACTGATATATTTTTAGGAAAAATCTCCTAATGTTGGATTTTTTTTCCTTTTTTTTTTAAATTTTATTTTCTAAGTTTTTTTTATTTACATTCCAAATCATTTCCCCTTTCCCGTTTCTTCCCTCCCCGAAAGTCCCATAAGCCCCCTTCCCTCCCTTTTTTCCCCATTCAACCCCCTCTCATTTCTCTGTCCTGGTGTGCCCCTACATCCAGTCTTTCCAGGACCAGGGGTCTCTCCTTCCATCTTCTTAGAAATCTATTGATATGCGAAATGTGTCTAGGATATTCCAAGATTCTGGGTTAATATCCCCTTATCAGTGACTGCATACCATGTGTGTTCTTTTGTGATTGGGTTACCTCGCTAAGGATGATATTTTCAAGTTCTGATCATTTGCCTAGAAACTTCGTGAATTCATTGTTTTTAATTGCAGAGTAGTATTCCATTGTGTAAATATACCACATCTTCTGAATGAAGGACTATAAGTAATCAACGGTGGATGTCTTATTTAGGTGATCAGTTCATATACGTCTGAAGGCAAACCAAATTAATTCAGGAAAAAAAGAGAGAGAGACAGAGAGACGGTGTGTGTGTGTGTGTGTGTGTGTGTGTGTGTGTGTGTGTGTGTGTGGGAGAGAGAGAGAGAATATAAAATAATAAAAACATGGAAATATTGGTCAAGTGATCACTACTATAAGTTAAAGCTATCTCATATATCTGCATATGTTTGCATCACTAAAGAAATATAAATGCACACATATGATTACCTTGTCATATGTATATACATATGTATAAGGATATTTCTCAATCTATTTCTCAGTTGATATTTATTTTTAGTATACTCTATATAGTTAATTAACTATCCTGGGTTTTCTGTTATTCCAGATGAATTTTTGAATTGCTCTTTCTAACTTTATGAAGAATTGAGTTGGGATTTTGATGGGGATTGCATTGAATCTGTTTATTGCTTTTGGCAAGATGGTAATTTTTACTATATTAATCCTGCCAATCCATGAGCATGGCAGATTTTTCCATCTTCTGAGGTCTTCTTCAATTTCTTTCTTCAGAAACTTAAAGTATTTGTCATACAGTTCTTTCACTTCTTTGGTTAGAGTCACACCAAGATACTTTATATGGTTTGTGGCTATCGTGAAGGGTATCATTTCTCTTACTTCTTTCTCAGCCTGCTTATCCTTTGAGTATAGGAAGGCTACTGACTTGCTTGAGTTGATTTTATATCCGGCCACTTTGCTGAAGTTGTTTATCAGCTGTAGGAGTTCTCTGCTGGAGTTCTTCAGGTCGCTTAAGTATACTATCATATCGTCTGCAAATAGTGATAGTTTGACTTCTTCATTTCCAATTTGTATCCCTTTGACCTCCTTTTGTTGTCTAATTGCTCTAGCTAGAACTTCAAGTACTATATTGAAAAGATATGGAGAGAGAGAGCAGCCTTGTCTAGTCCCTGATTTTAGTGGGATTGCTTCAAGTTTCTCTCCATTTAAATTGATGCTGGCTACCGGTTTGCTGTAAATTGCTTTTACTATGTTTAGATATGGGCCTCGAATTCCTGATCTTTCCAAGACCTTTAGCATGAAAGGATGCTGAATTTTTTTCAAATGCTTTCTCAGCATCTAATGAGATGACCATGTGGTTTTTTGCTTTGAGATTGTTTATATAGTGGATTACATTGATGGATTTCCTTATATTGAACCATCCCTGCATCCCTGGGATGAAGCCTACTTGATTGTGGTGAATGATCGTTTTGATGTGTTCTTGGATTCGGTTGGCAAGAATTTTATTGAGTATTTTTGCATCGATATTCATAAGAGAGATTGGCCTGAGATTCTCTTTCTTTGTCGGATCTTTGTGTGCTTTTGGTATCAGCATAATTGTGGCTTCATAGAACGAGTTGGGTAGTGTTCCTTCTGTTTCTATTTTGTGGAATAGTTTGAAGAGTATTGGTGTTAGGTCTTCTTTGAAGGTCTGATAGAATTCTGCACTAAAACCATCTGGACTTGTGCTTTTTTTGGTTGGAAGACTTCCAATGACGACTTCTATTTCTTCAGGGGTTATAGGATGGTTTAGATGGTCTATTTGATCCTGATTAATTTTGGTATTTGGTATCTGTCAAGAAAATTGTCCATTTCCTCGAGATTTTCTAGTTGTGTTGAATACAGGCTTTTGTAGTAGGATCTGATGATTTTTTTGAATTTCCTCAGTTTCTGTTGTTATCTCTCCCTTTTCATTTCTGATTTTATTAATTTGGATACTGTCTCTGTGCCCTCTGGTTAGTCTGGCTAAGGGCTTATCTACGTGTTTCTTTTGCGTGCATATAATGGGAAAGCAGACTTTAAAAAATCCTTGCAAGAAATTCCTTTTCAATGTCAAAGAACTCTCTTGACTTTATCCTCAGAAAACAACTTGGTGGCTCTAAAATAGCACAATTGATTTAGCTGAGAAATAAAACTGAAAACTCTTTTTTCATAATTCCTTTATCAAACCACAAGGTCACATACACTTTTGGATTTGAGCCTCCTTTTAAATAATATTGATGATATAGATCAGTTTTCAAGAGTTTATATCCCACTGAGAGAGATTAACAATACAAACATTGTAAATAAAGTTATATCCTGCTGACTAATGTACAAAGTACTCCAGAACTAAGGTTAAGAAACAGAACAATATTTGACAGAAATAGCAAGGTCTGCTCTGAGGTTAAAGACTTTACATTTTTTTTTCTATTTTTTTCTATAATTTTTCAATGTAAGGCTTTGGTAGGATTGTTTTGATTTCCTTTGGTTTTATTAATGCACACTTAGTCTTGATTACTGAGGTGTTTACTGTTTGTTCTGTGTCCTTTAATTTTTCTCACACTGCTTCCTGCAGTTATTTATTATGTTGAATTGTGTTTAAGTTGTACCTATTTACTCAAATCCTAACATAACTGCCTCTCTTTCTTGCATTAGCCTGAAAGCATTATTGCTGTGTTATCAAACTCCAGGCCTGCATCTTTCTGCTCAGCTCCATATCTCCCATTTCACTTTCTTTTTGTTTTCAAAGTTAATAGTATGTTGTGGGTTCTTCCTGTTTGATATCTCAATATCAATCAGTCATTCATATTGAGAGAAGAAAATAACTCTCACGTAACAAAAACTAGCAGATAATTTATTTTGGAGCCAAATATGAGTGACCATGACTTGAGCAGAAAGACTGAGTTATTCCAAATTCATGTCCCAGCATAGCAACATTTTCACAGAATTTACAGTAACAGGACAAAGAAAACTGTAACTCTCAGAAGACAATTTTCAAATATGTTGAAGGAAACATCAGGTCACAGAAATACCAAACAATCTCTGCTATACGCTTCAGATGTATCTACAGAAATGTTAACTTTGTAGATGGTAGACACCACCATGAAGGTTGTGCCTGATAGTCCCAAGGATGTTTGATCAGACACAGAGATGCACAGTAAATGCTATAAAGGGTCAAAGACAGACAAATAGAAGGTGCAATTAATCTGGGCAGAAAACATTCTAAAACCTCTGAAATTACTGAAGGTTCGTTGTAAGTGGAATGTGTGTGTGTGTGTGTGTGTGTGTGTGTGTGTGTGTGTGTGTGTATGTGTGTGTGTGAAATGCTTACCTGAGTCTGGAACTTCTGTTCCCATTCCTACCTTAAAGCAGGCCTCACATTTGGTTCATATAAAAATGTTTTGTGTGCTTCTCTGCTTTTCAAACAGCTCCATTCTCCCCAGCCAGCTCCAGTGTCTGGCTCTCTCAAGCACTGGTTCAAGCATCTGTTCAGCACTGGTGCCTCTGTTACTCCTCCACTTTTCTTGTAGAAATGTTTCATCTGTAAGACACAGGGTTCTCTTGAGAATCTCAGAACTACAAACAAGCACTTTGCATCACAAATATGTCCTTTGAGTCTCTGGATCATATGGCTATTAAAAAAGGCTCAATAGATGGTCTAAGACAAACACTGAAAGGTCTTCCTTGTTGTGACTTAAGTAGAAACAAAGAAACTGACAGGATAAATCGAATGGTCTAAGCAGAACTTTCACCAGTGAAAGGGAAGTAAAGTATCTACTAAAATAAAGCTTGCTACGGCACTCCAAAAGCGATCCATTCTCTAAGTGGGAGAACTGGGATGCTTGGCATTTCTGTGGCTGACTAATTAGCTCCATGACCTTAGTCAGGTTGCTCAGTGCATTCACACCAGAGCCCATCCCCTGAAGGAAGAATGTTGAAATCACCTCTATAGTCCTTTTGCTGTGCAGATGCTGTATTAAAGATAGTTTTATTTTTACTATAAATTTTAAGCAACTTTTTTTCATTCACTTACATTGCCTTTCCATTCTTTCTCACTCCATATGCTGATGTGTTTTACAGATATCCTAGGCACTTGTGTTATCTATATCTATCTTCTATATTGCAACATATACAAACATCATAAATCTGCAAGTTTTGAGTCTTATGTGGCACTGTATGTCAGTAAGCTTAGCACTTAGTGGTCAAAGATTGGAAAGTCACAAATAGCTGAAGAGAAGTCTGGCCTTCTTACTGAGTTGCAGGTTATCCAGGGCTACATAACAAGCCTTATCTAAATACGTACATACATACATACATGTTAATAAAGGAAATTTGCTAGTTTCATAATGCAGTTTCCTTCTAATGAATTCTACCCATATTTTTTAGTGAAAATTAGTACAATGCATTCTGATGCTGGTTACCAATTCCTTTATCTCTTGCAACATCCTCCCCACCTCTGCATCCATCCATCCAACACCTCCTCCCTGTCTTTCAATCACTCTTTAGGAAAAAAAAAAAGAACATGCAAAAAACCAAATAAACAAATGAACAGTGTAAAAGTATGAGAAGCATACACACATAGACAAAGAGAAGACAAACAAACAGACCGAAAGACACAGAGAGACACACACATAGACACAGAGAAGGCAGACCCATATAGACACAGAGGATAGAGAGACAAAGACACAGAGAAGAAAGAGATACACACAGACACAGAGAGAAGAGACACATATAGACAGGAGATGAGAGACACATATAGACACTGGAAGGAGGGAGACACACACACATAGGTTTTAAAAAGAAACAATACCCATTGTTCTCAGTTTTCCTTCAAATCTTACCAAGGGTGAATGGCTGAGAACACCTAGACATAATTAGTTTTCTTTATTACTTAAATTTCCCTAACCAATTGACTTAGAATAACAATAACCTTTAGTCTAGCCTCCCAGAAACTTATGCATGAAAACTTGAGTCTTTAAATGTATGTACAGTGCTGAACAATTGATGCAACTGGCTGTTAATAAATATTAATGGAGCAAGGGACCTGATTAGTACTGTGAAGAATTCTTTCTGGCTTTTCACCCTGGGAATGTACAGGATGGTAAAAAAATAGAAATACTATTTAGTAATGTTCAAAATACTTTCTGTAAAAAGTGTGTTTGATTGAAACTTTTAAAAAAAATTACATTCTGCCATCTCAGAATTTCTAATCATCTGGACCAGAGGACTTAGTGGTTATTGAATATCTCTCTCTCTCTCTCTCTCTCTCTCTCTCTCTCTCTCTCTCTCTCTCTCTCTCTCTCTCTCTCTCTCTCTCTCTCTCTCTCCCCTCCCTCTCCCTCATCTTCTGTCTTCTCCCTCTCCCTCTCCCCCTCTCTCTCTGTGTTTACAATATATATATATATATATATATATATATGTGTGTGTGTGTGTGTGTGTGTCTAAGTCTTGATAGTTAATATTGGAAGAAATAGTTTAGGATCTCAGGTGGATGAATGGTGTGATATTTAAATTTTTAAAGAAAAATGAGTATGATAATCAGTGTATAAAGGAAAAGAGAAGCATATTTTTTATTAACAGGTGTGCTTTGAAAATGACTAAAACTTGGGAGAGTTCCTGAATGAAATAGTTAGCTAGCAAAAACAGTTCACTCAAAATTCATGGTATCAATTCATTCCTCTAACTCAAAACTACAATAAAATCATACTTTTACTTTTTAAAATTTAGTGTTATTGATGATTTTGTCCCTTTTTACGTTTTTTATTAGTATATTTTCACTTTAATATATTGAAAGTGTATGTATATTATGAAATACACAGGGAAGTACTTCTTGGGAAGTACTAACTGATAAATACACAGTAGCCAAGTGAAAATATCCTGTTTTACACACTATGTAGCCTGAGCTCTTGTCTCCTAGAACTATTAACCAATTGGAGAGTTCAGAGCCTACAGCAGAGTCACACCATAGTCAAGATCCTAGGTAATTGATCATTCTTTAGTAGCCAAGAGACTTGAATGGCTACAAAAATAGTCTATTAGTTTACAAATAGAATTTCAACTTCAATTTATAAAATTTAATTAGTTTTATGATATAACCTTAGACTCACATGGATTATGAAAACTTTTTAAATGTAGAAATATGATAAACATTTAAAATATATTTCTTATTGTTTATATTTCTATCTTCAAGTTAAGAATTGAAATGAGGCTGTCCTTGTTTGCTTCATAATTGTTTTAATAAAACACTGATCACAACCAACTTAAAGGAAAGGGCTTAAAGGATACACAACTTTCAAGTGAAGCCTAGGCAAGAAGGGCACACACAAACACACACACACACACACACACACACACACACACATATATATATATATATATATATATATATGACTCATTTGCATTTCCAGGTAAACATTTGAGGAAAAAAATATTTCTTATAGTTTTCATTCTTAATCTAAAATCATTTTCAAGGCAGGAAAAGAAAATATGCTCAAACATATGGATAAAGGGAAAGTTATGGTTACTCATTTTTGTTGTCCTGGTAATACCGATTATCGAGGATGATTATAGACCCACAAAACTCATATATAGTCTGTGCAGATTTTCAAATTCTACTAACCATCTTATTGTGTGACAATTGAAGAGAACCTTGTGTCATGGGGGTGCTCAAGTCTGGACCCCAGATTAGGTACAGACCACAACCCCAATGCCAATTTCCAAGACAAAAGAGGTCCTTTCTTATGCAAAATAGAGATAGGGTGGCTGAATTTGAATAGGGCAGAAACAGTAGCAGGTGTATCTGTAGGAGTTGATTTTAAGGAGATAAAAGAAGTCCCTGTTTGGATGGGTTGGATTTGTTGGTCAATGTAACCAAATTAGGAATTCTTATACCTGAACCTTGGTAGGGAGCCTCAGTAATGAGGTAGACATGAGAAAGTGGCCAAATAAATCTCTACTCTGTTAGACTGTCCTCTGAGACGTTCCACCCAGCAGCTGACTCAGACAGATACAGACACCCACAGCCAGTGGATGGAGCTTGGGGACTCTTATGGAAGAATAGAAGGAAGGATTGCGACACCGAAGGGGATAGGAGCTCTACAGAAAGACCAACAAAGTCAAGTGACCTGGACCCTTGGGGTTCTCAGAGACTAAACTGCCAACCAAAGAATATACATGGGCTGAACCTAGGCTACCCCACACATATGTAGCGGATATGCAGTTTTGTGTTTGCATGGTTTCCAAACAACTGGAGCTGAGGCTAGCCCAAATGCTGGTGCCTGTACCTGGGATATGCTCTTCTAGCTGGGCTACCTTGTCTGGCCTCAGTAGTAGAGGAAGCTCCTAGCCTCTCAAGAGACTTGAAGTGCCAGTGTCTGGGGATAAAGGGAGGAGCACCTGCTGATTGGAGAAAGAGAGGGAAAAGGATGCGGAAGGCTTGTGGGTGGGGGGTGACCAGGAGGGAGACAATGAGCGGGATGTAAAATGTAAGCTAAGTTAAAAAACAAAAACAAAAACAAAAACAAAACCCTGTAGTAAGGGAATGTTTAGTAAACATGTAATGGGGGAAGGACAGGATCCACTTGCACCATATTTTCCCCGTGTTTGTGCCTGTTACAGCCCTTCAAAAACAGCCAGAAAAAACAAAACAAAACAAAACAAACAAACAAACAAAAAAAAAAGAGTTAAAATTTTACTATCAACCAAAACAGACAGTGAGAAGAACACTTGAAAAGGTTAGGTCACTGTCAAATGTCCAAATCACATCAGAACCTCACAGTCACTTCTAAATTATCTTTTCTCAGCAGGGTGGACGTACAGAGGCAAGCTGCAGAAGCTCGCAGGCAGCAGCTCCAATCTCTGCTACAGAGAATGCTTAAGTAACTTAATTCTTCCCGCAAAACCTGATGTTGTTGGCAGCTTCTAAACTGGCTGGGTGCCCTGACATGAATTGCAGATTCTCTGTGCTCCTTCCGAGAGGAGTTTGAGGAGGATGAAAGCAGATGCAGGCAGACACAGATGGAGCCCAGAAGCCAAATAGCATGAGGCTCCTCACTACACCAGTGGGTTTGGCAGCCTCACGCTGTTTTAAGGAAGAAAGGTAATTTTCTATAAAGTAATTAGATCATCACTTAAACCATCGCTGTGATTACCGTTAGGAAATGTCCTTTGAATATAGGTTAAAAATTAAGTGGCTGATTTGAGGAGTGAAGGGTTTGATTTTTGTTGTTTGAAAGACAGTTATGGAAACCTAAGGACTGAAAGCGAGTATTTCTTTGGAACATATCTTGCCTTCTCTCCACAGCCAAAGTCAGTGTCAGCTTTTCCAAACAGGGTGCACAATGAAAGGCTGCGGTTGCCTGGCCTGTGAAAAACCTTAAAACAATGCCAACTGTTTCTCTATCTACCACTAAGCCTCCTCAGGCTGCCTTAGTAATCTTAATAGGGACTCTTGTAGAACACCCCACTCCCATTCCTGTGGCTGAATGCCATTCCATCTGTAATTTCCCCTAAGTACAGGGCTCTAAAGAAAGAGTTTCTTGACACATCTTTTAGGATAGTTCTCTGTCTACTTTCTGTCCTTGAGGGCCGTTTAACTATCTCCAAGGTGTGATGTCTACTGCTTTTGTAGCCTGTGGTAGCGAGTACCCATTAATTTATTGACTACTTGTTATACATTATACTGACTGTCATTTGGGCATTTCCAATTTTATCCTCTTATATCCAGAGATTGATTATGCTGATCTATTGGCTAGATAATCTAATTCAAATGGCAAAAGTAATTTGTAGGAAGAACTGAAGCTATATCTGTACAGAGAAAGTTTAGAACTGTGTCTTGGGTTTTAGTTTGTGGTTGTGGTCTATTGAGATATTTTTACAGTTGAAACTGTCATGAGGGCTAGAAGAGATATATTAGTGAACACTGTGGCACTGCAGAAACTTAAACAGAGATGCTTATACTGCCAAGAGAAGTGCAGGTCGTCCACTTGGAAGTTATATGGACCTCAGAAAATGCTTACAGGGAGCCGTTTGAGGCTCTGCAGTGCCTCACAAGACAGACTGCATGTGTCTTAGCTATGCTCAGAACCCAGCTGTGATCTGTCAAGCAAGAACCGACTGTTGGAGGCTTAGCAAGCAAAGGTGTGGAGACTGCTGGCTGCCTTCTGCAAAGGGTAGATTACTTCTAACCCAGCAAGCTCGCACTTGTACCTCAAGCTGGCACAGGTGGCTTTAGCCTTCACGCTTTGACTGCTTACTTCACAGGCTCAGCACTTTCAAAGGAAATCAAGATGAAATAAAGATTTAAACTTAGGGGAGAAAGGAAGGAAGGAAGGAAGGAGGGAAGGAGGGAGGGAGGAAGAGAGGAAGGGAAAGAGGGAGACAGGGAGGAAGGGAGGGAAGGAAGGATGGAAGGAGGAAAGGAAGGAAGGAAGGATGGAAGGAAGGAAGGAAGGAAGGAAGGGAAAGAAAGAAAGAAAGAAAGAAAGAAAGAAAGAAAGAAAGAAAGAAAGAAAGAAAGAAAGAAAGAAAGAAAGAAAGAAAACATTAGTCCATTATAATCTCTTCTAAACCTTCTTTGTCATAACTTTCTGACCAAATTTGCTCTTGGGGAAGCTGAATTTTATGGATATGTTAAACATCATGTGAGCCTTCAGTTTAAATTGTATTTGTTGTGAGACTGATTTTTCCTAGAAATGTCAGAAGCTAGCTACACCTATGAACTTTCAACTAAACTTGCCCTGAAGAAGGAAGACACTAATAGACAGTCGAATGAGGGCAGAGGAAAGTTCAAGAGGCTCAGAATCACCAGAGAAGGGATTGACAACAGAGGGACAGCTCAGATACAGCCTGTCCTCTGAGTATGTCTATAGCAGACTCTCTTGATTGTTAACTGCTACGGGAGGGTGCGGTCTACAATGAGCAGCACCATTTCTTGTAATAAATTTAAACCTGAATGTAACAGTAAGAAAGCTTCTCTCATGGTTTCTGCTCCCAGGTCCTGCTTCTTCTCTCCTGCTCTGCCTTCCCTCAGTGATGAACAGCGCCTAGAAGCATTTGTCACTGGAATCGGTCCCTCACCAATTTTTGTCAGAGTGATGTATTACACAACAGTAATGAATTCAGAACAACTAGATTGTCAAAAGTTAGACATTCCAAAGTTTATAATTTTCTATAGATATCACAGATAATATATTTGTAAAACTGGAAATAATATTTTTTTAAATATCAAAATACAAAATAGTTTGTAAAGTCAGAAACAGGGAGAACCATTTCAGTGACATTGAATTAAATATCTTCTCCATTCATAATAAGTAGTGAAATGAATAAATTTTTCATTCTTACTCCCCTCACTTTCTCTCTCCCTTGCTTTCTCCCTGTTTAAATGAATAGGTACATATATAGGACATAAATTAATGTTTTCATATGCCTCTTAAACAGCCTTAATATTATCCCTCTTCCTACCCCCTCCTCTACCCTAAATTCACATTCCATTCTCCACTAAATTTCCTCCCCAATTTTCCCCATCTGCATATATTATCTGTATTCTAGTAGGCTGCCTACCCTTAAGATCTATCTTTACTCCTATAGTAAAGAGATGGCTGATTTTTATCTGTTCGTAAGCAAAGCTATTTCTAATCAATATTACTGTTTTATATTATGTATTAATAATATTAATTCATTGTCTTTGAATGTGGTACCACCTAATATTGAAGCTTCCTACTCATTTAAGATGTTTCTAGCATCTTAATGGCTCCTATCTAGCTTCCAGATTCTAGAGGGATTGAAAGTTAATCACACAAATCCAAAGATTGTGCTTCATATCCACATATGTGTGAGACCATATGATGTTTGCCATTCTATGTAACCTAGCTCAATAAAATGTGTCCAGTTCTTTATTTTTACCTAATTTCATGATTCATTTTACTATAGCTTTCTAAACATAAATGTACACATTTGTTCATATGAATTACAGTGGACTTAACCTATGTAAGGTTGATTTACTGTTTTACATGGTATTGAATAGCCAGATAATCTTGTAAACTTAATAGTTTAACTAGAATTAAAATATCAACATGTTTATTTATTTGACATACAAATTTCCCTTATTCATATAATTGAACAATGGTCTTAAGTTTTTAAACAAATTCTCAACTATTCATGGATTTTCTATTTGTTAATTAAATAACACAAAATTTAAATACTTGACTAATGATGACAAGTGTGACTTTACAATCAAATCTAATAATTTATAAATAAGCTGGAGCTATATATTTATGTATTAAGTTAACAATATTGAGGACATCAAATACAACCTTTCTTATTTTCCTAAAACCATGCCTTAAAAATAACAGACTGTATATATAGCCTATGAGTCACTAATGTTACCCCTTAGTGACATCACTGTAGATGACCTAAAGTATTACCTATTTGTTTTCCTGTAGTAACAGAAACCAGGCTTTCAAGTGACTTAGAGAATACAGCAATGTAAGTCTGGCTGATTGCCTAATCTTTAGCTCTCCTAGAATGCTAAGTAAATACCTTAATCAATAGTTTATACTGCCTTAAAATATCTTCCATGTCTTTTCCCTGTTTTCTTTTCTTTCTCTTTTTTTCTAGAAGTTATTCAAAGCTAGAAACATCTTAAATGAGTAAGAAACTTAAATATTAGGTGGTACCACATTCAAAGACAATGAATTAATATTATTAATATATAATATAAAACAGTAATATTGATTAGAAATGGCTTTGCTTATGAACAGATTAAAATCAGTTCACTACATTTGATCCATGTAATATCTTATGTAGAACAAAGTAAAGTCTAAGTTAGATTTTTTTTAGCTTTAACTCTAATTTTGGTGGTATCAACCTAATAGTAAACCTACTAACTTTTATCTTTGTTTTCACTTACCTCCAGCGGGCCTGGCTGGGCATTGCGCGGCTACCTACTGAATGACCCATTAAGAAGCCAACAGACAGCCAAGACTACATGAACAGATTTAGGACATTTTCTGTCTCGATTATCAGTAGTGCACCGAAAAACAATGGATGTCTCTGGATCAAAACAAATACACAAAAGGAAAATACTGCGGTTGTTTTCTTGTTTCTCTTGTACCCGAAATCAGAAGAAACTCAAACATAAATCCCACGAAGTGGAAAAAAAACTCTGTAGAGAAAATAAGGCATTGAGAGATGAAAACAGAGCTCTGAGAAAGGACAACAAGTTTCTCTGGGGGGAAAACAAAGCCTTAGGAAGAGAAAATAAAACCTTCCGGATGGACAACCAGTTTATCCGGGAAAGGAATCACATCCTACGGCAGCAGAACCAGCTACTCCGGAAGGTGAAAAGGTTGATTTCAGAGAACCCGAAACAGTCGGGGGAAGAATTCAATGCCTTGAACACAGAAGGAAAGTCTTTTTGGCAACAGAATCGAGCCATGGAAGCTCAGATCACGGCTCTCAGGCAGCAAGAGAAAGCCTTCCAGAATGAGGCCAAGGCTTTGCACGAGGAGATCAGATCCCTGTGCGAGGAGACCAAGGCTCTGCAGCACCAGAAGAGGGCTCTCAGAATGGAAGAGAAAGCCCTGATGAGGCACGGGGTGGCTGCCCAGCTGGCAGAGGCCCTGACCGACGAGGGAGCTGCCCTAGAGATGGAAGAGAAGGCTCTGTGGAAGGAGGAGCTGGCTCTCCGGGAAGAGAACAAGGCGCTGAGAGAAGAGCATGGGGCTCTACAAGACGAAGAAGTAGCCCTGCAGGAAGAGGCAAAAATCCTCCAGGAGTGGAATAACCTTCTCCAGGGGACAATCACAAACAACCTCCCAGGGAAAGTGCAAAACCAAGACCCAGAGAAGTGTGACCTAAGAATGTAACCATGGAGGAGTCATGACCATATTTGGCATTCCAGAACATAAAAGTAGAATTCGATCGACCATGTAACATTATTGTCAGAAGCCTCAGAAATTGACGTGCTCAATATTTGGTCCTGGAAACAAAATAAAGGCCTGAGAAACGAAGTAAAATATATACTTGTGGAGTTTTCTCTAAGTTGTAGATCATTGTTGGTCTCATAAATTAAACATTTAATGTGTAAGTTTGTTTTACCCCTTGAGAGACCTGTGGCGGATATCATGGACAATTGTAAAAAATTAATAACAAGTATTTTCTTTAAAACTTGTTTTTATGTTTTGGTTTAATTATTTTATAATATCCGTCACACTTCTGTAATCTCAGCATATGGAAAAAAAGATACAGAGGAATCAAAGGGTTAAGGTTTTCCTTAATTTTCCATACTGATTTCATGTCTGGTCTACAGTAGACCCTGTCCTTGCAAACAAAGCAACACTAGTTTTCTTTTATACTTTAAATGGAGTAAGGAATACAAATGTGTATATGTGTATTGAAGAATGTGGCCTCTGCCTCTTCATGAGACATGTTTAGTGATGTAAAGAATTGAAGATGTCTAAGTAGAAAAAGAATTGATGTTCAGTTTCCTTACATTTTATTTTTTATTTATTACATATCACTTTTACTTATTTAAAGGAATACTTTTCAGAAAATCTTCTTAAATATATGGAGAAATTCTTCCACGCTAGAGGAAGAGGCAAGAGAAGCTTTGTGAGTCTGACGTTAAACCAGTAGAGTTCTTTCTAGCCCATCTGGGGCTATATAGTAAAATCCTGCCATAATACAACAACAACATACACACACACACACACACACACACACACACACACACACACACACACAGAGAGAGAGAGAGAGAGAGAGAGAGAGAGAGAGAGAGAGAGAGAGACAGAGACAGAGACAGAGACAGAGACAGAGACAGAGACAGAGAGAAAGATTGGAGAAATACTCTTTCATATTATTAATGACAGCTGATTTAATTGTGCTTTTAAAAATATCATACCTCTGTAGAGTTACATGGATTCACTAAATATCTAGTTTTAGAACATTAAAATAAAGATATGGAGGCTGTATACTATGTTCAGTGCTTTAAATTTTGAAAACAATTTACTGTAAATAGTTTCTATTGACTATATCTGAAATAGCATCTCTATAATTGTGTGGTTAAAAACTGGGAGTGTAAGAAAAGTGTAAAAAGAGAACACATTTATGTTCCCATGTCTGCAAAAACCTAATATATGTGCATAAAATATGATTATTATCTCCTATCTTTTTCTACTTTGCTGTTTACATTTAATAAAATTAAAATTGTACTTAAAATTTAAGGGACCATGACCTGCTTTGACCCAAACACATCTTATCATTTTTTCTGCCATTTATCTATCTATATTTTCATTGGCCACTTTTTACACCATGTTTAATTTCCACATTTGTGATCTGACCTTGGAGAAATCCTTGGCACGGCATGGGATTTAGATGTGTTTGGCAAAGTTGTAATCCATTTAAAACCAAGAAAAAAAATAACAAATGTACTATTGGTTCTATCTCAGACAAAGTTGAAGGGTTTGAAAGCCAGCTGTTGAGACTGAGTCATAGTGGAGAGGAGCTTCGTAGTTGATATATTCCTATAGGAGATTCTTCACAGACTAGGGCCATAGTACTTTAAATTACCTTAGAGTTGGCTGAAGAGGGCAAGAGGCATGCTTCTTCTGTGTGGAAACTGTTACCAAGGGCTTTCCCTCAGTTATAAACACCTCATTATTACAACACTCTTAAAGAGCATATGTCAGTTGAGAGTGAAAATTTTAACAGACCAGTCCAACCTTTTACCAGAGACCAGAGACCATACACCATACATAGACAAGTATACCCACAAATGAAACAAATAAAAAGTATAAAAATTATGAGAAATTTTTGTGATAGGGTTATTTTTTGGCCTGTATTTATATAACTCACTTGTATTTGTAGAATGTGAATTTTGTAGATGACAACATCTTATCACCATGTCAAGAGGTTGAAAATATAGTTCAGGTTTTCAATCTCTCTTCTTGTGCTGTAATCTTCCACCATGAACAAGAACAAAAAACAAAAAAAAAACAAAAAACAAAAAAAAACAAACAAACAAAAAAAAAAGACTGTTTCAGGTTTCTGGACTCTGATGAAGGAAACATTAACCAATTGAAACTTAGCATATAGATTATACACAGTTACGTTACCTATACAACAGAAGGTATGCAATGGAAGGTTGCTGTACACAACTAAACAGAGATAGTATTATTGCACAAAAATACTCAAGGACACATGATTTAAAGACGGAGGAGACATCTTTATATATATTGGATATTAGCACTTTGTCAGATGTAGAGTGGTAAAGATCTTTTCCCAGTTTGTTGGCTGCCACTTTGTCCTTTTGACAGTGTCCTTTGCCTTACAGAAACTTAGTAATTTTATGAGGTCCCATTTGTCAATTCTTGACCTCAGAGTAGACCTCAATTAAAAAATGGGGTACAGAGCTAAACAGAGTTCTCACCTGAAGAATATCTAATGGCTGAGAAGCACCTAAAGAAATGTTCAACATCCTTAGACATTAGGGAAATGCAAATCAAACAACCCTGAGATTCCACCTCATACCAGTCAGAATGGCTAAGATCAAAAACACAGGAGACAGCAGTTGTTGGCGAGGATGTGGAGAAAGAGGAACACTCCTCCACTGCTGGTGGGATTGCAAGCTGGTACAACCACTCTGAAAAGCAGTCTGGCAGTTCCTCAGAAAACTGGGCATGACACTCCCGGAAGACTCTGTTATACCACTCCTGGGCATATACCCAGAGGCTTTACCTGCATGCAATAAGGACACATGCTCCACTATGTTCATAGCAACCTTATTTATAATAGCCAGAAGCTGGAAAGAACCCAGATGTCCCTCAATGGAGGAATGGATTCAGAAGATGTGGTATATTTACACAATGGAATACTACTCTGCAATTAAAAGCAATGAATTCACGAAAATCCTAGGCAAATGGTCAGAATTGGAAAATATCATCCTTAGTGAGGTAACCCAATCACAAAAGAACACACATGGTATGCAGTCACTGGTAAGGGGATATTAACCCAGAATCTCGGAATACCCAAGACACAATTCACATATCAATAGATTTCCAAGAAGACTGGAAAGACTGGATGTAGGGGAATACCAGGACAGAAGGGAGAGGGGGTTGAATGGGGAACAGGGGGAGGGAAGAGGACTTATAGGACTTTTGGAGAGGGAGGAAACGGGAAAGGGGACATCATTCAGCATGTAAATTATATATATATATATATATATATATATAAAGATGGAGGAGACAGGTCATTCAAACTCTCCATGATTTCAGTCCCTCTTTGAAAGCAATCTTCAAGCAGCAAGCATGGAAAGAGAAGGCCTGGTGTGTGTTTTTTCTGTACATACAGTCAACATTCACATTCAAACCCCCAAGGAACACCTTGTTCACCCTTAGGGATGAGACATTGGAGTTCTTCACATGGCTGTGCCCATGGGAAACAATACAGGCTTTTGCAGAAATTCACTCCGGGTGTTCTGCTCTTAGAATTTAAATGTTAGGGAGAAATGGTTCAGAGATTAAGAGCACTGACTGTTCTTCCGAAATCCTTAGTTCAAATCCCAGCAACAACATGGTGGCTTACAACCATCCGTAATGAGATCTGACGCCCTCTTCTGGAGTATATAAGGACAACTACAATGTACTTACATACAATAAATAATAAAATCTTTTAAAAAAATTAAATGTTAAGTTTAAAATTATTATTTCTAAGAAGTTTTGATTTTTTTCTACATTTACAAGTTACAAATGATGAATCACTTAGAATGCTTCTATAAATATAATTATTTTGATATTTTATTTTACTATCAGACACTATTCAAAATTTTATAGTAAAATTCCCAGGTAGCAACCATCACATTCATGAAACACTGTATAAAGAACTATATTTGATAGCCCATATAAGCTGGATATATTTAGGTAAACTGTGATTTTTCTTATTTTTATTAAATGTATCTTAACCTTGGAATTTCCAGGTTAAAACAAGAGTTTTCGATAACCACAATTCTAATATAAAATTCTCTTGTACTAAACAGACAGGATAGGTTACTCCTACAATCTAAGATGGCCCATCATCCAAGGGCATTTTTGGTTATATATATAGAGCACTTTTAAGGGAATCCTAGTACAGGAGATGTTACTACTAAAACAATAACAATAAAAACAAGACATGCTTAGAATATATTTACCAAGTTTTCTTGTAACATGTAAGTGTATTTTTAAATGTGTTCTATAGGAAAGTTAGTAAAATCTAAATATTGCAGAAATCCAGAAAAATATATTCTCTGACTTCCCCATATTATTTACTTTTGAAATCAACTTATTTATTCAAATTTATCATTCAGCAGTTCCTTTCATCTGTTAGACATGATAGATATAAGCTAGTTCCATATATTCAGTGGGGATACTGAATGAGGATGGAAAAAGCCAATTTTCTTTATGGTTTCCAGAAGGACTAGTTATGAATAACCAACTGTTTCCACTGAAATTGCCCTACCATAAGACCATCAAAGTCATGAGCTTGCAGACATACTAGTTTCACAGATGTTGTCAACATCTTAGAGACAGTAGATAATTGACTTTTGTAAGAAACCATGAGTTGTTTTTTTTTAAATTTACATTCCAAATGTTCTCCCTTTCCCAGTGTCTGCTCCGCAAACCCCTTATCCCATCCTCTCTGAGGGTGCTCCCCCATCTATCCATCCACCCATCTACCCACTCCTGCCTCAGTGTCTTAGCATCTGCCTATCCTGGGGCATCGAGCCTTCACAGGTCCAAGGGCCTCTCCTCCCATTAGTGCCCAACAAGGCCATCCTCTGCTAGATATGCAGCTGGAGCCATGGATCTTTCCATGCATACTCCTTGGTTGGTAGTTTCATATTAAGCTGCCGTTAATAAAGTGTTTCATCATTCTCCACTTTTTCACTTTTTTTTGTGGGCAGGGGAACTCTGTTATGTTCTCCATATACCCAGTTTTTCTTGTTGCTGTTCGTTTTTTGTTTTTTGTTTAAATGTTTTCTTCCTGATTCCCACATCATTTAGAACTTCAACATCTCCAAGCTCTCTTCTGCAAGGTTCCTTTAATTTTCTTATCCTGTGTTATTATTCAACTAGAAATATCCTCCATGGGCTCATGGTTTGAATGCTCGTTCTCCAACTGGGGGTATTTTTGGCATCACGGAACTTTTAGGAGTTGGACGTAGCTAGAAAAAGTAGTTCACTTGAATTGGTCGTGGAAACTTAAACTTAGATGCCACTTCCTTCTTTGCATTTTCTGTGTCCTGGTCTGATGCTGCAACCTGAGCTGTTGCTCCACATTTTCCAAGTCATAGCGGACTCAAACTTCTTGATTCAGTTAGATAAAATAGATCTTTCCTCCAATAAGCTGTCTGGTGTTTCATCACATTGAAAGCAAGTTCCATCCACACATCCATTGTACATCTCAATGGTATCACTAAACGGTTTTCTTCTCAGGGAAAGAATTAGCAACGTTGAGCCGAGATGTGTTTCTTGCCCTCTCAATATGTTCTGATAATTTATTCTGTTTTCTGTGAGGGATAACACAGTTTCCATGAGAGCAACTGATATTAGTTGTAACTACATTAGATCCTACATAAATCATCTTCAGTCTATTGTTCAGTCTTTCAGGCAATCTAATCTCTGTAATAGCGACGGGAATATCCTTCTGGATCTTTATTCTAACCAAATTTCTTAGATTTCAAGTTGCACATGCATGATTGATTCATCACTATGGTATTCATGTTTGTTCTTTGATTTTACATTATGAAATCTCAGGTATTCCATAAATACGTTAAAATATTTGTGATTGTAAAGCTTAGCTTGGGATTGGAAGTGTGAATCGTTATGCCCATCCTTCTTAGTTCCCTCACTTAGCCATTTCCTGTAGAATCGAGTTTATTTAGCAAGCAGCCTCATTTTGCAACCGTTGCTTCTCTTTTCTCTCATTTCTCATCTCCAATTCTGGGTTATTATAATGCCTAATTTTTTATTTCCTTGATTCATTCTGGTTTGTGCAAATTTGACAAATATAGACTGCTGATTTCCATGTGGCTGTGTACCTTGATTTGAATTTTCAGAGCAGAAGAAACTGGAGAAAAGTAATAAAAACGTGTCTAAAAGCCTGGCACATGTTTAACACAAATATGGTGATATGAGCCAGAAACATTTACATTAATACTCAAAAGAACTATGCACTAAGATTTATTTTACCTTAACAAATACTTTTAGGAAGATTTCAATCCTCATTTTACATCAAAAGACAAACAAACAAACAAACAAAAAAACCACACACACACACACACACACACACACACACACACAAATCATACAGTTAATTTCAGAGAACAAATTTGAAACCATAGGATTTAGTAGCACACTGGTTCTTCAACTTGTACAATATGTTCCTTCTAAACAAACATCAAGTTAAAGTATTACATAATTACTGAAAGGTTTTAAATATTCATATTTTAAAATTTAATGTATTTACACTTTTGTCTGCTTTATTATTATCAAGTAGTTATCATTTTAAAGCATTTTATGTTATACAGAAAGAAGATATAAAAATTATAGGACTTAACAAGAGGTTGAAATCAAATTTTTGCTGGCAAATGTGTACTGTGTTATTAAAACCAATAATATTTTTCTCTTTAACTTCAGTTTTATCTGTATTAACTTAGAGACCTTAATTAACCTCTAACGAGGTAGACTTATGCTAAGAAACTATACATGATATTTTATTTGTCCCTAAATTATATTTAGTTATTAAATAAAAATATTATTCCTATTTCTTGGGACATGTAAATGAAATTTTATAATTATTTTTTAAGATAATGAGCAAATTTACAGTAAAAAGAGAATAATGCCTAGCTTCAAATAGAGATTGGAGTTCATAAAATCACAGCAAATCTTTGGATAATTCATAGCAATTTCATTTGAATATATATTGATATACAAGGTTGTTTACTTTGTCTGCTTTTATTTATTTTATGTGCATTCATTGTATGAATGTCTACACATATCACATGCAAACTGGAGCCCACAAGATATGGATTTGGATCTCAGATCATCTGGGATAGGAGTTTTTTTTATCAAAGTAAGACAATGAATGCTGCAAATGGAACCAAAATCCTCAGAGAGCAAACCAGGTTTCTTAATTACCTGAGCCTTCACTTCAGCTACAGTGAAAGGATTTTGAGATTTGCAGGGTTTTGTGCTTTGCGAATTCTATGATAACTCTGCTTCAGTGTTCAACATGTTTAAGTGCTATTTTAACTAAATTTTAGTGTTCTTTCTCAGATACATGATTTTTTCTTTTTTAAATAACAAAATTATAATTAATATAATAGATACAATCTAACACATTGGACAAAACAAACAAATAAAACATGAAGAAGTATCTTAAGATAAAGCACAAGATATAGAGACCCCCTCACGGGCACACTTAAGAATGGCATAAAAACACTAAACTAAAAGCTATAAAATATACACAAAGAAAAATATATGTATTTCTAATAAGATGTATATTTTAAAAAGCCAGGGCACAGATTGTGAAACAAGGAACCTTCACGTATGTCACTAAGCTCATTTGCTGTTACAGAGCTCATTTGAGCTTACTGCTGAGCATGGAGCTTTGTTTCCCCAGTGAGACTTCTTTGGAGAAAACTACATTTTCATTTGCAAGTGGTTATCAATTGGTGATTTTTGCAAGATTGGAAATGGAGCCATGTGGTCATGTCTTTCAGCTCCAGAGCCCCATCTGTTGTCCATCATTGATTGCCCTGTTCATGCTGCCTCAGAACTTTTGAGTTCATATATGTATCAGTCAGGTTGATTTAGAGGGCCTTGTTTACTTGGTATTTTCCATCCTCTCTAGATCTTACACTCTTTTTTTTTTTTTTTGAGAAATTATTTTTAATGGTTTTGCCCATTATGCTGGTGCAAGTATGGAATCTCAACCCTGATTGTCCGATGTAGGAAGATTGTTACATGGTCAGGGATTCCAAGTGCTTTTCAGTAATTTAATGATTAAATTTGAGCATCAGGTTGATGTTTTATTTATCTATTTTTTTTAATTTTCTATATTCTTTATTTACATTCCAAATGATTTCCCCTTTCCCGGTTCACCCCTCCCCGAAAGTCCCATAAGCCCTCTTCCCTCCCTCTGCTCCCCATTCAATCCCCTCCCGCTTCTCTGCCCTGGTATTCCCCTACACTGCTGCATCCAGTCTTTCCAGGACCAGGGGCCTCTTTCTACTTTCTCTTTAGAAAGGGTCCCTGAACCTTCTGGGGAGGGATTTAATGCAAACTTATGACTGAATGTGCCAAAGTATCTCATGCTATATCAATATTTTTCAATTGACTTTATTTATTTGATTCTTAATAGTAAACCAATTGTACCACATACAACAGACTTAACTATTTTAAAGTCTGGTTCCTGAAACAGGTTGTGGGCTACTCTATCAGTGAAACTGTAGAAACTTCTTGACATTTTAATATCTCATTAATTTAAAAGATTATTGTTAATAGTAAATTAACATCTTTACCTGCTTTGCCACCCACATATTAATCATCATTTCTATTGCAATTAGAATTAATATATGATTTCATTTCTAGAAATTGAAAGAAGGAAAATAACTAGAGAATGATAGGCTAAAGAGGAAATTTGGAATAAATTAGGTGTTATTTTATGCTCAGTATACTAGCCTTATGTTTAACAACTATTATCCTGAGAAAATGGTTCCCTATGGCTCTCCAAGGGGAAATCATTGCACTGTTTGGGAAATAAAGAAATATTACAGCTGTCAGAGATAATTGCCTTTATGATGAAGGAATCATGACAAAATATAGGAAATTCTCATTAGAAAACCAAACCTGCGACTAATTGGATCAACAAACAAAAAGAATAGTTCTTGCAATTTTTTTTCCTGACTAAACTAACAGGTAGGATTCACTTATTTTTTATAATCATATTATTTCTGGAAAAAGTCAAGACAGAGCTACCCCGATCATGTTAAAATCATGTTAAAATCATGTTAAATGTTCCCAACTTTAAACTATACAATGTATATTTGAGCAGTTATGAATTTATAGCTACATGTACATTTTTCACTTCCTAAAAATATATTGCATATTTAAGATATATCGGATCCATATTTGGATTTGTAGAAAACATGATTGCTGTCATAGAGGGGCTATGGGAATGACAGTGAAAACATTTAACCTTCTAATTCAATTGAATTAACTGTATTACAAAGAGCCAAAATGAGCGTTAGTTCATTCTCCAATCCACTTTCATTACCACCACCAAATCAACTTTGAAATTTTAGGGATTACAATAATACCAATATTTTTTATCATGCTGTATGTGCCCTCCAGGTGCTTGCCTGCACAGAACCACCAGTAACCCACTGACCTTGCTTTGACTAGGATGATGTTTGTAGTTGATTCCAGTTGCCTCCAACAACTGTCAACTGTGTCCATTACCATGTTCTATTACCCTCCTACCCTGGTTTGTCTAACTTCCTGTAGATGAGAAAAGAACAGAATATGTACACTCCATGAGTCAGCACAAATGCAGCTGATAACCAGTGGGGAATTCGAAAACTCAACTAGAAGCTTAAATTATCAAACCATTGGCTTATAAATTAAAGTACATGATCGTACTACTTAATTACTATTGATGAACTATTAGTGAACTTGCTGCACAATGTGAATGAGATAATTGATAAACCTCTTATAAGACAAATTTGTTATTATCTCAATTATAATCATATATGTTATATCTGAATATTCTAAAACATTTGGACACTCCATACATTATATCAGTTAAAAAATAAAATGTGTTATATTGTGTTCATTTCTAGCAATAAAAAATCAACTTAAATATAAATATATAAATTAGATGATTATATGTTATTAAATCATTAGCAAAATATAAATTAACTAAAGCCTTTAGGGATAATACTGAAAACCCATTTTAAATAGAAAGCTAGGGCCAGGACTACAATTTAGTGGAAAAAAAAAACATTCTTGCTGTCAAGCCTGACAACCTGAGTTTGATCGGCAGAATGTACATTATGGAAGAGGAGAACATACTACCTTAAATTTTCCACTTACTTTCACATACACACTACAGAATTGCATGCTCTCACCCCGCTAATAAATCTAATGAAAGAAAATTAGACAAAAGGAAAGAAAAATAAATCAAATCATATTATTTTAGTATTTATCTTGGGAAAATTCTGACAACTACGATCTGAAATATGATTTTTAGTATATTTCACAGAAGCCAGAAAACAGCCTAAATTAGAAAAACCTTTTTCTGGATTATCTCAATGTCATTTTTCAGAGGAGATGACAACTATTTACTGGATAGCTTGACACTCTGACACTTTATGGAAGCATTTAGTCTAGTTATGGATTCTATTTTTCCTAAGTTATACACATATGACACTGATGGTATACTTAGAAATTATGTAAAATGCCACAATTTTCAGAATCATAAATTAATGACAATATTGTTTATCTATCTTGATCTCTCTAGCTCTGCATGTTTATGCGTTACAGCACTGGAAATGGACTCAGAGCTGGCACACAATGCACAAAGCTGTGTGTCACTGAAATACATTTCCAGATCTTCTGTGGTTTCAACTTTTAAAATTTTCTAATCTGCTTGCCAGGGACAAATTAAAAAGCACCCCCTTGTATGGTAAAACATAAAGTTCAGAATCAGTTCCACATGAGAATATGACTATTCCTACTAACATTTATTAATTGGTGTCCTTTATTACATTGGTCATAATGTGCAAACTCTTCATGATGCGGTAGCTTATTGTGTGAGATGCAGTGAAGTTAGCCTATCTGCCAATATTGCCATCTGTAAGCATATAACTATATATGCATAAAACCATATTAATGTTGTTGTAGCGAATTAACAAAAAGGAAATAATAATTTTGAAATATTAATATTTGAGTAGTCTTTTACTTTTGTCATTGTTGTTTTTTTCCTGAGTATATGTAACCTGTGTTAGGTTCAAATGCTTTATATAATTGAGCATATCCTTGAATTCTTGATCTTTCTTCCTGCACTTCTCAAGTGCTGGGATTACAGGTGTGACACACTTTGCATGATTTATGTAGTGTAAAAGACTGAGCCAGGAACTTGTTTATAACAAGCAAGAATACTACTAACTGATATACATCCCCAATTAAGTTTAGTTTTCAAAATGTTTATTCTTCAAGAATAGTCTGACAGTCAGGACATTAATGTAAGAATTTTGTGGAGAGACTATCTAACCTGTAATACTGTAATAATGTATGTGGAATAATACATCAAATAAAATGTATCAATGGAAAATTATAGAAAATCTATTCTCTGCATTTGCAATGACTTCTATAATTACAACTTAGAGACAAAAATCTACAATTAAATTTTTAATATTAGCAAAAAGGATAAACAAAGATTCAGGGAAAAAATTCCAACTCACCAAATACATGATGGGTATATATTAATATTAACATTAATATTAATGTTTTCCATAGTAAGTCCCCTAAAAAGACAATCATTGCTATGGAAAATGTGATGAACAAGAAATATAAAAGGTAATCAGGCAAGAGAAATGATCATTCTTGACTAGCATTGGGTGGGCTGACTTTGGTGTCACCTGAGAGATATTTATCTAGCACTATTGAAAATCTATTGGCCACCATTGCCTCCCCTGGTCAAGTTAGATTTTCTAAGAAATCTCATTCTGTAGAAAGGAATGGTATGTTGTTTTTCTTTTCTGTCTGCTCCTGTGGGCTTAACATCTGGAACCTTTCTTTTGGCATCTACATATGGCTGATATTAGTGCAGAGATAGAAATCCCAAATCATGGGGTGGTTGTACTGTTCTGGGAAATGGAACCTCACTGTCTGTCCCATTACTCCTAGCTTCTCAGACATCTGTAATACTTGCATCAGGGATTATGCCAGTGTGACAGCAGGAGACTAAAGCTAGCAGCCTGTTCAAGAACTTCTGCAAATTTCTGGGATTGTAGACAGTCCTGGGAGGAATGCTTCTGAACCAACTGGCAGCTATCACTGTTGTAATTATTCAGGGCAATTAATTTGTAATTTTGATATACAGACTAAAATATCTGCTCAGTCACAGAGTAGAATGACAAGAGAGTGCAAATGGTGGAAATATTACTAATACAAAATACTATGAACAAACAAAACTGGTGTACGTGGAGACACATGACATTAATATGAACTGGGCTGCTGTTTTATAGCTTGGACTTTTGACCCACAAGAGGACAAAACTGTTTTTTCCAAACTGTTCCATGTCCTAACTCTAATGTTAGTGCATATTAATCTAAGGACTGATGCTAAACCTTTACAATGGTGTCTTAGGGGCTTTTCACTGTACCTAGGCATTAAATATAATTACAAATAACGACAATCATCTTGTTCTTGTTCTCAAGTTTCATATTTTCAAAGCTTACCCATAACTCTCGATAATTTTCCTCCTAAATAGTATATTAATTAAGATTGTTTAGGCCTTTAAAAAAATTAAATGCCTAAAATGTGCATCTGAATGAAATAAAAATACTACATTAATATATGCAAATTTTTACAAAGAGACGATATATATCTAATTGTGTAAGGTTTTTTTGAAAAAAACTAAAATAAAATACAGAGAAATAAATAAATTTATTTTAATGGTTCTAAGTATTAAAAATATATGTGATAAAAATATCTTTTATTGCCATTCCTGAGTTGCAAATGAAATCCTGAGAGGAAAAGGCTCCCAAAAGAATTTCACTAAGAGTGCTTTAATTCTGAATCAGTCACAGCTCTGTCTCAGGCAGAAAAAAAATATTCTTTTCAATCTACTCTGTGCAAGTTGTTACTGAACATATTAGTTAATGACCTGAAGGCAAATCTCTGACAATGTGATTTTGTGCTAATTGTGTGGAAAAATATTTCTAGCTTTTAAAATGCAGCAGTCTGGGTGGCTATAGGGAATTTGTCTTCCCTGTTTGAGCTCCTCTATTCAACCTTCCTCAAGGGCACTCAATCATATCAAATGAGTCATCCAGCATTCACATCATATGTGAAATCAAGGAAACCCTCAAGAGTCAATGCCAAGGATTAGACGCCGTCAGTCTGTTTGCATTCAGTAGGCATTACAACGACAAATAAGATAAAATTATTTGGAATAAGCACATGCATATTTTGGCATCTCATTTTCATGTTTTGTATCAGAAAGACTATTTCAGATCTAACATTACTTTGTCACTCAAAACATCCCTATTTTAAGTTTATCATTTCAAAGATATCTTTGATTATTAATGAAATAAATGAGTGTACCTTGAGAAAATGTATTAAAGGAAGACTATTGCTTTGTAGGCTTTTGTAGAATTATATTTACTATAGCTATGCTAAAGTAGGAAACTAAAGCAAACATACATACACATACATATATGCATGTATATGTGTGTATATGTGTGTGTGTATATATATACCTATGCACATATATATGCGGAAATGTATGTGGTTTAAAGATATAAATATATTTACTACTGAATTTATTAGGACATCAAATGCTTATTTAAATAATGTTAAAATTTTCAATCCACACCTGAGAAACAGAAAGCGGAGGAAGTTACACTGTAAGCATATGCAACCTAATTACATCCAAGTTGGTATGGGTAAGCTGTGGAAAAAAAAATAACTAGATAATGACCCAATCACTTTATATACTGTATCTTATACAATATAAGCCAAGATATGTACGTAAATTTGAACACAAAATTTTGCTTGCAGTGTACTTGTTTACATGCTATTCTTTAAAATATATTTTAGAAATGTTTAATATTCATTATATTAAATATATTTGAATTTTATCTTAACATATGTCTTAATATATGTTAGAAATGTATAGTATATGTACTTAATTTATTTTGATTGAGTTTAATATGCTATCATGCTTTACTTTATGTCTGTTTGAATTTAAGTAAGCATATACAGGCACTAATAGAGTTAGCAAGTTGAAAACTAAGTTTGTCCTTCAAGGAACATATTAATTTATACCCTTCATTTTGAGTTTCTTTATAGGGTTTAAGAAAATGCAAAGTCCACCTTTTTTGAATTATTTCCTGTAATCGTAGGTTTTCTACACATCATCTTTTATAATAATGCAAACATTCTAGACAAATTGTAAGAGGAAAGCACATTTGGAAATATCTGAGATTGAACTAGAACTCTTGTCCCTTTGTCACTGGAGGGCAGGATGCTTTACATTTCACATGTAAATCAATATAGCCCAACACTGAGAAAATGGACCCCTTCAATCATGAGATAGTCTTTATTTCATGATCTCTTAAATTTGCAAGTAAAAACACCTGTACAATGCTGTTATAAGAAATTCCATAAATATCTGATAAATAAACAAACAAACTATAGAATAAAAACAAACCTTTGTACTGTTTATGAATATTAAGGCTCAAACTGTCATTTTATCCTGGTTGACTTAGACATTTTATGCAATTCAAATCAAAGTTCAATGAGCTATTTTATTGACAAGAACAAACTGTCTATAAAGTATATAGAGGAAAAAGACACAGTAACATATAAATTATTGAAGCATAAGCAAGAGTTGCAGATTGGCACTGCCTAAGCCTAAGATTTACTGTATTGGCATTATACAGTGACATATCTCTAAATTAACTGTGTAGTATAAAATTAGGTACATGCTTAAACAGAGACATAAAAACAAGATAAATACAATTGGGAGAAGATAGCCCAGAAACAACTATGCATGTATATGTAAATAAATGCATTTATATACATATAGTACTCACATTCTTCTAATAATTAATTCAAAATAATCTCCAAATCTAAATCTTATATTTAGGATCTTAACATTCCCAGAAAATGAGATAAAAACAGAAAAATAATTGGTACAGTGATAACATTTAATGCATTAAAAGTTAGATACATAAAATAAATTATAAGATTGACTTCATTGAAAAGGAAAAATCTTTACAAAAATGAGAAAAAGAAACTAAAAAATAAACTTTATTTATAGGAAACTCTAATATGAGCAGTGCACAAAATGTACAAATAACAGGTAAGTCTCAACATTAGGGCATTTTTAATGTAAATAAAACAAAAAAAAAACGTGGCAAAAAGACAAAGAAAAATACCTTTTAATTTTTTTTGATTTGTTATTGCTGTTTTGTTATTTGTGTGTGTGTGTGTTTTTTTCTTGAACAAGTCTTATGATTTGTTGAAAAGTGGAGTGTTAAATAATCATACAGACACATTAGAAGACAGAATGACATCTTCCTACAAAACTGAACAAACTTCCTTTGTTTTATTCAACAGCCCTACTCCCTGGTAATGACCAAATTAAGTTAGACATTATATCAACACAAAAATAAGAAATGTTGGCAAAGGGTATCTATGAACAATGTAGATTTGTTCATAGTTTACAAAACATGGAAGCAATTAACAGGTTCTTCAGAAGGGGAGTAAATAAATTGTAAGAAATCCCAACAATGAAACAGCTATTATTTAGGGATTAAAAAGAAATTCATTCTGAAGCCATCAGTGTTATAAAAGAATTCAAATGTATACACATTGTAGGAGAATCTGCAACTCAGCTGCTACAAGATTCCAAATGATGGTGCTACAAGGTTCCAACTGATGGTGTGGTACAAAAGAGAACATTAGGGCGAAAACCAAATGTTCAATGTAGGATACCAAAAATGAATAAACTAAAGGGAATTATACATCGGTCAAAATATTCTGTGATGCTATATTATGTGATATAACATGAACTAAGCAGAAGCATTTTGTTATAGGAAACAAACCAAGAAGATAGAGACAAGGAATACACGATTTACCTAAGAAGAGGAAAATAAAAGCATGGTCTTGATAGATGCAGATTTGGAGGCCAGCAAAGGTATAAGGAAGCTGAGAGGGAGAGGTTTATAAATCTGTCAAGAAAAAAATCAATTCAATCTCAATTACATATCACTGTGTATTCAACACTTGTTCACAACATAGTGACTATAACTAATAACAATGTACTACATTCTTAAATTCTGAGAGTCAATTTTAAGATTTCTCATTAGGCAAATGGAAATTTTTTGATATAATGTTAATTAAATTTAGTCATTACAGACTAAGTATGCATATACATAAATATGAACCAAGATATTAACATGATAAAATACACATTTTATGAATTCACTTTTTAAAAGGAAGGACAATACAGTGAAATGTAGGAGAGCAGCTTATAGAAATATTCTCTCCAAATACTCAACTTACAGTACAATTTTTGTTTCTCTTTCAAATCTTTTATTTCTTTTCACAATATAGACATGTGTATTTGAATGTGTCATGAAACACAATGCAAAATATTTCATAGTACTACTTCTCTAAATGTATCGTTAATTTAGAGACATAAACGTACTTATACATTTAAAAAACTGACGAAAATAATACTTTTGCCCTCTACATATGTATGTGTATGTGAGTGAGTGTATATGTACATATATGCATGAGTACCTGTGAGTGTGCATTGTGTGGGTGTGGTGGGGTGTGTACTGGAGTAAAGAAGATGAGTGCAATACTTTGTGAGCAGTAGGTTCTTTGGCGTGGCTGCTATAAAGCAATGTGTACACATACTACTCATATGTTACAGTGGAACAACCTTTGCACATCTCTTATTGGGACAGGGAGGCTAGTTGGACCACTGAAGTATGCTATTCTGCAGAGTTTTAGGCAAAAATAAAGGATGCAATCAATCTGAAATGTGGTAAGGTATTTACCAACAAAATGGTAGATGCAGCATGTCTATAAGGACATATCTCTTATTTATAAAACCCAGAGGCTATAAAAATATTGTCTGCATTCATAATCTTTAAAGGTAAACATATATGGGCTGGACTTCAGAATCCCTGCACATCTGTAGCAGATGTGCTCCTTAGTCTTTATGTGGGCCCTGAATAACTCGATCAGGGGCTATCCCAAATGCTGCTGCCTGTCAGTGGTATATGTTCTTCTAGCTGGGCTGCCTTATCTGGCCTCTGTGGAAGACGATGTGCCTAACGTTACGAGACTTAAATTGCCAGGATGGAGGATACTCAGAAGGGACTCCACCTGCTCAGAGAAGAGGAACAGGAATGGGGGAAAAGATTGTGGGAGGGAGGTGACCATGGGGGGAGCAGTGAGTGAGATGTAAAATGAATAAGTAAACAAATAAAGATTTTAAAATGGTCAATTATATAAATGCAATTATAAACAGTGGTGAATTTAGAATTGTATAGCTAATAAAATCATAAGTTCACTTTGTGAGAGAAAGTACAAGGTTACAGTATAAGCCAAAGTACAGAATAAGTTGCATATTCTCATACAAATGAGCATATAAATTAATGCAAAAGATTTCAGCTTGTGGAGAGAAAAATGTGATGTCATCATGGTGAGAAGAACATAATGAAAAGGAGGGGAAATGATGGAGCAGTCTGCATGATCTATATCACAAAATATTGTAGTTCACTTCCTATCTGATGTGAACTACTTAATCACTTCTCAAGATAACTTAATTGGGAACGGAATCTGTATTTTATTTTTTAAACATATTTTCTGAAGTGGCAAACAATAAGTATATATATTTAAAGAGACATGATGAAATGCTTTGATCCATGTATTAACTAGAGACAATTAAATTAGCAGCTCATTTACCTCCTCTGGCCTCTCACTTGTCTTTTGGAATCCTATTTTATAACACTTTCACTTTTAGACATAAGTGTTAGGAGAGACTTTTCATGAGTACATCACAGATTACTTGTGTTATTGATGTTGTATGTCCTATTAACTCTCCTGGATAGAAAATGGTAGAGAAAAAGAAAGTGGCTCTCCAGAGAGAACAGCAGACAGTGGGGAAGATAAAAATAGCCTCCCTCCAGTGCCATTGTAGTCCTTTAGCAGGCATCATTGCCAAACACACTTACCTTCTGTTTTTTTTTTTTTTTGAGTTTTAGCTGCCTGAGGCTTGAAAGTCACTTGTCTGAGGCGCTGTAACCCCCATTCTCGCAGGAAGAAAAGTAGAATTCTATTCTCTCTGGAAGCTGTTTGGCCTCAAAGTGTCATACGCTAAGTCACTTGTCATTGCTGCCAAATCATCCTGAGTACAATTCTGTAACCCCACAAGAATAAGCCCTTGCCTTCATTTTACCCAGTTAATTTAAACTTTGTGAATCACTTTGAAATATTTGAAGTTGATACTAACATGTAAAATTAGAAAATATAATTTACAGTATAATGGAAAGATTGCTGAAAAACTCACTTAGTTATTTTTTCTCATGTCTGCATCTAAACACTTAATAAGAAGCAGCATAAAGGAGTACGAGCTTATTTTGACACATTATCAGGGAGGGGCAGTACACCATGTCAGGGCAAACATCTCAGTAGGATTGAAGCTCTATAGTAGCCATCAGGCAGTTGGCAGATCACATGATACTGGTAGTATGGAATCAGAAGGAAGAATAGAGTTGGGGTGACTAAAAACCCAAAGACCTATGCTCCTTAACACACCTCTCAAATATCTCAAAACCATCCAAACAGTACCATTACATAAGGACAAGAATAACATCATAATTTTTCAGCTTTAATTGTAAATTTCATGGGTTTTGATCATATATATCCCTCTCTCCACTCTTTTCAAACCATACCCCCTTCTCTATCCACTCAACTTTGTGTCTTTTTTATAAAGCAAAGATGTTTCAGAAAATAAATAACTATCAAGCACATATTGTGTGTTCAATTACTCATTTGTTCATTTATTTTGTTTGTTTTCAGACAGGCTTAAATAGTTCAGGGTGGCTCAAACTTGCTATGAACTCAAGACCAGCATTAAACTTAAGACTTGTTCAACCATGCCACTTTTATAATCCAGCATCAATTTTTGATTACCAACTTTCTCTGTAAGGCCACTTTTAGTAGACAAGAAAAGGTGATGAAAAGTTCTAAAATATATACTTATACAAAGGCAATTTAAGCAAAATTGCAAAATAGTGGGAGAACCACAGTCCCAACTGGCCTTCTTTGTCAACAAACAAAGCTTCCCTACAGGGATTGGGTCATATCTAATTGAGTTGTTTGCCAAAGAAGCTCCTCTGAAATCTCCAAACTACCAGGACTCATACCAAGGTTATAGGGTTGAACACAACCTGAAAACAACACCAAAAGAAATCATTGAACTTGGAGATATCTAACTAGTGCCTCAATGAACCTTCATGCCTATGAACCAGAATCTTTGCCACAGAAAAGTACTTTTCAAGTTAATGAAAGAGATATGTTAACATTCAGCCATCCATAAATCTTTTTCTAGAGTATACAGCCTTCAAGATATGCTAGTGCAATTGTGTAACAAAGTTTGTAGGAATAATCAATAATAGATCTGACTTAATGCACACTCCATGAGATAGAACCCATGCCCAATCCTGACTGAGTGACCAAAATTTGATTCTAGATAGTCCATGAATATAGGGTATTTGAATCTCATGTGTACAGTGATTGCCGAGGCCAAAAGAAGGCATCAGATCCCTTGGAATGGCATGTATGAGCTGTTTTGAGCAACTTGAAATCTGTACTGTAAACTGAACTTGCATCCTCTGGGAGGGACATCAACTGCTTTTCAGTGCTGAGTCATTTCTACAACACCGAAATTAAACTCACAAAGCACATCTCATAAAAATAAATTCTAAAAGAGAGTGGATAAAAATGTTATAGAAGATTCCTTTAAAAATTACTCTGGAATAGTGGAAGACAAGGGAAATTTTCAGCTAATACTGTTCAAAGGTATCATCATTTGAATTGGCAATATATTCCATCTTAATGATTTTATCACAGTAGGTTTACATTATGAAATAGGTGGAAATTGACCATAATTATGTGTCTTTAAAATATAGCACTTTTACCATATATTTCTTTAGGTTATTCTGATTTTGATTCTGTTTGTCTACACTTATACAATGTGGTTATTTTCCCTAGTACTCTTTTATTGCTGAAGCAAAAGCAGCATCCTTGAAGAAGTAGAATATGAATAGATAGGTGAGTCTGGAGAATACATGGATGTAGGACTTTACTTTCTTATTTGTGTGTTTATTCTGAACACTCAAGGTGGGTATTCAAAGAACTAGAGCTATAAAATAACCTCCAATATTTTCTTGCCTATAGTGCCCAGATAAAATACAATTATGGCCTTAAATCAAATAGTATTGCTGTAGTTATATTGAAATAGTAAAGAATCATATGTCTGAATTCTTAAAAATTTGTAAGGGTACATATACGGGCCTTCATTTTGTTGAACAATTTTATAATTGTCTTTATGTTCTAGTACATACCACTTACACACACACACACACACACACACACGCACATGTACACACACATATAATATATATACTTATATGATATATATATATATATATATATAAAACTCATATTATTTCACTTCCCTGTGACTACTTCAAGCAATAGATAATCCCATCTTTTTTGCTCATTCCTGAAATGCAACATAAAAATACATATATACACCCACTTCTAGAAAAGCAGCCAAATGATCCAGGCAACAGATGGGAAACTTGGAGCCCATGTGTTCACATTCAAATGATGCCAATAACTTGCTGGGTGATCTTGAGCAAGCTACATATCTTCAGCTAATTGCCTTCCCTCTAAAAGAACAGAGCCATAGGGCTGAATATTAGCTTTCAGAAGCCAAGTAATGAATTTGTCCCACTATCCTTCTTAATATGGAAAACATATTCAAATAATAAAGAGCTGGAATTGATCTTATTATTATTGCATAATCTCATTAGGGCCCTCCTGCCATTCTGAAGGCTATAACCAAATGCTTTATAAAACCCACATTGTAAATATAGGGCCTTCACTAATAGCGAGACAAGGAACAAAAGGAAAACTTAAATACATCTAACTTCTCCACTGAAAATATATAAGCAGACAATAAATGTCCGTTACAATCCTTAATATTATTAGTCATTAAAAATGCAGAGTCAAAATCTAATGTTTCCATCCCATATCCAGTATGATGGATAAAATTAATAAACAATATTGAAAACAAGAATCAATTATACTATGGGAAATTAAACTTTTACTCAAATGTTGTTAAAATTTTTAAAGGAATTTGCAAATTCCTTTGGCAAACATTGGAAATATGCTTCAACATGTTAAAATTATATTAAGCAGATATTTACTATGAGTTTTAAGTGAAGAACATTGAAAATCCTTCTAATAGTTGAACATTTTGATAAAGAACAAGTATAAAATGAAAATATCCTGAATTCCTTCATGAATAGGCAGACGATGGTAATTTTTGTAAAATATTATTCAGATAGAAAGAATAATGTACTGAAAAATGTTTCAATAGGAAGCAGTGAAGCTCGGAATTTGAGTGTCTCCCAAAGCCCTATTTGTTGAAGAGTGTTTTCTGGAAGCTCTAGGAAAATGCTATTAGAAGATACTATGAGAAATTGCAGAAACTTGATGATATGGTACCTGATGAGTGTTTGTTCTAACATTAATATGTGGTACTTGGTAGGATGTCTTTAGGTCAACATGCATAAATGTTTGAGAAAATTTGAGACCCAAACCACTTCTCTTCCTCCTGGAAATTATGTAAGCATTGCTGGTTCATATGGTACTAAAACTTTTTTATGTTATTTCTGCATTATTTCAGAGAATGTGATACAGTAAAATATCAACTATAATCTCCATGGCTGTGAGACAAAATACTTTTTTTTTCTGTTCAAAAGTTAATGATATGTCATTTGCTATAGTAACAGAAAATATGACAATAAACTTGGAGAATATCAAAATAAGTTCAAAGAAGTCAGTCATAAAATATCACCAACAGCTCAATTTCACCATAGTTTCTGAATTTTAACAGAAAAAAAGTTTGGAAAATTGTCTGAAAATCTTAAGATTTTTTAAGTCTGTAAAACCCAAGAAAAGGGTTTTGTTTAGGTTGCTAATTTGGTTAACATTTGAAGGTATTCTCAATACCAGATTATATTACTGATAAAATAACACTGTAGACAAGTATCATCCCCATATGTGATATGTATAGATTTTTCTCCAGATATACATTGAATATGAAACATCCTCTAAAACTTTAAGCAATGAACACTTCATGGTCATTTAGAGAAACTACTGAGAACATCAAATGATGAATGTATTAACCTCATCGGCCATTTTTATTAATGAGTGTCTAGCAAAATGTGCTATTTACTAAGTACGACCGATTGGAAGAAAATGGGCCACTGGCAACCAAACTATGAGTGTGTATTTTTGTGTTGAGAATTTATTCTCACTATGTCCTTTGATTTTTGGCTTCCATGTAGTAAGAAATATCTTCTTGCATTCCCTAAAAGAGGACTAGTATATTGCACACCAGAGATAGCCTTATAACCTAACAATGATAATAACATATTATCATTGACAAATGTAGCATTTAATTAAAGTAATTGTTTTTGTCTTTTGGATGACCATTTCATAATACGTTTTGTACTTTGGATAACTGATAAATTTTCTTAATAAATTCAAAGAAATTAGTTGCAGTGAGATAAGTAAGTTATATTTTAGTGTCAGTGCTTAGGGAATAAAGACTTACTTTGGAGATTCTATTAATTTCTCCAGGACATATTACTGATGAATATTTTAGTTGCTGTGGCCATCTCATAGTCTTGGATACTTGTTACATGTTTTGTTTTGTTTTTTATTTTATTTTCTAAGTATTTTTTTATTTACATTCAAAATCATTTCCCCTTTCCCGTTTCCTCCCTCCCCGAAAGTCCCATAAGCCCCCTTCCCTCCCTCTTTTCCCCATTCAACCCCTTCTCGCTTCTCTGTCCTGGCATTCCCCTACATACAGTCTTTCCAGGACCAGGGGTCTCTCCTTCCATCTTCATGGAAATCTATTGATATGCGAATTGTGTCTAGGGTATTCCAAGATTCTGGGTTAATATCCCCTTATCAGAGACTGCATACCTTGTGTGTTCTATTGTGATTGGGTTACCTCACTAAGGATGATATTTTCCAGTTCTGACCATTTGCCTAAGAATTTCGTGAATTCATTGTTTTTAATTGCAGAGTAGTATTCCATTGTGTAAATATACCACATCTTCTGAATCCATTCCTCCATTGAGGGACATCTGGGTTCTTTCCAGCTTCTGGCTAATATAGATAAAGCTGCTATGAACATAGTGGAGGATGTGTCCTTATTGCATGCAGGTAAAGCCTCTGGGTATATGCCGAGGAATGGTATAGCCGGATCCTCCAGGAGTGTCATGCCCAGTTTTCTGTGGAACTGCCCACTACTTTCCAGAGTGGTTGTACCAGCTTGCAATTCCACCAGCAGTGGAGGAGTGTTCCTCTTTCTCCACATCCTCGCCAACAACTGCTGACTCCTGTGTTTTTGATCTTAGCCATTCTGACAGGTGTGAGATGGAATCTCAGGGTTTTTTTGATTTGCATTTCCCTAATGACTAAGGATGATGAACATCTCTTTAGGTGGTTCTCATCCATTAGATATTCTTCAGGTGAGAACTCTTTGTTTAGCTCTGTACCCCATTTTTTAATAGGGTTACTTGCCTCTCTGGAGTTTAACTTCTTGAGTTCTTTGTATATATTGGATATTAGCCCTCTGTCGGATGTAGGGTTGGTAAAGATCATTTCCCAGTTAGTTGGTTGCCACTTTGTCTTTTTGACAGTGTCTTTTGCCTTGCAAAAACTGTAATTTAATGAGGTCCCAATTGTCAATTTGTGATCTTAGAACATAAGCTATTGGAGTTCTATTCAGGAAATTCTCCCCTGTGCCAATATGTTCAAGGTTTTTCCCTAGTTTCCTTTCTATTAGTTTCAGTGTGTCTGGTTTTATGTGGAAGTCCTTGATCCACTTGAAATTGAGCTTAGTGCAAGGAGATAAGAATGGGTCAATTTGCATTCTTCTGCATGTTGACCTCCAGTTGAGCCAGCACCATTTGTTGAAAAGGCTATCTTTTTTCCACTGGATGGTTTTAGCTCCTTTGTCAAAGATCAAGTGACCATAGGAGTGTGGATTCATTTCTGGGTCTTCAATTCTGTTCCATTGATCTACATGCCTGTCACAGTACAAATACCATGCAGTTTTTAGCACTATTGATCTGTAGTAAAGCTTGAGGTCTGGGATACTGATTCCCCCAGAGGTTCTTTTACTCTTGAGAATAGTTTTAGCTATCCTGGGTTTTCTGTTATTCCAGATGAATTTTTGAATTGCTCTTTCTAACTCTATGAAGAACTGAGTTGGGATTTTGATGGGGATTGCATTGAATCTGTATATTGCTTTTGGCAAGATGGTAATTTTTACTATATTAATCCTGCCAATCCATGAGCATGGCAGATTTTTCCATCTTCTGAGGTCTTCTTCAATTTCTTTCTTCAGAAACTTAAAGTATTTGTCATACAGATCTTTCACTTGTTTGGTTAGAGTCACACCAAGATACTTTATACGGTTTGTGGCTATCTTGAAGGGTATCATTTCTCTTCTTTCTCAGCCTGCTTATCCTTTTAGTATAGGAAGGCTACTGACTTGCTTGAGTTGATTTTATATCCGGCCACTTTGCTGAAGTTGTTTATCAGCTGTAGGAGTTCTCTGGTAGAGTTCTTTGAGTCGCTTAAGTATACTATCATATCGTCTGCAAATAGTGATAGTTTGACTTCTTCCTTTCCAATTTGTATCCCTTTGACCTCTTTTTGTTGTCTAATTGCTCTAGCTAGAACTTCAAGTACTATATTGAAAAGATATGGAGAGAGAGGGCAGCCTTGTCTAGTCCCTGATTTTAGTGGGATTGCTTCAAGTTTCTCTCCATTTAGATTGATGTTGGCTACAGCTTTGCTGTAAATTGCTTTTACTATGTTTAGATATGGGCCTCGAATTCCTGATCTTTCCAAGACCTTTAGCATGAAAGGATGCTGAATTTTGTCAAATGCTTTCTCAACATCTAATGAGATGACCATGTGGTTTTTTGTTTGAGATTGTTTATATAGTGGATTACATTGATGGATTTCCTTATATTGAACCATCCCTGCATCCCTGGGATGAAGTCTACTTGATTGTGGTGAACGATTGTTTTGATGTGTTCTTGGATTCGGTTGGGAAGAACTTTATTGAGTATTTTTGCATTGATATATAAGAGAGATTGGCCTAAGATTCTCTTTCTTTGTCAGATCTTTGTGTGCTTTTGGTATTAGCGTAATTGTGGCTTCATAGAATGAGTTGGGCAGTGTTCCTTCTGTTTCTATTTTGTGGAATAGTATGAAGAGTATTGGTGTTAGGTCTTCTTTGAAGGTCTGATAGAATTCTGCACTAAAACCATCTGGAAATGTGCTTTTTTTGGTTAGAAGACTTCCAATGACAACTTCTATTTCTTCAGGGGTTATTACGATGGTTTAGATGGTCTATTTGATCCTGATTAATTTTGGTATTTGGTATCTGTCAAGGAAATTGTCCATTTTCTCGAGATTTTCTAGTTGTGTTGAATACAGGCTTTTGTAGTAGGGTCTGATGATTTTTTGAATTTCCTCAGTTTCTGTTGTTATCTCTCCCTTTTTGTTTCTCATTTTATTAATTTGGATACTGTCTCTGTGCCCTCTGGTTAGTCTGGCTAAGGGCTTATCTATCTTGTTGATTTTCTCAAAGAACCAACTCCTCATTTTGTTGATTCTTTTTATGGTTTTATTTGTTTCTACTTGATTGATTTCAGCCCTGAGTTTGATGATTTCCTGCCTTCTACTTCTCTTTGGTGTATTTATTCTTTTTGTTCCAGGGCTTTCAGGTGTGCCATTAAGCTTTTAGTGTATGCTGTCTCCCTTTTCTTTTTGGCGGCACTCAGGGCTATGAATTTTCCTCTTAGCACTGCTTTCATTGTGTCCCATAAATTAGGGTATGTTGTGCCTTCATTTTCATTAAATTTCAAAAAGTCTTTGATTTCTTTCTTTATTTCCACCTTGACCACGTTATCATTGAGTATAGCATTGTTCAGCCTCCATGTGTATGTGGGTTTTCTGTTGTTTTTTTTTTGCCATTGAAGACCACCCTTATTCCATAGTGATCTGATAGGAGGCATGGGATTAGTTCGATCTCTTACATCTGTTGAAGTCTGATTTGTGACCAATTATATGGTCGATTTTGGAGAAGGTACCATGAGGTGCTGAGAAGAAGGTGTATTCTTTAGCTCTAGGATGAAATGTTCTATATATATCTGTTAGTTCCATTTGGTCCAAGGCTTCAATTAGATTCACTCTGTCCCTGTTTACTTTCTGCTTTCCTGAATGATCCATTTCAGAGAGCGGGGTGTTGAAGTCACCCACTATTATTGTGTGAGGTGCGATGTGTGCTTTGAGCTTTAGTAAAGTTTCTTTTACGAATCAGGGTGCCCTTGCATTTGGAGCATAGATATTCAGAATTGAGAGTTCTTCTTGGTGGATTTTTCCCTTGATCAGTATGTAGTGTCCTTCTGGTTTTTTTTTTTGATGACTTTAGGTAGAAAATCATTTTTATCTGATATTTTATCTGATTGTTTATCTGATATAACAAGATGACTACTCTGTCTTGTTTCTTGGGGCCATTTGTTTGTAAATTTTTTTCCAGCCTTTTAATCTGAGGTAGTGTTTGTCTTTGACACTGAGGTGCATTTCCTGCATGCAGCAAAATGCTGGGTCCTGTTTATGTATCCAGTCTGTTAGTCTATATCTTTTTATTGGGGAATTGAGACCATTAATATTAAGAGAGATTAAGGCATAGTGATTATTGCTATCTGCCATTCTTGACGCTATCTTTATGTTTGAGTGATTACCTACTTTTGGGTTTGAAGCAAGAAGGTTACTATCTAATTTTTCCAGGGTGTTGTTTCTCTCCCTGTATTGGCGGTTTCCACCTATTATCCTTTGCAGGGCTGGATTTGTGGAAAGATATTGTGAAAATTTGGTTTTATCATGGAATATCTTAGTCTCTCCATCTATGGTGATTGAGAGTTTTGCTGGGTAGAGTAGTCTAGGCTGGCATTTGTGCTCTCTTAGTGTTTGCATGAGATCTGCCCAGGATCTTCTGGCTTTTATAGTCTCTGGTGAGAAGTCTGATGTGATTTGAATAGGTCTTCCTTTGTATGTTACTTGGCCCTTTTCTCTTACTGCTTTTAATATTCTTTCTTTGTTTAGTACATTTGGTGTTTTGATTATTATGTGACGGGAGGTATTTCTGTTCCGGTCCAGTCTGTTTGGAGTTCTGGAGGCTTCTTGTACATTCATCGGCATCTCTCTCTTTAGCTTAGGGAAGTTTTCCTCCATAATTTTGTTGAAGATGTTTACTGGCCCTTTAAGTAGCAAATCATCACTCTCATCTATACCTATGATCCTTAGGTTTGGTCTTCTCATTGTGTCCTGGATTTCCTGGATATTTGGGTTACACGTTTTTTGCATTTTGCATTTTCTTTGACTGTTGAGTCGATGCTTTCTGTGGTATCTGCAGCACCTGAGATTCTTTCTTCCATCTCTTGTATTCTAATGTTGATGTTTGCATCTATGATTCCTGATTTCTTCCCAAGGTTTTCTATCTCCAAACTTGTCTCCCTTTGTGGTTTCTTATTTGTTTCTACTTCCTTTTTTAGATCCTGGATGGATTTGCTGAGATCCTTCACTTGTTTGTTTGGATTTTCCTGTATTTCTTTAAGGTATTTTTGCATTTCCTCTTTCAGGATTTCTGCCTGTTGACCCACATTCTCCTGTATTTCTCTAAGCAATTTTTGTGTTTCCTCCTCACGGGATTCCATCTGTTGATTCATCGTCTCCTGCATTTCTTTAAGCAGTTCTCGTGTTTCCTTTGTAAGGGCATCTAACCGTTGATTCATTTCTTTAAGCAATTTTTGTGTTGCCTCCCTATGGGCATCCATCTGTTGACCCATATTCTTCTGCATTTCTTTATGCAATTTTTGTGATTCCTTTGAAAGTGCATCTACCCATTGATTCATTTCTTTTTTTTTTATTTTTTTAATTTACATTCCAAATCACTTCCCCTTTCCCGTTTCCTCCCTCCCCGAAAGTTCCATAAGCCCCCTTCCCTCCCTCTTTTCTCCATTCAACCCCCTCTCCTTACTCTGTCCTGGCGTTCCCCTACATCCAGTCTTTCCAGGACCAGGGGTCTCTCCTTCCATCTTTTTAGAAATCTATTGATATGCGGATTGTGTCTAGGGTATTCCGAGATTCTGGGTCAATATCCCCTTATCAGTGACTGCATACCATGTGTGTTCTTTTGTGATTGGGTTACCTCACTAAGGATGATAAAAATTGACCCATCCTTATCTCCTTGCACTAAGCTCAATTCTAAGTGGATCAAAGATCTCCACATAAAACCAGACACACTGAAACTAATAGAAGGGAAACTAGGGAAGAACCTTGAACATATGGGCACAGGGGAGAATTTCCTGAACAGAACTCCAATAGCTTATGTTCTAAGATCAAGAATAGACAAATGGGACCTCATTAAATTACAAAGTTTTTGCAAGGCAAAAGACACCGTCAAAAAGACAAAGCGGCAACCAACTAACTGGGAAATGATCTTTACCAACCTTACATCCGACAGAGGGCTAATATCCAAGATATACAAAGAACTCAAGAAGTTAAACTCCAGAGAGGCAAGTAACCCTATTAAAAAATGGGGTACAGAGATACACAAAGAGTTCTCACCTGAAGAATATCTAATGGCTGAGAAGCACCTAAAGAGATGTTCATCATCCTTAGTCATTAGGGAAATGCAAATCAAAACAACCCTGAGATTCCATCTCACACCAGTCAGGATGGCTAAGATCAAAAACACAGGAGACAGCAGCTGTTGGCGAGGATGTGGAGAAAGAGGAACACTCCTCCACTGCTGGTGGAATTGCAGGCTGGTACAACCACTCTGGAAAGCAGTCTGGCGGTTCCTCAGAAAACTGGGCATGACACTCCCGGAGGATCCAGCTATACCACTCCTGGGCATATACCCAGAGACTTTACCTGCATGCAATAAGGACACATGCTCCACTATATTCATAGCAGCCTTATTTATAATAGCCAGAAGCTGGAAAGAACCCAGATGTCCCTGAATGGAGGAATGGATTCAGAAGATGTGGTATATTTACACAATAGAATACTACTCTGCAATTAAAAACAATGAATTCACGAAATTCCTAGGCAAATGGTTAGAACTTGAAAATATCATCCTTAGTGAGGTAACCCAATCACAAAAGAACACACATGGTATGCAGTCACTGATAAGGGGATATTGACCCAGAATCTCGGAATACCCTAGACACAATCAGCATATCAATAGATTTCTAAAAAGAGGGAAGGAGAGACCCCTGGTCCTGGAAAGACTGGATGGAGGGGAACGCCAGGACAGAGTAACGAGAGGGGGTTGAATGGAGAAAAGAGGGAGGGAAGGGGGCTTATGGGACTTTCGGGGAGGGAGGAAACGGGAAAGGGGAAGTGATTTGGAATGTAAATTAAAAAAATAAAATAAAAAAAAATTCAAAAAAAAAATGGGGTACAGAGCTAAACAAAGAGTTCTTACCTGAAGAATGTCTAATGGATGAGAACCACCTAAAGAGATGTTCATCATCCTTAGTCATTAGGGAAATGCAAATCAAAACAACCCTGAGATTCCATCTCACACCAGTCAGGATGGCTAAGATCAAAAACACAGGAGACAGCAGTTGTTGGCGAGGATGTGGAGAAAGAGGAACACTCCTCCACTGCTGGTGGAATTGCAGGCTGGTACAACCACTCTGGAAAGCAGTCTGGCGGTTCCTCAGAAAACTGGGCATGACACTCCCAGAGGATCCAGCTATACCACTCCTGGGCTTATACCCAGAGACTTTACCTGCATGCAATAAGGACACATGCTCCACTATGTTCATAGCAGCCTTATTTATAATAGCCAGAAGCTGGAAAGAACTCAGATGTCCCTCAACAGAGGAATGGATTCAGAAGATGTGGTATATCTACACAATGGAATACTACTCTGCAATTAAAAACAATGAATTCACAAAATTCCGTTGATTCATTTCTTTAAGCAATTTTTGTGTTGTCTCCTTGTGGGCCTCCATCTTTTGATCCATGTTCTCCTGCATTTCTCTAAGCGATTTTTGTGTTTCCTTTGTAAGGGCTTCTAACCCTTTATTCATGGTCTCCTATAATTGTTTATTAGATTTATTTGTGTCCTTCTTGTGATCCTCTAATAGCATCAGGAGAAGTGATTTTTAATCCAGATCTTGTCTTTCAGGTGTGGTGGGGTATCCAGGACTTGCTGCTGTTGGAGAGTTGGGTTCGGATGGTGCCATATTACTTTGATTTCTGTTAGTAACGTTCCTACGTTTGCCTTTTGCCATCTGGTTACCTCTGGTGTTAGTTGGTCCCGCTGTCACTGGCTGTTGGTTGGACCTCCTGTGAGCCTACAAAGCTATTTCTGGCCCCCCTGGATTACTGGGATTCCCCTGGCACCGATTTCTGGGGCCTGCCCTGCTCCTGAGTGACTTTGGAGCCCTGATGTGCCTTGCCCCAAGTGATGTTATATTGGGGAGTCCCTGCACATCCAAAGACTCAGCGTAGTGGATTCCTGGATCAGAGGTCGCCAAAGGGAGGCTGGTAGGCTCCCGCCCTGTGCAGGGGTGTGTGATCTCTCCCAGAGGGGGTGGGGAGGGGACGTCCCTCTGCAGGGCAGAAGTCCCACCACAGGGCTGGCGCGTCAATTACTGCAGACCTGCCCAGCTCCTGGGAGCAGGGTACACACAAGCTGCCTGAGACCCAAGCGATATTATGCCTGTCTGTCTCTGAGCCTGGTGGTCCTAGCTGCCCTGGTGCTGGAGCAAAGATGGTGGAGTGCACTCTGCACTCTCTCGGAGGAGCAGGTCACCCTGCAGGGGCAATGGTCCTCAGCAGAGCTGGCGCCCAGACAACCACAGCGCTCTCCTGTTCTTGGGGGCAGACAGAAGCCCCAACAGACCATGTCCCAAGCGATGTTATATTGGGAAGAACCTGGGTACCTGTCTCCTCAGTGCAGTTGATACTGGAACAATGGTCGCCAAAGGGAAGCTGGTAGGCTCCTGCCCAGTGATGGGGTCCCTCTGCAAGGCAGAAGTCCCACAGCAAAGCTGGCGCTCTGGTTACTGCAGATCTGCCCAGCTCTTGGAGCAGGTTACACACAAGCTGCCTGAGACCCCTACATGTTTTTATAATCAGGAAAAATCTTTACAGAATTCTAATAAAGATATCTGAACAGTTTCACTACTCTTCAAGTTTTCTCTTTCTGAATTCAAATTCCAATAATGAATAACAATAATAAATACAAATTTGTGTGCCCTTGTCTAGGCTTTTTCTCTCTTCTAACATTTCTACAAATTAACAACAGATTTAGATATTGCAAAGCTCTGAGTGAGGCGTACTTGACTCATGACTGCAGGACATATGTTAAGAAAGTAAGTTCCCCAATCTAAAGGTGATTAGATCCTTCCTACTAAATCTATCATTGAACAGGTACATGATACCAGCATTGGTCATACACATCTCTTTTCATTTAGTAGTGGTGTTAAAGGCTCAGTGAATCTAGTAAGGTGTGGTAATGTGTCTAAACAATAACAACATGGGGAAAACTAAGTCAACAGGATCATAACATTTAGGACAACAGGAACTATATTATAAAATTATCTCCAATACCAAGCCAATACCAAGGAGGACTGGGAAAGACAATCTTGATTGGAAAGAAATTTATCCCACTCACTGAATCCCAAATATTTTAACCCAAAGACATTATGCGATTGAAATTTTGGATCTCAGAGAGAAGAAAAGGGCAAAAATGTATATAAAGCACCTAAAATAATGTTTTATTTTACTATTTACCGAATACATTATTAATTTTACTATTAAAGACAAATTACTTGCTTCTCTTATATTTATTTCTAAGCTTAACCTGAGACCCAATGTATGTTCAGCAAAGGAAATGTATTTCAGAGTAAAGCTTGTGAGAAGAACCCAAGGATTCTGATATGGCAGAAGTATAATCACAAACAAATTTTTTGCTATGCCTTTGATATTCAGAGAAGAGAACAGTGTAGACCACACTGTGACATCAGTTACTAGATTCTTTACTGTTTGCTTTTCTTAAAAAATTATGCAAAAAGAGACTTCAAAATAAAAGCAAACTATACTATTTGCACATGACCCTGGAGACAGTAATCATTGAAGAAGTACTGATTAAAAAACACAGAAGTTGGACTGCTCTATATCTTGTTGGGGCAACACTCAAAACTGTTGAGGAATGGTTAAAAGGGTAAGTTCTTATCTCCATGTGGTACATTTAGAAACTCCTATAATCATTGTTCCACTCCAGGATTTCTGTAGGCCTTGGACATTCATCTGGATTACAATTGTGCCTTTCAGGACCCTCGGAATTATTGTTGCATCAATACCACATTTGGGTAGATTCCTTAAATGAACTGATGATGTGGAACAGAAGTTTCACACCACAAGTTTTTATCTGATCACTAAACTAAGAGATAGAGAAAAAAATGTAATTATTATACACCAAAGTGTGATGTAATAATTTAAAAATATTCTTCTCATAATGCCAGTTGTATTTCAGAATTTACAGAGTCATGGTGATGAATGGATAGTTTAAAAAGCACATTTCTGTTTCTTTTCAGAGAAAAGGGGAACTTTACCAAAAAGAGCAAAAAAGTGTTGATTTATCAAGAGAAGAATGGTTTTCTTAGAAAATAGTGACTGTATTAATTAAATCTATAAAATAAGGATGACTATAAAATATAACTACTTGACAAGTCGAAGGTGCTGATGATGAAGACAGCTCCCTACCAGGTCATGTTTTAAAGACATGTCCTCAGATGAAAGATATTATAGTTTTAGTCAAATCAAATTAAAATTTGGAGACCTTCCATGGGAAAACTTAGGAATAAAAAACATATATTTAATCATAAAATCCACCAGTGTGTTTGTTGCTAGCACAATTTTGTTCATTTCTTTAGTAAGTTTTGAAAACTTCAAGAAGAAAAAATAGTAGTATTAAATCTAATTATACATAGATTTCCTTGTTTTAAAACAGTGTAAGTGTGGATGTAGGCTATTTGGAAATATGAACTGTAAGTGAGGCTATAGAGAAATAGATGCTAAAAATAAAAAGCACAAAAACAGTATTTTATTTATGCCTATTAGAATTTTCAATGGATATTTAATTTTTATCAAACATTTTCTTTTTGTAGGAGAAGGGAATATTTGAAAAAAAATAATTTTTAAAGTTTTTAAAATTCTTAATTTAAACACTATCTCGTACTCCAAGTTCTTACTTACTAAATTAAGACAGAGAATAGCACCCCATTATAATAAACATCCATCCAGGTCAAAACAAGTAAAAGTGGACAAAAAGATTATTCTGAAAACTACAAGTACTATTTTTTTATAGCTTAAAACATGAAGTTAGATATAAAGCAAATAGCTTTAAGGAATTGCATGTCCTACTTAAAAGGTGTACAGACTAATAAAACAAAACATGACTCCAAAGCATTTGCTCACAGCTATATTGATATTTCTTGGTTTCCATAACAAAGTCATAAAATTCAGAAGCTTTTAGTAGCAGAAATGTACTGCCTCACAAATCTGAAGGCACAACGCTGAAACTAAGATGTCAGCAAGGTTGTCTTCTGTCAGCCGTGAAGAGAATACATTTCTCTCTTCTAAATTCTTGTTGGCTTTAGATTTTTTTGGACCTATAGACATCATTTTTACTGTGTATCCACAAGCTTATGTCTCATATCAAAGCCTATGAATGTTCTCATCAGATGAAAGGAGTTTACAGTTTCTGAATTCCCCCAGATTTGACTAGGAATAGTGTTGTATGTAATATTCAAAATAAACAGACATGGTCAAGACAAATAAATGTTAAGAAGTAAGAATAACAAGTCTGTGGGCTAGGAAGCTGTCTTTGTACATGAGACATTTGCTGCCCAAATGTGAGGACATGAGTTTGAATCTCAGAATCCAAGTAAATCCAAGCATGGTAACATCCATCTTTAATATCTGTATTCATATAGACAGAACAGAGCCAGAGAAAGGAGTATCCCTCCAAGCATAAGTGAGATATAATGGCATGCACAGTATGAATAATGGAGGTTCTCTCTTAGACAAGTTGGAGGATGAGAACTGGTATTTGAGGTTTCCATAAGACCTTCACATGCACATTGTTGCCAGAGGGCCTACACCCAAACACATGAATGCATGCACACACACACACACACACACACACACACACACACACACACAAAACAAAACCACACCAAAAAAATGGAACTTAAGTCATCCTTTAAAATGTTATCATCTTAGATGTGACCAGTAACTGACTGATATGAAAATTCGAGAATAGGAAAATCACTTTCTAGAAAAAAAAAGAAACAAAAAAGAAAATATTAAGAATACTAAATAATCATGAAAGTCAAAATATAGTATCTTTAAAGTCTCCTACTTTCTTACTACAAAAATCCTCAATGTAAAGTTGTTAATAATAATAGTAATTAATAATAATAATAATAATAATAATAATAATAATAAAGAGTCCATAATTTAAGGCTTTGTATATCTAAGTTATATTCTAGGTGACTATGTACCTGTAGAGTTTTGTGTTTCAGAGTGAGGCATCATGGAATTCTAATACAATGTATGTCCTTGCATAACCCTCATGACCATTTCAAATTGGTTTTGCTCTGAGTTGACTTTGTGAATGAATATTTCAAATGGCATATTTGTAAATATATGATAAATAATGCCCAAACAAACAAAAAATAAACAATAAGAAAATGGCACCACAGTGAACCTAAGGAGAGAGTACAGGAATAGGAACTGTCACCTATACTAAAGTCTTTATTTCTGCAAAAGGTAGAAACATCTCAAAGCCAGAGAAAGGAGAGAAGCCTGATTTCCTAACCAAGATGGGACAGCCAATTTGCCTATGAGGTAATTTCTCAAGTGGAGCTTGGACAATTCATATTGAATAATACTGTGAAAAATCTGAACTTGTAGTACAAGTTCCACATTATATTTTTTCTCAAACCTGTACCTCTTCTCAATAGGTACTTATTATTTTTTTCTTAGAAATGCCTTTAAAGAAGTCAGATTGATCTTACATTCTGATCTAATCAAATTTTTCTTTTTGAACTGGTAATGTTAAGAAACATAAAAATTGAATAAAATAAAACCTTGAAAAGTTGTTTACTTCAACTTTTGAGGTGGTTCTTGAAATTAAGAGCTCTTTATTTTATTTTCTACGTTTTTTTTATTTACATTCCAAATCATTTCCCCTTTCCCATTTACTCCCTCCCCGAAAGTCCCATAAGCCCCCTTCTCTCCCTCTTTTCCCCATTCAACTTCTAAAAAGAACATCTGGAATTTTCATAGATACTCAAGAAGTGCCTTTGTGTTTTGTCAAGATGTTTTGAACAAGGTTCCTGCTTTGACTGGCTTTACCCACAGAATCATAAGAAACTGATGTATTAGTCAGTTTGCACTGTGATGGAGCTTCATGCCTAAGCATCCGAGAGCTGAGTGGCTGACAATAATAACCCCTGTACTCTCACATCTTTAAAACTTCATATATAGTCAGTTTTCTCATTGCTTTACTTCTGTGTATCTCTATTTTTTATTTACATTTTGGATTGGCATATACTTCATGGTTTGAGATTTTTTTTCTATTCTTTTTTTATTAGATATTTTATTTATTTACATTTCAAAACCCCTTTCCTGGTTTCCTCTCCAAAAACACCCTATCCCATCCCCCTCCCCCCTCCTGCTACTTACCAACCCAACCACTCTCTCTATCCTGTCCTGACATTCCCCTATACTGGGGCATCCAGCCCTCTCAGGACCAAGGGCCTCTCCTCCCTTTGATGACCAACAAGTCCATCTTCTGCTTGAGCTTTGTTTACTCTGTGAATTGTATATTGGGTATTCCAAGCTTCTGGGTTAATATCCACTTATCAGTGAGTGCAAACCATGTGTGTTCTTTTGTAGTTGGGTTACCTCACTCAGGATGATATTTTTCTAGTTCCATTCATTTGCCTAAGAATAAATTACTCTGTTTTTCCCTCAACTATGCCTTGTATTCTGCTGTGCTTTTCTACTGAGATTTCATTTTCTATTTTATGACTGTGCACATTATTGTAGGTTCTCTGCTTATAATGATACTATCAACTCAACATATTTCTAGATGAAATGGTACCTTCCTCTTCTAGGCTTTCTACATTACCATTGCCTTTTCTACACAGCTCTCTGTAATTATTTTTTGAGACATTGAAAATGAAGGTCAGTATATCTGGTTTCATGTTGAAGTTGGAGTTGAGCTTTGTGCAAGGTGACAAATATGGGTCCATTGTCATTTTTCTACATGTAGACAGCCAGTTAGACCAGCACCATTTATTGAAGATGCTTTCTTTTTTCCATTGTATATTTTTGACTTCTTTGTCAAAGATCAAGTGTCCATAATTGTGTGATTTTATTTCTTTTTTTTTTTAATTTAATTTTATTTTATTTTTTTAATTTACATTCCAAATCACTTCCCCTTTCCCGTTTCCTCCCTCCCCGAAAGTCCCATAAGCCCCCTTCCCTCCCTCTTTTCTCCGTTCAACCCCCTCTCATTACTCTGTCCTGGCGTTCCCCTACATCCAGTCTTTCCAGGACCAGGGGTCTCTCCTTCCATCTTTTTAGAAATCTATTGATATGCTGATTGTGTCTAGGGTATTCTGAGATTCTGGGTCAATATCCCCTTATCAGTGACTTCATACCATGTGTGATCTTTTGTGATTGGGTTACCTCACTAAGGATGATATTTTCAAGTTCTGACCATTTGCCTAGGAATTTCGTGAATTCATTGTTTTTAATTGCAGAGTAGTATTCCATTGTGTAAATATACCACATCTTCTGAATCCATTCCTCCGTTGAGGGACATCTGGGTTCTTTCCAGCTTCTGGCTATTATAAATAAGGCTGCTATGAATATAGTGGAGCATGTGTCCTTATTGCATGCAGGTAAAGTCTCTGGGTATATGCCCAGGAGTGGTATAGCCGGATCCTCCGGAAGTGTCATGCCCAGTTTTCTGAGGAGCCGCCAGACTGCTTTCCAGAGTGGTTGTACCAGCCTGCAATTCCACCAGCAGTGGAGGAGTGTTCCTCTTTCTCCACATCCTCGCCAACAACTGCTGTCTCCTGTGTTTTTGATCTTAGCCATCCTGACTGGTGTGAGATGGAATCTCAGGGTTGTTTTGATTTGCATTTCCCTAATGACTAAGGATGATGAACATCTCTTTAGGTGCTTCTCAGCCATTAGATATTCTTCAGGTGAGAACTCTTTGTGTAGCTCTGTACCCCATTTTTTAATAGGGTTACTTGCCTCTCTGGAGTTTAACTTCTTGAGTTCTTTGTATATCTTGGATATTAGCCCTCTGTCGGATGTAAGGTTGGTAAAGATCATTTCCCAGTTAGTTGGTTGCCGCTTTGTCTTTTTGACGGTGTCTTTTGCCTTGCAAAAACTTTGTAATTTAATGAGGTCCCATTTGTCTATTCTTGATCTTAGAGTATAAGCTATTGGAGTTCTGTTCAGGAAATTCTCCCCTGTGCCCATATGTTCAAGGTTCTTCCCTAGTTTCCCTTCTATTAGTTTCAGTGTGTCTGGTTTTATGTGGAGATCTTTGATCCACTTAGAATTGAGCTTAGTGCAAGGAGATAAGGATGGGTCAATTTGCATTCTTCTGCATGTTGACCTCCAGCTGAGCCAGCACCATTTGTTGAAAAGGCTATCTTTTTTCCACTGGATGGTTTTAGCTCCTTTGTCAAAGATCAAGTGACCATAGGAGTGTGGATTCATTTCTGGGTCTTCAATTCTGTTCCATTGATCTACATGTCTGTTACTGTACCAATACCATGCAGTTTTTAACACTATTGCTCTGTAGTACAGCTTGAGGTCCGGGATACTGATTCCCCCAGAGGTTCTTTTACTCTTGAGAATAGTTTTAGCTATTCTGGGTTTTCTGTTATTCCAGATGAATTTTTGAATTGCTCTTTCTAACTCTATGAAGAATTGAGTTGGGATTTTGATGGGGATTGCATTGAATCTGTGTATTACTTTTGGTAAGATGCTCATTTTTACTATATTAATCCTGCCAATCCATGAGCATGGCAGATTTTTCCATCTTCCGAGGTCTTCTTCAATTTCTTTCTTCAGAGACTTGAAGTTCTTGTCATACAGATCTTTCACTTGTTTGGTTAGCGTCACGCCAAGATACTTAATATGGTTTGTGGCTATCGTAAAGGGTATTATTTCTCTTACTTCTTTCTCAGCCTGCTTATCCTTTGAGTATAGGAAGGCTTCTGACTTGCTTGAGTTGATTTTATATCCGGCCACTTTGCTGAAGTCGTTTATCAGCTGTAGGAGTTCTCTGGTGGAGTTCTTTGGGTCGCTTATGTATACTATCATATCGTCTGCAAATAGTGATAGTTTGACTTGTGATTTTATTTCTTGTTCTTCAATTCTACTCCATTGATCAATGTGTCAGTCTCTGTAAAAACACCATGCAGTTTTTAATGCTACTACTCTGTAGTAAAGCTTGATGTCAGGGATGGTGATTCCTGCAGCTGTTTTTTTATTATTAAAAATTGTTTTTTCTATTGTTTTTTTTTCCTTTCCAGATGAATTAGAGAATTGTTCTTTCCATGTCTTTGAAAACTTGTGTTGATTTTGATGGGGATTGCATTGAATCTGTTGATTGCCTTTGGTAGAATGGCTCTTTTAACTATATTAATTCTACTAATAAAGGAGCATATGAGTTCTCTCTATTTTCTGAGATCTTTGATTTCTTTCTTGAGAGAGTTGAAGTTATTGCCATAAAGGTCTTTCACTTGTTAGAGTTACCTCAAGATGTTTTATATTATTTGTGGCTATTATGAAGGAAGTTGTTTCCCTAATTTCTTTCTCAGCCTGTTTATCATTTGTACAAAGGAAGGCTACTGATTTATTTGAGTTAATTTTATATCCAGCCACTTTGCTGAAGTTGCTTATCAACTGTAGAAGTTCTCTGGTATAATTTTTGGGGTCACATATGTATACTAACATATCATCTGCAAATAGTGATACCATTATTTCTTCAGAATCTGGTAGAAGAGAAAGTGGAAAAGAGCCTTGAACTCCTTGGCACAGGGGGAAATTTCCTACACAGAACTCCAATGACTCATGCTCTAAGATTGATAAATGGGACCTCATGATGCTTGAAAGCTTCTGTAAGGCCAAGGACATAGTCAATAAAACAAATCAGCAAACTCCAGGTTGGGAAAAAAATCTTCATTAACTCCACATCCAATAGAGGGTTAATATCCAAAATATATAAAGAACTCAAGAAGCTAACTACCAAAAAACTAAACAACCCAATCAAACAATGGGGTATGGAACTAAACCGAGAATTTACAAGAGAGGAATCTCAAATGGCTGAGAAGCACTTCAAGAAATGTTCAAAGTCACCCAGTACTTCCAGAGCTCCCAAAGACAAAACCATTAACCAAAGTGAACACATGGAGTTACCCATGGCTCCAGACACATAGGCAGCAGAGGATGCTCTTTTTAGATACCAAAGGGAGGAGAGGCCCTTAGTCCTGGAAAGAATTGATGCCATAGTATAGAGGAATACCAGGACAGGGAAGCGGGGGAGGGTTGATTTGGGAAGGGGAGATGGCTTATGAGATTTTTGGGGGAGGGGGGAAACAGGAAAGGGGACAAGATTTGAAATGTAAATAGAGAATATACCTAATTTTAAAAAAAGATATAAAAAAAGAAATGCTCAAAGTCCTTATTGATCAGAGAAATGCAAATCAAAATGACCCTGAGATTTTTACCTTACACCAATCAAAATGGATAAGATCAAAACCTCAGGTGAAAACACATGCTGGAGAAGATATGGAGAAAGAGGAACACTCCTCCATTGCTGGTGGGATTGCAAACTGGTACAACCTCTCTGAAATCAATCTGGTGGTTCCTCAGGAAATTGGAAATAGATCTACCTGAAGACCCAGCAATACCACTCTTGGGAATATGCCCAAAAGATGCCCCACCATGCTGCAGGGGCACATGTTTCATTATGTTCATAGCAGCCTTGTTTGTGATAGCCAGTAGCTGGAAACAACCTAAATGTACCATGACAGAAGAATGAATACAGAAAATGTGGTTCATTTACCAAATAGTATACTACTCAGTTATTAAGAACAAGAACATCCTGCGTTTTGCAGGTAAATGGATGGAACTAGAAAATATCCTGAGTGAGGTAACTCAGATCCAAAAGGACATGCATGGTATGTATTCACTAATAAGTGGATATTATAAAAAAAAGGAAATAATACTCAAGATACAGTCCATAGTACTCAAAAAGTTCAACAAGCTGAGGGCCCAAGTGAGGACGCCTCAGTCCCACTTGGAAGGGAAAAGAAAGCAATCACAAAATGAGAGAGAGGAAGGGAACTGGGAGAGAAAAAGGATGGGAGGGAGGGAGCTGAGAAGAGAGGAACCTGATATGGTATTTGGTGAAAGAAAAGGAAGCAGGCAACCTGGGAGGTAGGAGGTTGGGGGGACACTCCAGAATGGACCAGAGACCTGGTAGGTGAGAGACTCTCAGGACTGAAAGGGAGGGACCTTAGATAAAATGCCCTACAGTGGGGAGAGTGAACTTGTAGAGCCTACCTTCAACAGAAAGATAAGGGCATCAAGTGAGGGATGGGGTTGCCATTCCACAGTTAAAACTCTGATCCATAATTATTCCTGTCTGAAAGATTTGAAGGGATGGAAATGGAGAGGAGCCTGAGGAAAAGAAGGTCCAGCTAGAGGCCCAAAGTAGGATTCACCTCAAGGGGAGGCCCCAAGCCTGACACTATTGCTGAGGCTATGGAGAGCTCACAAAAAGGAACCTATCATGACTACCCTCTTGAAGAACCAACAAACAGCTGAAAGAGTTAGATGCAGATATTTGCATTCATACAATGAACAGAAGCTGCTGATCCCTGTGGTTGAATTAGGGAAAATGTGGAAGAAGTTGAGGAGGAGGGTGACCCTGTAGGAGTACCAACAATCTCAATTAACCTGGACCCCTGTGATCTCTCAAGCATGAACCACCAGCCAGGCAGCATACAGCCACTGATATGCGTCCCCCAGCATACATACAGCAGAAGACAGCTGGGTCTGGAATCAGTCAGAGAAGATACATCAAAACCTTGAGAGACTGGAGGCCCTAGGGAGTTTGGAGGTTTGGTTGGGCAGGGGCCCATGTGGGGACATCCTTGTGGAGACAGGAGAAAAGGGAGGAGGTATAGGATGTGGAAGAGTTGGATGGTGGACTGGGAAGGGAATAAAATATGGAGTGTAAATAAATAAATAAACAAATAAATTTTAAAAATTAAAAAAAAATGAAAGAAAATAAAAGTCATTATTTCCATTCAGGGTGGCTGGCAAATGAACTCCAGTATTCTGCATACACTTGTCTCTGCTGGCCTAGGGCTGCAGAACACACTGAAACTGCCAATTTTTACATAGTTTCTGGGGGAGTTAGTATAGGTATCTCTATTTGCATTGCAGACACTTTACCACTAAGCCTTTTCTCTAGTCCTGATTATGAAATTTTGAATACCCGCAGTGTTCGGGGCAGGAAGGGGGGTGTGAACTTACTCTGGACCCGAAAAGTTTATTTTTGAAAACCCAATGTTGCTCAATGTGTTTGTGCCCCTGAGCTAAGTTGGGTGACCTATGGAGTTAGGAACAAAGCTCTTGAAAAGAGAAAGGAGTAGTTGCTGATGTCTCTGGAGGGTGTTAAAAAAATGAAGCAGCTCTTTGAAAGGTTGGGAATCACAAGTCTTACAAGTAACACTTGCAGTTTGCTAGCATTGAGTTGAAAGAATAGGCCTAGTGTAGTGTAAGGTGTCAGAAGAAAACATAAATAAGTTTCCCAACAGAGTGATCTATAGAATACCTGCTCCAGCTTTGCACTCTTCTCTACAGCACTCCCCCACTTTTATAGAAAATAACTATTTTTTCTCACATACTATATCTTGATTTAGTTTTCCCTTCCTTCTTTTTCTCTCAGTTTCTCCAGCCCTCCCCTCCCATTGGGCTCTACTCTTTTTCAGTCTCTTATTAAAGAACAAACAGCTCTTTGTAATATTAAAACAGTCCTTCCAAGTGAAAAGACTGCCAGGAAAAATTGGGAGAAAGGAGAAGTGAAATATTCAATGTGATAAGCCATGTTACAAATGTAGGTATGGAAGAGAGACTTTGGAAATTAACCATCATTTTTCAAGTATTCAAATATGATAATTGTGACCAGATTTCACTGATTAAGAAACATTTCATAACGTGTTTAATATTTATGACCACATGCCTGTGAAAATTATCAACACTGATTATGATTACAATTATAAGAAATATTAATTATTAATATGTTATTAAATAGTATAATAATCACCCTAGATTGAGGAGTCAAGCATTCATACATTAAGAACTCATTGAAATAGTTGAAATGTGATACTTTCAAGTTGCTCTAGGATTTCTAAGAAGATATGCTAAATATTTCATACCTCTAAAAGTACATACATTGAATTGTCTATAACTTTTCTTTAGAAAACTTAGAAAAGTTTAAACTATTATATGTGGCCTTTGGATTGTGATCTCATCAATTGCAATGAAATCGTCAGATGCTAACATCTTTCCTTAAACACAACTATTACTTCCTTAAGTAAAAAGCAAGCATGGAGAAAGTATGAGTCAAATAAACAATATAAAATTTTGGTCCAAGATGATGCTTGCAAGCAAATCTTATGAGTGAAATGCAAACTTTTCCTGATTGGAAACTCTGCAAGACTATCTTGGATGAATTTTCATTGAAGATTTCAATAAAGAAGGCTATAAATATCAGAGAACTGGAGAGATGCCTTGGTATGCAAGATGCCTTCTATGCAAAGGAAAGACACAAGAGTTCAGATGTCCAGCACCACCACATAAATGCTGCAAGAAATATTGAGAAGATTTTTATGTTCAGTCCTTTAAGGCAGAGGCAAGTTAAATGGCATTGCTCATTGGTCAGCCAGTGTAAATAGATCTGTGAATTTTGGGTATGAAAACCTATATCAATATAAAATAGTTGATAGAACTTAATAAGATAACCCAGAACTCTAATTGCTACATGCATGTATAAATATATACACATGGTTTCACATACTCTTATGCACAGAAATGAACACATAAGGACATATACAATGTGATTTTAAAAAATGCTAGAAAATTAAACATTTGTAAAAATAATTGTACATATACATGTATACTATTAGATCAATCAAAGTAACCATAATTACTTAGAATTTCTAATATTCATTATATATGCATATAAAAATACTATAAGTCAGTGTAATTGCAGTGAAACTAATAGTTAAAATTGAAACAAATGTACATTAACTTAGAAGCTCATGTATAAGGTATTATGTAGAAAAATGTCAGATAAATATCATATTTTGTTGGCTACAGTAGTTCTTAATAAGTCTGCATTTAATTTCTTCTAAATGATTTTAATTTGCAACCTTTCTTGGAATGTCTGCAGTAAGCTAGATGAATTATGTTAATTATCAATTTTATATTTCTTTACATTAAATTATTTTTGTGGTTATATTTTTATAATTTTTATTTTATATTTTTATATAATTACTATATTTTACATTATATTTTACATGATGCTGTGATAACCTTCATGGTACCTGTAATTTAAATTTTTTTATTTAGCCAATAGAGATAATAATTTACTTAAAATTGAAGAAATTAATACAGCAACATGAATGAAATATTTATTTTCACTTTAAAAACTAAGCATAAACTTAACCAGTTAATACTGTATAGCTTTAAACTCTATAGTTAGCACAAAGCATTATCTTAATGCACACAATTATTAATGACAAAAATTATGGCCTTACTTTCCTTATCTCAGTTACTCAGACATCAATAAAAAAGTTGTTTTGAAACTCCAATACTTAACAAATCTTAAATATACTATAACTTACAAATGTATAAATTTAAAACCATAAAACCATGTATTTCCAATAATCTGTAGAATAGGCATAGTTCCAGGGAATACATTTATTCCATTTTTAGCTGGAGTTTAGCACTGACTACATTTAATATACTTATTTGACATTAATAAATAATGTCAGAGCATTTGAGCACATATTTCTCTTTTGATTATTCCTAGAACTATTTATTTTATATAATAGCCTAGTGGTATGCTTTTGGTTATACTTAAAATTGTACCTTTAATGGTGGAAAATCATTTGTAGTCGTATTATAATTAATTTATAAAGATGTTAACTTTGTAGTTTTAAAGTGATATTTTCTGCACAGAATTTTTCATGGAAATAAAAAGATACCTGATGAATTGAGGAGGGAAGTGTTAACAAACTTAAACTTGATACAAGAGAAAAAAGATTACTGCGTACAAATTATTTAGTATTTGTTTTCATTTCTCATTGTGTTTTCTTTACAAAAATTAGACTGTATGATCAAAAGCCAGGAACATCCTTTAAATCCGATCTTTCAGAGTGGTCCAGAGCACTAGCTCCTATGCCAAAGGACCAAGTTTGCTTTCCAGGACCACGTTTGGTTTCCAGCACCATATGGTGGATCAGAACTGCTTCTCACTCCCATTCCAGGAAGGCTGGTGACCACTTCTGGTCTCAGAGGACATGTGGCAAGATGTGAATAAAGCCTTTATATACAAAGAACGTAAACATAAAAACAAACAAAAACCCAAGGTTAAATTTTGCATTGGGAAATCTGGCCACATACTTATGTGACACAATCTCTGTAGTAAATTATCTTTGAAAATCTGTAGTCAATTAACTTTGAAAATCTGTAGTCAATTATCTTTGAAAAGGCTTATTCATAAGTTTCAAAAGCAGAACACTTTTTAATATATGTTTTTCTGTGCAGTCTAGGATCTGGATAACCAGAAAGTATCCCCTACATCTGACTTATGGTAATGAACCTTGCAACTAACTCTCAAGAGGTGAGGATCTTGAGGTCTAAGCATGCGTTAGACGGAACATTTGTTTAATATTGACAGTTGATAACTAAGATTTTTCATAGAATAGTTAGCTTATCTAAATCTCTGTAAATATTGTGTTATTTTCAGGAATATTTAACCTAAGATGATAGTATTCAAATTCCTAAGTTCAGGTAAAGAAGAAAACAAAATAAACTGTGCAGAGAACCATGTCCTAATGGACATCAGGAGTTTTAGAGATATTTGTATTTCAAATTATTAAGATACTGTACATGGAAAATCAAAAATAGAGCAATTAAAATAAATAAAAGCTTAGATTCATCATTTTATTGAGAACATATTTGAGAAATTAGCTAAACATTCAGAATCACTCAAACCAATAAAGGGCAGTATCAAGATTATAAATTTAACCAGAGATGAATAAATTGACTGTAATGGTGAAAACTCTATATTGTCTATTTTTTAAACTCAATTGCTTTCTCTTTTAGCCTTCATTCTACTTGTGGTGCTTAATTTAATGTTTCTATCTAAAACTTTTCCCTGTAAAATGAAGAAGCAAATATGCATCCTACAGATGTATCTACTGTCTACTGCTCAGCCTTCTATTTTGTATCACTCATGTTTCAACACATCATCATCATTGAAAAATATTTATAATGATATTTGCTTAGTTAGGTATGTCTTTCTACAGGACAGAATGAAGAAAATTTTAATTTGTGTAGTTTCAAGAAGTTAGATGCATATGCCTGAAAGCCCTGAAAGGGGAAGCCTTTGATAGGAAGACAAGGAGTTCGAAGCCAGTCAGTAGTCTGTTCTCACCTCCAATTTGTTCTGAAACAGGGCCTCCCTGGCTTTTGTTGTTTTTCTGAATGAGCACTATTGCATCCTATCTAATATATTGGTTCTGGGGCTACTACTCTTGCCTGCAGGATGACACATAAGTGATTTACCTATGGAGTCGTCATCTTTATGACTCTAGTTCTGACATTGATACAGGGTCTTGATATACAATTTTGGCCAGCCTGTTGCTCAATTTGTAACCCAGGGTAATGTGAAATTTATGGCAGCCCCTCTATCTCAGCCTCTGAAATGCTGAGATTACACATGTGCCACCCATCTTTAAGAAAAGTAGCAAGGGGGGAATACCACTAAAGTCTATAGGATATTCCTGCTAATAAACATGTCTGTAACAAAAATACCACATATTATTAGTATATGTTTAAAGACAAAAATCAGGTAATATCTTCTGACATTGCTAAACCAGATACTAAAAGTCAAGGGCAAAATGAGTTAGAGGAGCTAACCGTTTATCAATGTTTTAAAATACTTAAGGACAAAGTAAAGGTTTTTCTTTTTGAAAATTGCAATGCGTACCTTCATTCAGCCATGAAATAATAAAATCTCTGGTGTTTTTTCACCTTTTTTTATTGTTGACTCTTCTTTTCAAACACAATGTGTATAAAGATATGTAAAGAGAAAGATTCTTCTTTATAATTTGTGTTCTATTACCTTTTAATGTAGACATATTTGATAAGGCTTTTTATATAAGTAGGAGCTAGAGAGATGGCTTGTCACTTAAGAGCACACTAACAGCTCTTTTACAGGATCTAAGTTCAACCCAGGGATTCTCATGTGTCTAACAACCATCTGTAACTTCAGCCCCATGGATCTTATGCCCTCTTCTGTCTTCTGTCCTCCATTGGCACTGCACACGCATGATACACATACATTCATGCAGAAAAAAACATCCTTACACATAAAATAAAATATGAAAAACCAGTATATATAATATAAATTAATAAATTAATTTTATAAGGTAATTTGGGGGATAACAGCAAGAGTTAAAGAGGATGTTTTAAAATGATGTATTCCTAGTTATACTGAATTGCATTTAAGACACAAACTGGGTATATCAAGCAGTCCAAATACCTCAATGATCACCTTTCAATTTATATTTTAAATGTAGTTAGAATTCTGCATTTTTTCAAGAGATAATTAAAATTAGTTTTATGTGGTATATCAACATTACATATACTTTTATCCTTTTACTGTATTGATATCTAACTCATCTACTACTGATGGGTTTCCACACAATATCGTTATATCAATGGAGTCCCTTGGCATGTATTCCCTAATAGCCTCTCCTCTCACAAAACTGGTTTGAATTTTAATGAGGCAATCCATATTAAAAATATTTATTTTACTATATTACTTGTATTTTCTGTATTATGGTGAACTTTTTCAACAGAAATAGCTGTTTTCATGTACTTCAAAATAAGTTTGTTATATTGAGAACAAAGACTCATTCACATTCAATAACATGGAAAATACACAAATCCCAATTATGATAACTTTAAAATGTTTTAACTATGCAAAGCTGTTTATATTTTTTTATTTTCTTTCTTTCTTTCTTTCCTTTTTTCTTTTCTTTCTTTCTTTCTTTCTTTCTTTCTTTCTTTCTTTCTTTCTTTCTTTCTTTCTTTCTTTCTTTCTCTCTCTCTCTCCAGATTTTATCCACCTCTGTCTACTCTCTGACTGTTCCACATTCCATACCTCCTCCCCACACCCTGTCTATATGAAGATGGCCCCACCCCCACCAACTAGAACTCTAAACTCCTTAGGGCCTCCAGTCTCTGGAGGGTTAGGTGCATCTTTACTGACTGAACCCAGACCTGGCAGTCCTCTACTGTATGTGTGTTGGGGGCCTCATATCATCTGGTATATGCTGCCTGGTTGGTGGTCCAGTGTCTTAGAGATCTCGGGGTCCAGGTTAATTGAGACTGCTGGTCCTCCTACAGGGTAGCCCTCCTCCTCAGCTTCTTCCAGCTTTTCCCTAATTCAACCACAGGGGTCAGCAGCTTCTGTCCATTGGTTGGGTACAAATATCTGCAACTGACTCTTTCAGCTGCTTGTTGGGTCTTCCAGAGTGTGGTCATGCTAGGTGCCATTTTGTGGGTGCTCCATAGCCTCAGTAACAGTGTCAGGCATTAGGACTTTCATCTGCAAAGGCAAAATCCCACAACACAGAAAACAATTCTTAACAATAAAAGAACAGTTGCAAGAATCACCATCCCTGACCTCAAGCTTTAGTACAGAGCAATAGTGATAAAAAAACTGCATGGTATTGGTACAGAGACAGACATGTTGATTAATGGAGTAGAAATGAAGACCCAAAAATAAAACCACACACTTATGGACACTTGATCTTTGACAAAGATGCCAAAAATATACAACGGAAAAAAGAATGCATCTTCAATAAATGGTGCCGCTCTAACTGGCTGTCTGTATGTAGAAAAATGAAAATAGACACATATTTTTCAACTTGTACAAAGCTCAAGTCCAAGTGGATCAAAAACCTCAATATAAACCTAGGCACACTGAATCTAATAGAAGAGAAAGTTGGAAAGAGCCTTGAACTTGGCACAGGGGAAAATTTCCTAAACAGAACTCCAATGGCTCATGCTCTAAGATCAAGAATTGATAAATGGGACCTTATAAAACTGGAAAGTTTCTGTGGGGTAAAGGACAATAAGACAAAATGGCAACCTACAGTTTGGGAAAAAAAATCTTCACTAATCCCACATCTAATAGAGCGCTAATATCCAAATATATATAAAGAACTCAAAAAGCTAACCACAAAAACAAATCAACCAACAAACAAAAAACCCAATCAAAAAATGGGGTATGGAACTAATTTGAAAATTCACAACAGAGGAATATCGAATGGCTGAGATGCACTCAAAGAAATGCTCAAAGTTCTTAGTGATCAGAAAAATGAAAATCAAAACTACCCTGAGATTCCACCTTACATCAATCAGAATGGTTAAGGTCAATACCTCAGGTGACAACACATGCTGGAGAGAATGTGGAGAAAGAGGATCACTTCTCCATTGCTGGTGGGATTGCAAACTGGTACAACCACTCTGGAAATCAAACTGGAGGCTTCTCAGAAAATTGGAAATAGATCTACCTGAAGATTCAGCAATACCACTCTTGGGGATATACCCAAAAGATGCCCCACCATGTCACAGGGGCACATGTTGTTCATAGTGGCCTTATATATCACAGGCAGAAGCTGGAAACAATCCAAATGTCCCACAGCAGAATAATGAATACAGGAAAAAAAAAGGTACAGAATACCCAAGTTACAGTCTGTAGAAATCACAAAGGTCAGCAAACTGAAGAGCCCAAGTGAGGACACCTCAGTTCCACTTGGGAGGAAGAAGAAAGCAATCATGAATGGGGAAGGAGGGAGGAACCTGGGAGGGAAAGTGGGCTGAGGGGGGAAGTGAGGGGGAGAGGGGAACTTGATCTATTACTGGGTTAGGGAAAAGGCCTGAAGCCCTGAGAGCTAGCAGAAAGAATGGAAACAGGCAACCTCAGAAGGTAGGGAGATCCTCCAGAATGCACCAGAGACCTGGGGGATAAGATAAAATGTCTGATAGTAGGGAGAGGGAACTTATAGAGCCCATCTCCAGCAGAAAGATGGGGCATTAAGGGATAGAGGGGGTTGCCATCCCACAGTCAAAACTCTTATCCATAATTGTTTCTGTCTGAAAGAACAGCAGAGATAGAAATGGAGAGGAGCCTGAGGAAAAGAAGGCCCAGCGACAGGCCCAAAGTCAGATCCAGCTCAAGAAGAGATTAAGATAATTCAATGACCACTCTATTAAATGGCTAAAAGGAAACCCATGGTCAACTCCAAGAAGGTCTGTAAGTATTTAGCTATATAGTTATTTTTATATAGACAAAGAGTTCCCACATAAGAGAAAAATTTTGTAGATTCCAGAAAAACAGATTTTAATCAGTTTTGAATTTCCAAGTTTTTGAAACATGTTCTTAAGTAGATTTGGATGACTATAGTGAAGTTTGATCATGGCAGAGAGTTTTTCTTTCTGTCTTTCTTCATGTGAATGTGGGTACACATGCAACATCTCTGTGCAGATCAGAAGCCAGTTTTTGGCACTCTTCCTCACCTTTCTTTCACCTTGTTTGAGGCATCAAAATTTAGGTACTTTTCTGTTGCTGTGAAAAACTAATAAAATACTTTAATGGAGAGAGTTGGGGAGAGAGAGAGAGAGAAAGAGAGAAAGAGAGAGAGAGAGAGAAAGAGAGAAAGAGAGAGAGAGAGAGAGAGAGAGAGAGAGAGAGAGAGAGAGAGAGAGAGAGAGAGTGAGTGTTCGGATTTATTTATAAAGGTCCATGCAGATATACCATGACAGAGAAATTTAGCAGGCAGCAGAGATTGCAGGAGAAGAGGAACTGACCACATTTCATAAGCACTCAGGAAGCAGAGAGTGAAGTGGAAGTGTGGCTGGTTTACAAAGCCTCCAATCCCACTTCCTGTGACACATTTCCTCTTGTAAGGATTGATAAGCTAAAGATGCCACAGCCTGGGGAACAAGTTCCAAGACATGTGAGTGTAAGTGAGATATTTCTCAATTAAAATCAAATAGTATTTTTGTTGTTTGCTGTTGCACACTGCAGAGTAGCTGCCCAATGAGATTCCAAGGATTCCCCTGGGTCTTCCATTATATCATAGGTAATCATAGATCAGACACACAAACTACATCTTTCTTTTCCAGGAGAATTTGAACTAAGGGTCTCATGGTTACATGATAAAGTACTTGACTCACTTAGACATCTTTTAATCTCCACTCCCCAAAAATTTGCTTGACCTCAAGGGAACAATTGAGATTCGAAAGGATATAACCTGGATATAACCTGAAACAAAAAAATCAAAACTGACACATTTGATGATTGAAGCAAACCAGGTATGGTTCCCATTCCATGGCTCATGTATGTAGGGTAGTAAGTGATCCAATAATCGATAACATCATTACTGCTAATCATCAGAACCTTTCAACAAGTTGATCGAACCTTTGGGGAAACCTAGAGAAATATGTAAAAGCTATTGTTGGCATTCAAAATGGAACACATGCCAATTACTTGGTTTTAAGAATTGATTAGGTGAAACATTAATAATATTCTGTGACAAGCTTCTCTTCATATCATGTCACAAATTTATCATGTGAGAGTCTCCAGGTGGTATAATTAGTGTCCCATCTGTGACTGTTTCAGGAATTTTATAATTGGCAAGATAGAAAAAGATAAATGGTTTTATTTTACAATGTAAATCTCTACACATAGTACATTTACACACAGACATGTGTACATTTCTCTTTTTATATTGGAGGGGTTATATTATATTATTTGGTTTAGTGTATAACTGATTGAATTTAATGGCTATAATGACAGGGATGTTCTTTCTGTATGTCAGGGCAACACATCTAGACATGCCTTTCAAAGCATTTATAGCACAAAGCATTTAAATTTAGTTAAATTAATTTAAATGAATTGAAAATGTGTGTGAGTATAAGTGTAAAGCTATATTGCGTATCCCCAGAAGAACTTTACAATATTATCATCTAATTGTGGAGATAAAAGTATCTTCTGAAACTTTAATATGTTTTTTTTTTAATTGAGCTTAGTGCTAACATAAGAATTCTTGTAAATTCTTTCCTCAAATAATTTTACAAGGTTGCCCTCTTCTGGTCACAGCAATTATTTCATTTCTTGTTATCAATATATACTATTTTATTACAAAGGTACAGAAAAGCTCATTTATGGTAATCTGACATCAAGTACACAGACACTAACAAATAGCAAATACCAGGAAGGTCTTGTCAATACTTATAATTCACGTGGCCTTCTATTAAAGTTTACTTATCTAGGTTTTGTTTGTTTGTTTGTTTGTTTTTTGTTTTTCTTTTAATTTATGCTTCACTGATAGTCTGAAAATTCATATGCCAAGCTTGGTAATAAATTAATAAATGAACTGAATGCTTGAGGTGGTCCAGATGGGCTTAAATTGACAATGCTTCAATTTGCCAAATAAAAGGGGGTGTATCATACAGCTGGAGTTCAAATTCCAAATGCAGACCTTACTTGTGTACTTGAAAACAGCCCTGAAAGTCAGTCCTTACTCAGTGTTCTTTTCCAGTACTGAACTTTCTATCTCAAATTTGCACAATTACTTGAAAAGCATTAAAAGAATGAGATAATAGAATAAAAATTAAAAATGAACGCTTACATACAAAACTCATACAAATTGTCTACTTAAACCTTATTCACTTGTATGTGTATTTGTGTGAATGTATGCAACGTGTATACTCCATAGACCAGAAATAGGCAGGCGTTTGATGCCCATAACTGGACTTGGAAATTGTCATATGCTGCCAGAGGACATGGGTGATGGTAACTGAACCTTGCTTATGTGGGGGATCAGAAAATTGACTAAAAGATCTTTGTATACCCTTAAAAAAACCGAAGTATGTGCATGGGTATTTAATATATTTATTATTATGCTCTCATCCTTATATTTTATTTCATAGGACTTCAGAGAAACACAGATGGAATGTTAGGTCATATCTACTTTTTAAAAAGAGCCTGTGTTGATAGGTGTCATCCTTTCAAAAGGTACAGGCAATGCAGTAACCATCAGAACAACTGACAGGAGATTAATGTTCAGATGGTCTAATACACTACAGCAGCAGAGATTAAAAGAAAGAAAACCAACAATAAGAACAAAAATAAGTCCATTCAAAGAAAGGGATGGGAACCTGAACAGTGAGCTCAACATAAAAAAAAAAATGGCTAAGCAACGTCTCAGAATGTTAATTGTCCTTAGCAATTAGGAAAAATGAAACTCAGATAACTTAGAGACTCTCAGTCAAGATGCCAAAGATGTAATTTAAAAACAAACACACAAACCAACAACAGCCGTGTCAGTTGTGAGTACAAGAGAATCCTCATAACTCTGGGTGGGACGGCAAACAGATTGGGGCAGATGCTATGGAAATCAGTGCGTAGAACTGAAATAATGAAAATATTGAAACCAAAGTCACTCTGTGTCGCAAATACAAAAGTTCTTGTCATATGTAGAGACCTTGACATCCAGTTCCATAAATCACTTACTCTGCCATGTTCATTATTGCTGTATTCCCAAAAGCTAGATAAGGAAACAACTGAAATGTCTTTCAAATGAAGAGCATGTTCACTATGAAATTAAGAACTGCTCAGGTAAGTGGGTGGAGCTAGAAAAAACATATTTAGTGAGTAAACTCGGACCAAGAAATACATGCATGGCCTGTTCTTTCTTTTTTTCTGCTAATAAATGATATATTTATTTTGAACATATATAAGTCCATCCTTTACCACTACAGTTACTTGTACTCATTTTTTAAATAATTTTCTCTTTCAACTGGCTGATAAAATTTTTATTTAGACATATAATTAATGAAACACAAGCACAAAAGTTTGAGATCAGAGAGCCCATAAATATTTATCATTTGTTTCTCTAGCTGACTGCCCTGTCTGAATTTTCCCTCTCTCTCTTTGAAGAAATACTTCAATAACATATTTTTTTTAAAACAAACAATTGACCATCTCTTCTACAATGAGCAGCAGGGGACTCGGGGGGGCATGCCCAAATATGCAGTAAACAACACCCAGTCGATGCTTGTCTCCCCACCTTAACACCAGCAGAAAAGGAGGGTGTCAGGGTGACACATGTGGAGGAGTTTCCAGTTTTGATATATGTATTTATATTTGGAAAGAGACTAACACTGAGCTCAGAAGTTCCCCCCCCCACCCCCAGCAACAGTTAACTGGTACATCCATTCCTGCTTTTATTAGAAAAGGGAATGGTGGTACTAGGGGTGCTGGGTACAGCCTTGGGAATGGGGAAATAAATTTTCATTTTTGAACCCCTGTGCTTCTTTTACTTAAGGTGGAAGGAAGGAAGGAAGGAAGGAAGGAAGGAAGGAAGGAAGGAAGGAAAGAAAGAAGGGGGGAGGGAGGGAGGGAGGGAAGGAAGGAAGGAAGGAAGGAAGGGGAAAAAAAGACCTGTTCTTTCTTATCATATGTAATTTGTTTCAAATCTTCACATGAGTAGATATCCTAGAACTACTGCAGAACAATCCAAATACTATTAATACTACTGATGTTGGTGATGATGATGATAAACATCAACCAAACAAACAACAAACAAGAAACATTAAAAGGGACCATTGCTTAGGAGGCATGCTTGGAGAGCAGCAGAGAGAAAGGATAGGTAAGTACAAGTAGTCTGAATAGGGAAATGGGAAAAAGGAGAGTTTAATTATAAGATAAATATAGAAGAAGAAGGGAAAGGTAAATTTACATGAAAGATGTTTGAAAAATCATAAAGAGTTGTAATATTAGCTATCTACCTAAAATTTATAAAAATTCAAGTACCTAATCTGTGTATAAATATACATATATACTATAAATGAAATATTTTCATCTGTACTGACATAGTTATGGGAGACTGTATTATGAGATTATGCTAATAATTGCATGAGGTGGATTTAATTTTCTTGCCATAGTTACTTCATTTGTTACAATTAAAAATGTATGTAGGATATAGCCTGGTGTCTATAGATGTTGATTAGATGAGCAGTTTGACTGGGTTTAGGTGACAGAAGAATGAACCGTCCTTGACAGCCTAAATGATGAGTCTAGTCCCTACTTACTTCTTCCCTTAATAAGTAAGCATCAATGCATGCCTTGCTCCTGGTCTTCAGTGTTTTGCTACCTGTGACTTGCTTCCTACTGGTGTACTTTTACAGAATTGTTAACAAGAGACATTCTAATAAATTATCCACCTCTACCTATTTCTGGTTGATTTTAAAGCTATTAAATTTCTAAGGTGTCACATCTGAATAATACATCATTGGTTTCTTACTGAATATACTGGGAAAAAAAGTCAATAAAGCCATCTCCCAGACAGGTCAAAAACCTTCATTCCTGTCCTAGGAAGAATCTTTTCCTCATGGGGGCACACAAGTTAGCTAGATTATTGTGGAAACATGCAACCTTCTTTCTTTTGAGTCTCTATTCTGGAATCAGCATCATACTCCTGCTTGACTGCCCCATCACTATGATATTCACTCAGTGACTGTCTGCCTAAAAAGGGTTAGTCATAAAAATACATAACACTGTTTATATCTTCCTTAAGATCGGATTCCAAGAATGGTGGAATTAAATCAAAATGACCACATCTGAGATGAGGACACTTATCTTTAAAGGCCTGGGCTGCAAGCCAGAGAAGAAATAATTATCTTGTAGAAAACAGGATGAGTCTTTTATGTAAATGCAGGATAACAACCTTACTCCTTGAAAACATGCAGACCTGCAACTTAAGAAAATGATCAACAGGACCATGAGCAGTGTGGGACTGCTTAGCTCTACACCCTGCATGCCCGGCGTGCTGCATAGATTACTGCAGCCTGTTTGGTGGGTCAATCCCCACCTCCGACTCAGCTGACATGAGGTTACAAACACTCAACAGATGGCAACACTACCAATGTTACTTCTCAGATGTCTTCTCAGGAACAGGAATAACACACACAAGTTTATTAGAATGCCTCTTGGTAACACTTTCGTAAAAAAATAGTACAGTAAGAAAGCAAGGCACATTCAGCAAGACACTGGAACACCAGCAGCAAGGCAAGGGTTGCTGCTTATCTATGAAAAGAAAGAAGTAAATAGGGACCAGACTGATCAGTTAGCCTAAAAAGGGCATTTCAGCTGGTGAGATCTGGTCAGGCTGTCAGGCTATCAAGCAAGGCTGGCTTGGCCTTTGCCAAGCAGTAGTGATGTGGAAGAGGTGCAGGAAGCTGCAGGATGGTCTGGAGCAGCAGCATTCGGGCAGGAGGCGTTGCTCAGCCATGTTATCCTTGCTGCGGCTGGCTCTACAGGGAAGACTTTCATTTTCCCCAAGGTTGTGTTTAAAATGCCCCATTTTTGTAATTAATTATTTAATTTATTACATCTCAAATGTTAACCCCAATTCCAGGTGTCTCCTCTCAGATATCTTCACTCCATCTCCCTTCCCCTTTGCTCTGAGATGGTGCTCCTCACCAGCATCTCCATTTTCTGAGGCATCAAGTCTCTACAGGATTACATATGTCCTCTTGCACTGTGGCCAGACAAGGCAGTCCACTACTACATATGTTCTGGGGACTTTGGACTAACCTGTGTATGCTCATTGGTTGGTAGCTTAGTCTCTGGGAGCTCCCAGGGTTCCAGGTTAGTAGACACCGTTGACCTTCCTATGGGGTTGCCATTCCCTTCAGTTCCTTCAATCTTTCCCCTAACTATACCATAGGGGTCAAGGACATCAATCCAATGGTTGCCTATACGTATCTGCATCTGTCTCAGTCAGGTGTTGGTAGAGCCTCTCAGAGGATAGCTATGGCAGACTCTTGTCTGAAAGTTTGTTCAGTTTTGTTTAAGAATAAGGAGAATGGAAGAAATACAGACCCAGGATATCCAATAGTGCCAAAAGTAAAATGAAATAAAAAATAAACTCGTGAAGTAAAGAGTGCTGGACCTGGAGGAGATAGAAGCAAGAGAGGTAGAAAGCTAAATTACTGTCTGGTGAAAATGGATGAAGAAGAGAAAGTTTCCTTGAGACTACAGGGATTTGGGGCATCTGGCTATCTTGTGGGCAGCTGTGGCTGTTGCATTTGTATGTTTGTATTTTAGAGATTACTAGGAAGTACTTTGTACAGTATTATCTGGCCAGAAGGTATTCATGCTGGAAGATATGAATAAGCAATTTGTTTGTGTTATTTCTGTTCCTGAGACCACGTTCTAGACATAACAATGGTAGTGTTCAGAGCTTTTGAGTGTTTGTAACCTTCAGTAGGCTCAGTGGAAACTGGGGATTGAGCCCACTAACCAGGCTGCAGTACTCTACACTACTGAGAATGATGCATGCCTCTTTTCCCTAAAGTTTGTGCCTACCCTAGTCCTGGTTGTTGTCCTCCTCTATGCTATGAGAAGGGCTCCAATAGGAACTGGTGATGCTTGGCAATGAAGAGGCCTCTTCAGTTTTGGTGAAACAACAGCTAAGATCTAAAATAATAACTGCTGCCAGTTCACAGATGTGTCTAGTTGAGAAGAAACCGAATTGGAAATTGTGAGTTTCCTAAACAAGGCAATATCAGGACTTAGGCAAGGCCATGGTCACCTGGGATGCCATAATGATCAGCAGATCGTTTTAAATTAGATGATTGTGGTGATGGAGATGAATGGATTTAGCTCTACCACTAATGTAGTACTGCTAGCTGGCACCAATTGCTCAGATATCCTGAACCCATCCCTGGCATGCCCTAGGTAGTTTGACCTTCAGATCTATATTGGTCTCCCTGATATCAAAGGCAGTGCCTCAGTTTTTAAGGTCCAGTTACCTACACTCAAATACATGAAAGCCTCACTAAAGTTGCTTGTTGATGAAGCTAGTAGCTCTTACTTTGGGCTTCACTGGTGCTAATATTTCTAATGTGTGTAATGAAGCATCACTATTGCTTCTTGCCATCTTATTCCTTCTGCCCAGGAGGCACACTTTGAGATATCCATCAAGAGGATCATTGGAGCCCTTGAGAAGAAGACCCGGGTCCTGAAATCCAATCAAAATACAATATAGCCAACCACTAGGCCGAGAAAGCAGTGGTAGGCTTGTCCTTGGAACCCTCTGCTGAAGGTGTCCATCATACCTTAGCGTAAGGAGCTTGGCTATGCCTGGCACCTTCCCTGTAAGAAGTACCTCTACACATGGGTGCAGCAATTCGACAATGCATATGCTGCTGGAAGGTATGATGGCTGAGAAGATTTTTGGTCAGATCACCACAGGGGCTCAGGATGACCTGAGGAAGATCATGCAGAATACCTATGCCCAGATTGTGCAGTTTGGAATGTATCATTTAACTTTCCCACCGGAAGCAAAACCATGGTGGAAAAACCATACAGTGAGGAAACTGCGCAGTACATTGATGAGGAAGTCTGCTCCCTTATCAGGTCTGCCTAGGATTGGACCCTGGAGCTACTTACAAATGCTTAGAGCAGGTCGAGAAAGTGAGCAGGTGATTCCTGGAGAAAGATGTGCCGGAGAAGGCCAAAATGATAAAACTCTTAAGCCTTTGTTTCTTTGCAGAGAAGTCCACCTATGAGGAATTTATACACCTATGAGGAACTGGAAGCCTAGTGGAGACACATTCCTTCATTAGCTGATGAAAGACTGTAATCAAGGTCGGGAGGAAGGAGACACTGAGTGGAGTTTGCAGGAGAGCTCTGTATAGCCTGTGGCCTCTGGGTGGCTACTATGACCACTGTTGACTGGGAGTGGCTCAGCCTTTGCAGAGCACCTGACAGAGTGACTGGAAAACAAATTAAAAATATGTGACAGCTGCAAAAATAATTGGTTTATTTTGATGGGCAGCTGAGCCAAGCATATTGGAGCTGTCAGAGCTGGGACTTTTGTCCTCAAACTTCCATTTTATTGTCACCTCCATCCTCCAGAGGAAATCCACTTTCATCTGTCTTCTTAATACTCTGTGGAAATGTAGGTTTGCACACTTTTCTCTGTTCTTCAGGGAAAAGGCCAATTTCTTACCCTAATAAGCTACACCTGGGAAAAGAAAATGAAATATGTGAACCATAAGTAATTCTAATTTGTAACTTTTCACTCACAGAATGGGAAATACAAGGTGACAACTCAAAGCATGTGTGTGAGCACGTGTGTACACACACACACACACACACACACACACACACACACACACCTGTCCTGTGCTCACCAGTGTGATACAGGGCCAGACAATACCTATGATCCATGTGTGTAAACACTTAAACAAAATGGTCTTGTAGGTGACAGCCTTTGTCTCCATTATTTTATTGGCTATGAAATTCATCTGTTTCCTTGCCCTGACAATGTTGGCTTTCTCAAGCCACAACCAATGAGCCTGGACACATCACTGAAAGGGCATCACCCAATTTGAGTTTAAGCTGCTCAAACATAAATCACTCGGGACAAGGAAGGCATTAGAGCATAGGAAATACTGACAAAGCATCAGCAGAAAACTCACAGTTACTTGAGGTAAAATTTAAAAAGCAAGTGAGTTTTCAAACTTCAAAAATAAAAAAAAAATGCCTATTGGAAAAGAGTAGAAAGGGACTAGTTGAAATAAGTTTAGATCTTTTCCTTAATTTGTGCTGTGAAAGAGAATACTATTTCATACTACTTAAAATATATGTTAAAGCCAAATTAAAAATGAGAGATGGATAATTTGGGATAGCAAGAAAAATGCAGTTAATCTTGGGTATATTTGGAATGTAAATGTAAAAGGTAAATAGTGATTAAAAACTGCATGGTTGATTTTGGCACAGAGACACACATGTTGATCAATGGAATAGAATTGAAGGCCCAGAAATGAAACCACACACTTATGAACACTAGACCTTTGGCAAAGAAGTCAAAAAATACAGTGAAAATAAAAGAAAGAATCCTCAATAAATAGTGCTGGTCTAACTGGCAGTCAGTGTGTAGAAAAATGAAAATAGATCTGTATTTGTCTCTTTGCACAAAGCTCAAGTCCAAGTGGATCAAGAATCTCAACATAAAGTCAGATAAACTCTATCTAATAGAAGAAAAAGTGGCTCAGGGGCAGGAGATTTCCTAAACACAACTCCAATAGCTCATGCTCTAAGATCAAGAATCGAGAAATGGGACTTGATGAAACTGAAAAGCTTCTATAAGGCAAAGGACATAGTCAATAGGACAAAATGGCAACCTACACATTGGGAAAAATCTTCAATCACCCCACATCCTATAGAGGGCCAATATCCAAACTATATAAAGAACTAAGGAAGCTAAGCTCCAAAAAACCACACAACTCAATCAAAACAATGTGGTATAGAATTCAAAAGAGAATTTACAACAGAGGAATCTCCTCGAATGGCCTAGAAGTGCTTAAATGTTTAAAGTCCTTAGTGATCAGGGAAATACAATTCAAAAGGACCCCAAGATTCTACCTTACACCAATTAAAATGGCTAAAATCAAAAAACTCAGGTGACAGCACATGTTGGTGAGGATGTGGAGAAAGAACACTTCTCCATGCTGGTGGGATTGCAAACTGGTAAAACCACTCTGGAATTTAATCTGGAGGTTCCTCAGAAAATTGGAAATAAATCTACCTGAAGACCCAGCTATACCACTCTTGGACTATACCACCTATAGGATGCCCCACCATGCCACATGGACAATACTACCCTATATTTTCAGTGGTCTTATCTGTGATAGCTCGAAGCTAGAAACAACCCAGATGTCCCACACAGAAGAATAGGTACTGAAACTGTGGTTCATTTACACAATGGAATACCATTCAGGTATTAAGAAGGAAATGATCTTTACCAACCTTATATCCAACAGAGGGCTAATATCCAATATATACAAAGAACTCAAGAAGTTAAACTCCAGAGAGGCAAGTAACCCTATTAAAAAATGGGGTACAGAGCTAAACAAAGAGTTCTCACCTGAAGAATATCTAATGGCTGAGAAGCACCTAAAGAGATGTTCATCATCCTTAGTCATTAGGGAAATGCAAATCAAAACAACCCTGAGATTCCATCTCACACCAGTCAGAATGGCTAAGATCAAAAACACAGGAGACAGCAGTTGTTGGCGAGGTTGTGGAGAAAGAGGAACACTCCTCCACTGCTGGTGGAATTGCAAGCTGGTACAACCACTCTGGAAAGCTGTCTGGCGGTTCCTCCGAAAACTGGCCATGACACTCCCGGAGGATCCGGCTATACCACTCCTGGGCATATACCCAGAGGCTTTACCTGCATGCAATAAGGACACATGCTCCACTATGTTCATAGCAGCCTTATTTATAATAGCCAGAAGCTGGAAAGAACCCAGATGTCCCTCAACAGAGGAATGGATTCAGAAGATGTGGTATATCTACACAATGGAATACTACTCTGCAATTAAAAACAATGAATTCACGAAATTCCTAGGCAAATGGTCAGAACTTGAAAATATCATCCTTAGTGAGGTAACCCAATCACAAAAGAACACACATGGTATGCAGTCACTGATAAGGGGATATTAACCCAGAATCTCGGAATACCCTAGACACAATTCGCATATCAATAGATTTCTAAGAAGATGGAAGGAGAGACCCCTGGTCCTGGAAAGACTGGATGTAGGGGAATGCCAGGACAGAGAAACGAGAGGGGGTTGAATGGAGAAAAGAGGGAGGGAATGGGGCTTATAGGACTTTCGGGGAGGGAGGAAACGGGAAAGGGGAAATGATTTGGAATGTAAATTAAAAAAAATAAAATAAAAAAAATTCATGAAAAAATTAAAAAAAAAAAGAAGGATGACATCCTAAGTTTTGCAGGCAAATGGATGGAACTAGAAAATATCATCCAGAGTGAGGTAACTGAGACACAAAAGGGCATGTATGGTATGTGCTCACTAATAAATTGATATTATAAAAAAACATACAGAATATCTGGGACACATTCCACAGAACTCAAGAATTCTAACAAGTGAAGGGCCCAAGTAAGGATACTTCAGTCCCACTTGGGAGGGAGAAGAAAGCAACCATGGAAGGCAGAGGGCTGGAGGAAGATAGGTGGGAGAGGGGAGGGGGAGGGGAAAATGAGAACATGAGCAAGTATTGGGGGGGGAACAGGAGAGAAGCCTTGAGGGCCAACATAAAGAATGGAAACAGAGTGTCCATACTTTGTTCTTCCTTCTGCTTGGGCATCATTGTGAATTGTGTCTTGGATATTCCAAGCTTCTGGGCTAATATCCATTTATCAGTGAGTGCATATCACGTGTGTTCTTTTGTGATTGCGTTACCTCACTTAGGATTATATTTTTCAGTTCCACCCATTTGCCTAAGAATTTCATGAATTCATTGTTTTTAATAGCCGAGTAGTATTCCATTGTGTAAATATACCACAATTTCTGTATACACTCCTCTGTTGAGGGACATCTGGGTTCTTTCCAGCTTCTGGCTATTATAAATAATGCTGCTATGAACATAGTGGAGCATTTGTTCCTTATCACATGCTGGAGAATTCTCTGGGTATATGCCCAGGAGTGGTATAACAGGGTCCTCAGATAGTATTATGCCCAGTTTTCTGAGGAACTGACAGACTGATTTTTCATAGTAGTTGTACCAGCTTGCATTCCTCTTTCTCCATATCCTTGCAAGCACCTGCTGTCTTCTGAGTTTTTGATCTTAGCCATTCTGATTGGTGTGAGATGAAATCTCAGAGTTGTTTTGATTTGTATTTCCCTGATGACTAAGGATGGATACTCTGGTCCTTCTTAGAAGGAGGAACAAAATATCCACAGAAAGAGATACAGAGACAGAGTGTGGAGCAGAGTCTTAGGGAAAGGCCATTCAGAGACTACCCCACCTAGTGATCCATCCTATATACAGTTACAAAACCCAGACACTATTATCAATGCTCAATAGTACTTTCTGACCAGAGCCGGATATGGCTATAGCGTGGGAGGCTCTGCTAGTGCATGACAAATACAGAGGGAGACACTCTCAGCCAGCCATAGAACTGAGGACTGGGTCCCCAATGGGGGAGCTAGAGAAAGGACCCAAGGAGCTGAAAGGGTTTGAGGTTCTGTGGGAGGAACAATGATATGAGCCACCCAGTACTCCCAGAGCTCCTAGGGACAAACCCATCATCCAGATAGTACACATGCTGTTACCAAGGGCTCCAGAGGCATAGGCAGCTGAGGATGGCCTTGTTGAACATCAAAGGGAGGAGAGTCCCTTGGTCCTGGAAAGGCTCAATGAAGCAGTGTAGGGGAATACCAGGACTGGGAAGCGGGGTTGGGTTGATTGAGGAACAGGGGGAGGGGAGATGGCTTATGGGATTTTCGGGGGGGGGGATGAAGAAAGGGGAATTCATTTGAAATGTAAATAAAGAATATAGCTAATAAATAATAATAATAAAAAAACCAGAACGGAAACACGCAACCTCAGGGGTTGGTAGGAGTGGAGCATCTCTCTAAAATGTACCAGAAACCAGGGAGGTGAGACAATCTCAGGACCCCAAGTGGAACCTTAGATGAAATGCCCAACCATGGGGAGAACTTGTGGAGTCCACCTCCATTAGAACTATGGGGCATCAGGAGGACGGATAGAATTGCCATCCCACTATCAAAAACTCTGACCCGTAATTGCTCCTATCTAACAAGTGCTGCTGCGACAAAAATAAAGAAGAGACTGAGGGAAAGGAGGCCCAGTGATCGGCCCAAACTGATATCCAGTTCAAGGGGATGTTCCAAAGCCTGACACTATTACTGATGCTTTGGTGTACTTACAGAAAGGAGACTAGCATGACTGCCTTCCCGAGAGGCCCAGTAAGCAGCTGACTGAGCAGATACTTACACCCAAACAATGGACCGAAGTCAGAGACCCATATGTTTGAATTAGGGAAAGGTTAGAAGAAGCTGAGGAGGAGGGTGACTCCATAGTAAGACCAACAGTCTCAATTAACCTTGATCCCTAAGATCTCTCAGACACTGAGCCACCAACCAGGCAGCTGGACTGAGGCTCCTGACACACAGCAGAGGATTGCCTTGTCTGTCCTCAGTGAGAGAAGAGGATCCTAAGCCTGGAGATATTTGTGGCCTCAGGGAGTGGGAAGGCCAGCAGTGGGGTGGTATAGCTACCCTCTTGGAGACAGCAGGGAGGAGTAATGGGATGAGGAACTGTAGGCAGGTAGACCAGGAAAGGGTGAATGACTCAAAAAGTAAATATAATAAAACAACAACAACAACACCCACTGCAAAATGATCAGTGTTATATACCAAATTAAATTTACAAAAACAATAAATTTTCTAATTATCTCAAAAATGCAGAAATTATTAATAAAATCACCACTAGTAGAATACAGAAAAGGAATAGGGAAAACCTGTGATAACCTATTTATTTTACATCCTCTTGGCAGTTTTATCTCCCTCTTTTCCTGCAAGTCTTCCTCCCATTATTCCTCTCCCCCACCTCATCTACTTCTCCATTTGTATTCAGAAAAGGGTAGGTCTCCAGTGGAAGTCAGTCACCCATATCAAGTAGGCATAACATGTTGCAGTAAGACTAGGCACTTTATCTCCTATAAAGGTTAGAAGAGACAGCCAAATAAGAGCAAAGTATCCCAAATGCAGGTAGCAGAGTCAGACATTTCCTACTTTCACTGTTAGGAGTTCCACAAGAATACTAAGCTTACCACTGTAACACATGTGCAGAGGGCCTAGGTCAGTCCCATGGAGGCTGCTTGGTTAGTAGTTCCCTCTCTGAGAGCCGCTATGAACCCAGGTTAGTTGATTCTGTACATTTTATTGTGGTGTTCTTGATCATTATTGCTTCCTTGCCCTCTTCCACAGGATTCCCCAAGCTCTGGCAAATGTATTTGACTGTAGGCTAATGCATCTGTTTCTGTCTGTTGCTGGATGAAACCTTTTTGGTGACAATCAGAGAGGCATCAATCTATGAGTATAGCAAAATATCATTAGGAACTGTTTCATTGAATTTTTTTTACATACTACAGTTTCCATAGCAAGATTTTTTTTCTTTATTTTTATTTTTGTTTCTTTCTGGATTGCAAGGGCATAGAATAGATATGAAGGGATAGGGAAATGAATTATATGAAATTCACAAAGAATCAATAAATTATGAATACATGGAATATGTTTACAGAATGTGATGGATATAGTCAGAAAATTCTACATCCTTATGCAATTCACTGTTCAGTGGTATGTAGATATGTACAGACAAAAATGCCATATGCCACATTTTATTACATGTTGAACTTAATTTCAAATCATAGCATGTACACATGAATAAGTAGAAAGGTGATCAAATATACTCTACTTCATTCAATCTTCTTGCTATTATTACTTTTAGAAAACTCTCTTATTTTGGATTTTGGCAGCAATGAAAGATCTGAATAAATCACTTCTCCAATCTGTTACAACTAATGCAACTTTCTATTTGGGATTTATAACATTAGGAGAGTATCTATGTTGTACAGGAATATATCACTTAAATGATTATGTGAGTCAGATTCCTCATCTATATCACAGTTTTTAAACTTTGAACTGTGATTCCAGATGGGGTCAGGCAACTAACTGAATATGGAAGATCAGGTGGTACTGAAGATTTTTGAACACATTGACAACCATAAGTTAAATCACTCAAAATCAAATACAAAAGTGAATCCAAGGTATTTTTAGCAGAACTAACCTATGCTGCATTACAAAAATACACTGCAAACATGGTTCTGAACTTACAATGCTCACATACGTTGCACTGTACATGCCTCACAGCATGTAACATTAAGGACATTGCTGGGATATTTGGGCTAAGATTGGAGCCTATTTTGCTATATGCCATGAACTTTACAGTGCTTTTACTGTATATACAAAGATTTGTTAAGTAGTCGACATAGTAATTTAGAGAACAGAAACTTTATTTAATATTCTCCTACCATCAGTTGTCAGCACACAAGTCTCAAACTGTTGTATCTTTTGATTGTATTATATTATGACATAAGATTGTAAAATTTGCTGTATGAGATCATTTCATAAAACAGTCAGAAATTTTTGCTTGGGATCATAATATCTAACGACATCTGAAATATTCAGAAACATACATCTGCCATTTCATTTTATGTAGTTATGAAAGCATTATTCTTAACACTGATAATTATGAAATGAAAAAGAATATTGGTAAACTTTGAAAAAATGTTAAGATTCTGTGTATCCTGAAGCTCTAAATATTCAGCCATGATTTACTTCTTTTTGTAAATACTCATTTATCCAGTTAGTTTCATGAATCTATTCTGGTTATTTTTGACTCATAATGCAGCTAATTTGATTGATTGCAGAAAATTCTTAGCAAACACGATGTTAAAACCCTACATGTTTACTTTCACTCCATCCATAGGCATATTTACTTTCTCTTTAATAAATGGTAAAAGTATATGTATGCCAAAGAATTGTCTTAAATGAATATGTTCATGATGTGCTATCAGTAAATGTTTGATTTGTACTTCTATTTTAAAATATCTGTGTCCACAAAGATACCTAATAATTTCTTGAGAACATTAATGACCATATTCAGAAAAGGTTTAAGAGGACCTAATAAAAGGTCTGACCCACAATACAGTTAATAAAACGATGTACAGAGATTACATATGGAATCTCAGAGTGCAGTGCGTCACATAGAATTTTAGGTATCGCCAAGAAAATTCAGTATGAGTCAATATTAATATTAACATTTAAATGGCATACTCATAGTCACATTTATAAATCTATCTTTTGAAAAACGGAAATTCTTTTTTCTTTTTTTTCTTTTCTATATTCTTTATTTACATTTCCCCTTTTCCAGTTCCCCTCTCCCCGAAAGTCCCATAAACCCTCTTCCCTCCCTCTGTACCCCAGTCAACCCCCTCCCACATCTCTGTCCTGGTATTCCCCTACACTGCTGCATCCAGTCCTTCCAGGACCAGGGGCCTCTCCTTCCTTCTTGGGAATCAATTGATATGTGAACTGTGTCTTGGGTATTCTGAGCTTCTGGGCTAATATCCACTTATCAGTGACTGCATACCATGTATGTTCTTTTATAATTGGGTTACCTCACTTAGGATGATATTTTCCAGTTCCAATCATTTTCCTAAAAATTTCAAGAATTCATTGTTTTTAATTGCTGAATAGTATTCCATTTTGTAAATATACTACAATACATTTTCTGTATTCATTCCTTGATTGAGGGACACCTGGGTTCTTTCCACCTTCTGGCTATTGTAAATAAGGCTGCTATGAACATAGTGGAGCATGTATCCTTATTGCATGCCAGGGAGTCCTCCGGGTATATGCCCAGGAGTGGTAGAACAGGGTCCTCCAGAAGTGTCATGCCCAGTTTTCATAGGAACTGCCAGACTGATTTTCAGAGTGGTTGTACCAGCTTTCAATCCCACCAGCAGTGGAGGAGTGTTCCTCTTTCTCCACATTCTCCCCAACACCTGCTGTTTCCTGAGTTTTTGATCTTAGCCATTCTGACAGGTGTGAGGTGAAATCTCAGGGTTGTTTTGATTTGCATTTCACTAATGACTAAGGATGTTGAACATTTCTTTGGGGGCTTCTCAGTCATTCGATATTCCTCAGGTGAAAAATCTTTGTTTAGCTCTGCACCCCATTCGTTAATAAGGTTATTTGGCTCTCTGGAGTCTAACTTTTTGAGTTCTTTGTATATAATGGATATTAGCCCTCTGTCAGATGTAGGGTTGGTAAAGATCTTTTCCCAATTTGTTGGTTGCCATTTTGTCCTATTGACAGTGTCCTTTGTCTTACAGAAACTTTGTAATTTTATGGGGTCCCATTTGTCAATTCTTAATCTTAGAGCATAAGTTATTGGTGTTCTGTCCAGGAAAATTTCCCCTGTGGCCATGTGCTCAAGGCTCTTCTCCAGTTTCTTTCTATTAGTTTCAGTGTGTCTGGTTTTATGTGGAGGTCCCTGATCCACTTGGAGTTGATCTTAGTACAAGAGATAAGAATGGATCGATTTGCATTTTTCTGCATGTTGACCTCAAATTGAACCAGTACCATTTGTTGAAAAGGCTATCTTTTTCCACTGGATGAATTTTTCCACTGGATAATTTTAGCTCCTTTGTCAAAGATCAAGTGACCACAGGTGTGTGGGTTCATTTCTGGGTATTCAATTCTCTTCCATTGATCTACATGCCTGTCACTGTACCAAAACCATGTAGTTTTACACACTATTGCTCTGTAGTACTGCTTGAGGTTCAGGATACTGATTCCCCCAGAAGTTCTTTTACTGTTGAGAATAGTTTTAGCTATCCTGGTTTTTTTGTTATTCCAGATGAATTCGAGAATTGCTTTTTTCTAACTCTATGAAGAATTGAGTTGGGATTTTGATGGGAATTGCACTGAATCTGTATATTGCTTTGGGCAAAATGGCCATTTTTACTATGATAATTCTGCCAATCCGTGAGCATGGAAGATTTTTCTATCTTCTCAGGTCTTCTTCGATTTCCTTCTTCAGAGACTTGACATTCTTCTCATATAGACCTTTCACTTGTCTGGTTATAGTCATACAAAGATACTTTATATTGTTTGTGGCTATTGTGAAGGGTGTCATTTCCCTAATTTCTTTCTCAGACAGCTTATCCTTTGAGTATAGGAAGGCTACTGATTTGCTTGAGTTGATTTTATATCTGGTCAATTTGCTGAAGTTGTATATCAGCTGTAGGTATTCTCTGGTGGAGTTTTTTGGGTCTATTAAGTATACTATCATATCATCTGTAAATAGTAATAGTTTAACTTCTTCCTTTCCAATTTGTATCCCTTTGATCTCCTTTTGTTGTCTAATTGCTCTAACTAGAACTTCAAGTAATATATTGAAAAGATATGGAGAGAGAGGGCAGCCTTGTGTAGTCCCCGATTTTAGTGTGATTGCTTCAAGTTTCTTTCCATTTAGTTTGATATTGGCTATCAGTTTGCTGTAAATTGCTTTTACTGTGTTTAGATATGAGCCTTGAATTACTGATCTTTCCAAGACCTTTAGCATGAAAGGATGCTGAATTTTGTCAAATGCTTTTCAGCATCTAATGAAATGACCATGTTGTTTTTCTCTTTGAGACTGTTTATGTAGTGGATTACATTGATGGATTTCAATATATTGAACCATTCCTGCATCCGTGGCCTACTTGGTTGTGGTGAATGATGGTTTTGATGTGTTCTTGGATTCGGTTGGCAAGAATTTTGTTGAGTATTTTTTGCATCGATATTCAAAAGGGAAATTGGTCTGAAATTCTCTTTCTTTGTTGGATCTTTGTGTGGTTTTGGTATCAGCCAAATTGTGGCTTCATAGAATGAGTTGTGAGGTGTTCCTTCTGTTTCTATTTTGGGAAATAGTTGAAGAGTATTGATGTTAGGTCTTCTTTGAAGTTCTGATAGAATTCTCCACTAAAACCGTGTGGTCTGGTACTTTTTTGTTTGGGAAACTTTCAATGACTGCTTCTATTTCTCCAGGGATTATGAGACACTTTAGATGGTCTATCTGATCCTGATTTAGCTTTTGTATTTGGTATCTGTCTAGGAAATTGTTTATTTCCTCCAGATTTTCCAGTTGTGTTGAGAATAGGCACTTGTAGTAGGATCTGATGATTTTTTGAATTCCCTCAGTTTCTGTTGTTATATCTCCCTTTTCATTTCTGGTTTTGTTAATTTGAATACTGTCTCTGTGCCCTCTGGTTAGTCTGGCTAAGGGCTTATCTATCTTGCTGATTTTTTCATAGAACCAGCTCCTGGTTTTGTTGATTCTTTGTATGGTTCTATTTGTTTCTACTTGATTGATTTTAGCCCTTAGTTTGATGATTTCCTGCCTTCTACTCCTCTTGGGTGTATTTGCTTCTTTTTGTTCCAGGGCTTTCAGGTGTGCCATTAAGCTGCTAGTGTATGCTCTCTCCAGTTTCTTTTCAGGGGCACTCACGGCTATGAGTTTTCCTCTTAGCACTGCTTTCCTTGTGTCCATTAAGTTAGGGTATGTTGTGCCTTCATTTTCATTAAATTTTAAAAAGTCTTTCTTTCTTTATTTCTTCTTTGACCAAGGTATCATTGAGTAGAGCGTTATTCAGCTTCTATGTGTATGTGGACTTTCTGCTATTTTTGTTGCTATTGTAGACTACCCTTACTCTACATTGATCTGGTAGGAGGCATGGGATTATTTGATCTTCTTTTATCTGTCAAGGTATGTTTTGTGACCAACTATGTGGTCGATTTTGGAGAAAGTACCATTAGGTGCTGCAAAGGTATACTCTTTTGCTTTAGGATGAAATGTTTTATGTGTATATATATATATATGTGTGTGTGTGTGTGTGTGTGTGTGTGTGTGTGTGTGTGTGTGTGTGTGTGTGTTAAATCCCTTTGGTCCAAAGCTTCAATTAGTTTTACTGTGTCCCTGTTTAGTTTCTGTTTTCCTGACCTGTCCATTGTAGAGGGTGGAGTGTTGAAGTTACCCACAATTATTGTGTGAGCTGCAGTGTGTACTTTGAGCTTTAGTAAAGTTTCTTTAACAAATGAGGTTGCCCTTACATTTGGAGCATAGTTGTTCAGAATTGAGAGTTCTTCTTGGTGGATTTTTCCTTTGACCAGCATGAACTGTTTTTCTGTGTCTTTTTTGATGACTTTAGGTTGAAAGTCAATTTTATCCGATATTAGAATGGCTACTCCAGCTTGTTTCCTGGAACCATTTGCTTGTAAGATTATTTTCCAGCCTTTTACTTTGAGATAGTATTTGTCTTTGACACTGAGGTGTGTTTTCTGTACGCAGCAAAATGCTGGATCCTGTTTACGTATCCAGTCTGTCAGTCAATGTCTTTTTATTGGGGAATTGAGTCCGTGTATGTTAAGAGATATTAAGGACTAGTGATTATTGCTTCCTGTTATTTTTGATGTTATTTTTATGTTTGAGTGGTTATATTCTTTTGGTTTTGATGAAAGGTTACTTAATATCTTGCTTTTTGCAGGGTGCAGTTTCTCTCCTTGTATTGGTGATTTCCATCTATTATCCTTTGCAGGGTTGTGTTTGTGGAAAGATATTTTGGAAATTTGGTTTTATCATGGAATATCTTGGGTTCTCCATCTATAGTGATTGAGAACTTTGCTGGGTATAGTAATCTGGGCTGTCATTTGTGTTCTCTTAGAGTCTGTATGAGATCTGCCCAGGATCTTCTAGCTTTCATAGTCTCTGGTGAGAAGTCTGGGGTAATTCTTATAGGTCTTCCTTTATATGTTATTTGGCTTTTTTCTCTTACTGCTTTTAATATTCTTTCTTAGTTTAGTACATTTGGTGTTTTGATTACTATGTGACAGGAGGTATTTCTGTTCTAGTCCAGTCTGTTCGGAGTTCTGTAGGCGTCTTGTATGTTCATGGGCTTCTCTAACTTTAGGTTAGGGAAGTTTTCTTCCATAATTTTGTTGAAGATATTTACTGGCCCTTTAATTTGTAAATCGTCACTCTCATCTATACCTATAATCCTTAGGTTTGGTCTTCTCATCATGTCCTGGATTTCCTGGATGCTTTGGGTTACAAGCTTTTTGCATTTTGCATTTTCTTTGATTTTTAAGTCAAATGCTTTCTATGGTATCTTTGGCATCTGATATTCTTTCTTCTATCTCTTGTATTCTGTTGTTGATATTTGCATCTGTGGCCCCTGATTTCTTCCCAAGGTTTTCTATCTCCAATGTTGTCTCCCTTTGTGATTTCTTAGTTGTTTCTACTTCCTGTTTTAGATCTTGGATGGTTTTGCTCAGTTCCTACACCTATTTGTGTTTTCCTGTATTTCTTTAAGATATTTTTGTGTTTCCTCTTTCAGGACTTCTGCCTGTTGACCCAAGTTATCCTGTATTTCTTTAAGTGATTTTTGTGTTTCCTCTTTATGGGTTTTTATCTGGTGACCCATATTCTCCTGAATTTATTTAAGCGATTTTTGTGTTTCCTTTGTAAGGGCTTCTTCCTGTTGATTCATGTCCTCCTGTATTTCTTTAAGAGATTTTTTTATGTTCTTTTTGAAATCCTCTAATAGCAACATGAGATGTGATTTTAAATCCAAATCTTGCCTTTCTGGTGTGTTTGGGGTATCCAGGACTTGTTGTTGGAGAGTTGGGTTCAGATGGTGCCATATTGCCTTGATTTCTGTTAGCAATGTTCCTACATTTGCCTTTTTCCATCTGGTTATCTCTGGAGTTAGTTGGTTCTGCTGTCACCTACTGGTGCTTGAACCTACTGTGAGCCTGCAAGGCTACTTCTGCACCCCTGGATGACCGGGTTTCCCCTGGCACAGATTGCTAAGGGGCTGCCCTGCTCCTGGGTGCCTTGGGAGCCCTTGTGTGCCTTGCCCCAAGTGATGTTATACCTGGGATATCTCTGTGTATCTGGTTGTCCCTGTGTGGTCTTTCACCAAAGCAAAGCTGGTGGAGGCTGCAAGACCTCCTCCAAGCACCAGTCACCCTGCAGGGCAAATGTCCCACGGCCGGGCTGGTGCACAGACAACCAGAGAGTTGCTCAGCTCTTCGGCGCAGGCGGAACCCTAGCTGGCTGTGTCTCAAGCGATGTTATACTTGGGATATCTCTGTGTACCTGGTTGTTCCTGTCTGGTCCGTCTCCGGAGCAAAGATCAAAATTCTTTTTTCCATCAGCCTTGTAATTAATAGTTTACTAATAATTACTTTGGAAATTCTACCTAGCTCATCTTAAAAGTATAAGTAATAGATGATAATTGAATATATTTGTGTTTGTTTCAAAATAATATTTTTAAACATTCTATGTTGAAAGTAATATTGATCCCTCATTCTAACATAATCAAATCAGCAGGCACTTGTGTAAATAGGATTTAAAGTTGTGTCTGCTAATTACTTTCTGCAGTCAATCAAATCAGCAGCATTATATGTCAAATAGCCAAAAATCACTGGGATAGGTTCTTTTCATTATTCCACAGATTCTACTCAAAATTGATCGTTTTATTGAAGCAGCTGGTCATACTGAGGGCTGTCTGAGCAGTGGAGAACAGAATAAATTTCTATAAGAGCCATATAGGATTTCTGTGCAAGGGTTAAGGTTTGACAAAGAAAATAAGTATTTTTCTGAGCCACGTGAAATTTGAAGTTTTATATTATATAAAAATATACCAAATATGTTGAATTAAAGTCTGGATGGACTGCTATTTGCTGGTTTCTCATAAAAGTGAAATAAATCAAATTCATTGTCACTAATGTTTAGTTTTGTTGACAAACCTAGGCAATTCATCAAGCTAGATAAATAAACCCTTTATCTTTGAGCTTTATTCCAATGACTACAGGCAAATTTTGTGAGTTATTTTTAATTATGTGTATTTTCTGTGTACAGTGATGTATATGTGCCTGAAAAAGTCAGAGGCTATTGGACCCTGGAGCGGCATTCACAGTTGATGGTGAATTGGATCAGCATCTGTTCATCTGCCAGACCAGTGCAGCTACTTAATAACTCAGCCATCTCTCTAATCCCTTCCAATTCTATTTTTAATCTACCCTGCATATACATATCCATCCTACCAAGAATATAGGCCCCCTATTTCAGAGCAAGTCTCACCCAGGCAAGAAAACTTAGTTACTGATCTCAGCATTTTTATTTCACTAGTATACATTTAATAAAAGTTGTAATAAAAAATACAACAGTACTTTCAACCCACAATATCCATAGGTAGATAATTTCAAGTATCCTGTATGTCAAATGTTCTGAGTGTAACAGATCCAGTGGTGGAAATTTATAATTTAAAACAAATTTAATGGAATTTATAGTCTAGCAAAGTCAAAACAAAGTGCAATTAAGTTAAATCAACTATTTAATATGTGTAAATGTTCAACTCTTTAATATAGGAAACAAGGCATAGCACTTCTAAGTTATTCTTAAGTATGATATATATATTTTATCATTTCTAATAAACTGTTATATCTTAAAGGTTTTACTCATGAAAGATCTGACTATATACCAGGCTTGGGCCATTATACTTATGTAAAACAATCAGATTCCTTGAATACATTTAGCTTATTAGAATCAGAAATGCAGTGCTTACAGGTGAAGGTAACTGTTACAATAACACATAAAGGATTGTGGGACATAATACAACAAGTCAATCAGGAAGAACAACCCGAGCTGAGGAGAAAGCAGCATTTAAGCTTCATCGTGAATGAATTAATGTATGAGCAGGAGTTATAGGTGTGTAATAAAGATATTGCTTTGGTGTTAGATGTGTTCTAAACATCCATAGGTAGATAGTCTCAATTATCATATATGTCAAATGCTCCAAGTGTAACAGATCCAAGTGTGGACATTTAAAATTTAATCCAAATTTTTATGGAATTTATATTATAAAACTTCTATTATCAGATCCAGCTCAAGGGGAGTCCCCAAGGCCTGACACTATTACTGAGGCTATGGAGCGCTCACAAAAAGGGGCCTATCATGACTGCCCTCTGAAAGATGCAACAAGCAGCTGAAAGTGTCAGATGCAGATATTTGTACCCAACCAATGAACAGATGTTGCTGACCCCTGTGGTTGAGTTAGGGAAAAGCTGAAAGAAGCTGAGAAGGAGGACTCCCAACACGCATACAGCAGAGGCTCTGGATTCAGTAAGAAAAAATGCTCCTAACCCTCAAGAGATTGGAGGCCCCAGGGAGTTTAGAGATCTGGTGAGGTGGGGGTTGGGGGGATGGGGAGTGGGGACATCCTCATGAAGACAGGGTGTAGGGAGGAGGTACAGAATGGGGAACAGTAAGTGGGTAGACCTGGAGGGGGATAAAATCTGAAGTGTAAAAAAAAAAAGATTAAATAAAATTAAAAAAAGTCAGTGGGGATAAAGGCTTCTAATATGAAATTGAAGAAAGTTATTTTATCCCTATAAAGTGTAAAGTTAGACCAGTGTCTTGTAAAAGGATTATATGTTGTGTCTTTGTGATGAAAGATATTGGCACACACATAAATATGGGTGGTCATTAAAATGTTGGATTTCTCTTTTCTCGGATCGTATATCCTAACATGTATTAGAAGTTATAAATGGAGAGATCAAAAAAAAAAGAAGGAAAATAGATCTGATACAGTATTATGAAATTACATGTTATATTTTAAGTTACTAGTAGGTTAGGATAAGAATGAATGCAAAGTACATAAAGAGACAAGACTGGCTTACTGTAAACTCAAAGACGGTAAAATGTGGGAATCTGATGACTGATGATTGGAAGGAACACAGGAAAGAACTAAAAATCATCACAGACTTCAAGTCCTGAATTTAGGTTAATAGGTTAAACAAATTACTTTTAGAGACAGAAAGCTGAAACAAATAAATAGGCCTTTGGAGAGAAATATTTGTTCAATTATGACATTCTGATGCTCCCCTGTGTTACCTGTGTTTGAACAGCATGCAAACAATTTGGTTAATCCTGAAGTGCATAGCAATTTCTAGGAGGACAAATAAGTTTGGATGAAAGGACATAATCAGAAAGAGAAATAAAGGGACAGTAAGAAAGAGTCACTCTAGTGCAGTACAGAAGAATATAACTGTTAGGATGGACATCAATAGATATGAGGGGGAAGGAGAGGCAGAGAGAGGAAAAGGCAGGGAAAGAAGGAGTTGGAGAGGAAATAGTCTAAGATCTGTCCATGACATAAGCTGACTGGGAATCTTGAAAGGCAAGATTGTTGTAAAACTACTCTATTTTTTTTTTCAGGGTCAGGGCTGTTACTCTTCAACCTTAAGGTTTTATTTTATTACAAAGAACAGCAAATTAAAAATGCTGCATACAGTGTTGTTGAAATGAGGAGAAGAGGAAGGTAATTGCTCGGATTAAAGGAAAAGAGTAAGTCATGATGGTTTCACGGCTGGAGAAAATATAGAGCCTACATCCTTAGAATTGCATTGTCTTTGTCACTGAATGCTAATAACAGACTATCTTGTCTCTGTTTCATTTATTATATGATTATTTTTTGTTGCCTAATTCAGATTTTCCATCCAGAGAAATGAATGATCTCTAGCAAAGTTTGTTTTCTGAAGAGGACATAGTCTTATTGTGGGTGAATTCTACACTTGATCTCAGCCAAAAGGGTGACTTCTAGAATATTTGTCATGTCTCATGTACTGTCATTGAGCCTTTAAAAAATGAACACTGACTGATGGATACAGGTAACTAGAAGGATGTTGCATCCACCCTGCTTCTATATCTGCATTCTCTATTTCTTGTCACCTCATGTTGGTTCTTGTGACCACATATAGCAAAACTTACCTGCCTTCATTTTTATAATAGACTGAAATACCAGTTAAACCATGAGTACAAGTAACAATTTCCTCCAATAAGAATCTTCTCTAATTGGTCCGGAGGAGTTGAAGGGGTTTACAACCCCATGGGAAGAACAATGATGTTGGCCACCCAGACACCCCAGGACTCCCAGGGACTAAATCATTAACCAAAGGGGACACATGGTTCCAGCCAAAAATGTGGCAGAGAAATGCCTTGTCGGGCATCAGTGGGAGGAGTGGTCCTTGGTCAGATGAAGGCTAAATAGATGCCCCAACAAGGGGAAATTGAGGTGGGGAGGTGGGAGTGGGTCGGTTGGAGGGGCATATACTTGGAGGCAGGAAGTGGGAGGAGGGGTTGGGAGGTTTTGGGGAGGGGGGGAAACCAGGAAAAGCTGTACCACTTGAAATGTAAATGAAGATTATATTTAATAAAAAAATTCAACCCCCCCCAAAAAAAAACAAAAAACAAAAAAAACCCAAAAAACAAACGAAATAAAGAATCTCCTCTAAGGTATCTGATGACAGTGATACAAAAAGAGCAAATAGGGAAAATGGCCACAAACAAGAGTGATCACTAAATTTTATAAGCATCGTCATTTGGTTCAGGTCTCCAGAACTGTTTTTGATAGAAAACTGGAAAAGTCTACAAATCCATGCTGTGTGTGTGTGGGGGGGGGGTCCAAGAATCATGACAATGGTCATCAGTGGAAATTAAGTGAGAGGTTAGAAGATCAGAATGCTGGTAGGATAGAAATTTGGACATTAAAGATTGTTTGTGAGTATGCAGATGTGAGTTAAGTTTATTAGGCAGTGGTATACAAAGCATTCATGTTACATTCTGACAAAGAATCTGACACTATTGTATTCATGTCCTGAAATTTTGAACAAGTAAACAAACAAACAAACAAGTTAACTTGGTGGCAAAATATATCAATACAGCATAACATTTATCTTATGGTTTGCTTGTTTCTTTGTTTTGACAAAATCTTCCACTAGTCTTGGAATCTAGGAGAGGCTGATCTTCAATTTCTCACCGTGCTGCTTCTATCTCTCAAAACTACAAGCATGTGCCAGCATGCCTTCTTTAGAAAGTGCCATAAGTCAAATTCAGGGCTGTGTGTATGTGATACATGATACATGATATATAATATCCCCAGTGTTATTGCTCTGAAAGGTTTTTATTGTTGATTAACAAGATTCACAGGGAGACTAACAAGTAAAAATCGTGTGAAGAAATTCGTCATGGAAGCATTTCACATTAAGTAACACATGAAACAACAGCAGACCAAACCACTTTACTTGTTAAATAATTTTGCTATCTTGTGCCCGTTACACAGAAATAATACAGAGAATACCCCTGACAATTCAATGCCTCCAAAAAAGTATAAAAATTTCAAGAATTTTCTTTAAAAAAATAAGTAAAGTAACAAATGTCACCTGCTTGAGAAAAAGCATAAGCTCTGAATGAACACTCATCACATATAAACTATTTTCCTATGTTCAGACATACAAGACAGATGCTGTTGGCTGCTACTTCCAAGTATCAAGGGGAGCCATCTATTTTGTAAGCTAGCAATAGAACTCAGCATCAGTCATGTGGTCTTGACTTTACAGACGTAGGAATTTCAAGAGTACAATGTTATGTGATCTTGAACAAATGCTCCGGAGAAAAGCCTGTGAAATGCAACTAGATGATATGTAGCAAAGTTCAGATAGTTGGGAGAGGATTTTGCATGGGATATGCATAATTGAAGGTGTAGATTAAGTTATCATGGAGACACTTGAGGATGTGTCACTTCTGGAGATGACAGCACCACCGGACATCTATTGTGATAAGCTGCAGGAAGCAACTAGAGCCACCACACGAGCTATTCCTGCCTGCTTCCAAATAAATCTCTCTGCTTCCTGGTCCACTAGTGTTGGAGAGACTGTCTGACTCAAACTTCTTTTCAGATAGACAAGGTCATGCATTTCTACCTTTATCACCAGGACAGACAGAAACCTTTCCAAAACCGTGAGAAAAAAAAATAAATGTTCCTCCTGTATGTTATTTTTGCTAGGTATTCTGTCACAGTGATGCAAAGACAAAGATAATGTCTGCATTCAACTATTTATCTAAGATGAAGGTTGTGCCAGTGGTAGAAGGAGTAGCTAGCATTTTGAAGGCCAAAGGTTAGCTGCCGAGCTCCTGAAAATAAAAGGGTCCCTGTGATATAAATAATAATTGGCCTATCAGTACACGCCTACCTGCACAATGGTGGCACAAACATCAAGAGCATATCCAATCACTTTTTGATTGGATTAAAAGCCTACTTCATAAAAAGAAATTCATTCCTGACACTAATATCAGGGCAAGGAAAAATGCTAAGCAGCTTATAGTCTGTAGGGTGAAAACCCACCAATATTACTATGCTAAATAAATTATATGTTAATGACTTATAATTATACCTGTATATTGTTACACTCATTATAGAAGGTTATATTTGTAGTAGAGGGTGGCAAACGGAAAGATTCAAACTCATCAAAGTGTAGATAATTAGACAATATGAAAGGTGCAGCATCTAGACTATACCCCCTTTCTCCCAAGTTTCATGGATCATTCTGGGAACACAGGTAGAAAGAACTGAAAGCAACAGATAGTAGATGATTACAAGGAACAGTGTCTTCTAGACACAGGAGGACAGCTCACATATGAATTCTCACAGTGGTGTAAAAGCATGACATGCACTCAACAAGACCAAGCCAGATCAAATACCAGTGTGGAAGGTGAGTTGTACATGAAGTCTGACCTTCAGCACAGGAGCCATTAACAATTGACAGCAGCTCAGAAGAGAGAATAAGTTTGTTATAAGTGTAAGTTGGCCTTGTTCCAGGAGAAGCCACATACCCAGTAATATTGGGACAGTGCAAACTTGACTTGATGAAACTTGTTAGGGAAGAGGAGGGGCTTATCAGAGGAGCTGGAAAGGAGGAATCTCATCAAGGTTGGATATGCAAAATTATCAAAAAACTACTACTAAAAGATATAGATAAGAAACAAAACAAGGGGGGGTAAAAAATAACTCCTGATTCATACAGAATATTAACAGAGATATGAAAGTGAACTGTATTTGTATATCAGTATACAAATAAGGAAAGATTATTCAATACATGAATAAGTGCTATGACTAGTGGCCGAACTCTGCATATAGCTAATTACTTGGATGATTTATTTAATTAATTTGCATATAGTACTTCACCTATGTGTAAAATAAGTAATCACTATATTTAACATGAGTGCTTTTATTTTTAAAGTTTATGGTTCAAATTGTACCATTGACCAATACATCCAGAGAGTATTCTCTCTGCTTATCTTTGAGGCTGTTAAAATAGCATGGTACACTAAAAAAAAAAAGAAGGGTATATGGTTAAAATCAAACCAATTCTTAAGTCATGTGTGAAAACAGAAGTATAATAAGCTAAAGAACACAGGGCAAATGGAAGATAGAAATCACTTTGAATATTCATAAACAAATTTAAGGAGGAGTAAAAAATATACCTTAGGTGTACCTGAAGACTAAATAACTGTTTACAATTTTTTTTTTTTACACTTAGATTCCCTAAAAATAAAACGCAAAATCTGTGGCATCATTTCTCTATATTTAGATAGAAACTTGTTTACATTTTGTTTCACTTTTCAGAAGAAGTAATATACAAAGTGTACACCAGATGGCAGAATAAGAGTGCAAATGTTTTACCTGAAACCTGCCAGCTATACTTTTATGAAAGGATTTTAAAGTAACATAAAATAAAATAATTTTTGTATATTTGCCTGGGAACATTAACAACTTTATTCATCAATGATAGATTTTTTTGAAATATTTTCTTTAATATTTTCATTTAGGACAAAACAAATATTTGTTTTGTGACAGTGGCACTGGAAATGAATATATTTTTAAAGAATAACATATCAAAGCAATTCATAAAAGTTAATCTTAGAAATCAAAGCCTATATGAAAACAAAACCTCTTCATTTTTTTATCTTAAATTATCTCAGGCATTTATCATATAATAAAAGTTAACATAAATACAAAATGAGTGACATGTTGTGACAGTTTATTTATGCAAACTATATGTTCATGGTAATTGAGATGCTTTATTGTTTTATCATTCAGTGAAAATATAAACATGACAGCATAGTAATTGTTTAACTAATAAGAGTTTAATAACTATCACAGTAAAATATACATTGCATTTCAAACAATGTAAGTACATAAATTGAAAAAAATTGGAAAGATCCTACATTTAATCTCTAAAATGAACTCAATCTGCACTGCCCATTTTAGATTTATGGGATATAGAGTTATAAGATAATAACTTGTTACCCAGCAAAGCAAGGAATCTGATGATAATTTGTTACAGTAGCATTAGAAACAGGTGTCTTAACACAACACTCTGGCTAGAAAGGATCCATTTGTGACTGTTTTCTTCTGTGACCTGCTGTTACTGTTATGAAGCAAATGGTAGATATTTGGAAAGGCACTCTTCACATTATCTTTAATACTTTAGATGTGGATAAGCAATACATTTTTTTCAGAAAGTGCTTAGTTCATTTTTTTCTTTTTAAAACAAGTTATGCTAAGAGATCATTTAATGATTTTTTTTTAAACTCAGCAACACTTTTGTTATAGAAAATATAAATGATATTCTTCTGTCTTGCTAAGGGGAAGTTACATCTTGTCTTTATATCATTTTTCTCCAAATGTTGTTAGCAATATATAGACTTATCATACTTACTGAAATTTGAAAACAAATTATAAAAATTATGCACCATATAACTCACAAAGCTGTCCATTATGTAATAATTTATTAAGATAATTTAACTAGTTGTCCATCAAGAGAGTAATGAGAAAGACAAACAATTTTGTAAATAGAATGAAATATTATTCACCTGATGATGGATAAACCCTGACCTTGGTGGCAATTTGGATAGAAGTGGATACAATTGTATTACATGAAACACTTTCCTCAGATCTAAAGAAAAATAAAATTCAAACTTAGCAGAAAAATAGATGGGTCTAATGTATAACAGTAAGTGAAGTATTACTTTCTGAAAAAGAAACACTCCACCTTTCTCATAAATTAGCCAATAATGTATGAATAATGTGTATGTATATATAAATGTATGTATGTATAATTGCATACACACAGAGATACAGGGACACAAATGTATATGTGGGTCCAGTATAAAATGAAGAAAAGAGAACAAGAATCTCCGCATATAAAGGAACAGGAAGGACTGAATTCAGTTAATGGGCACAAGATATAAAAATAGATGTAGAGCGCATGGTTTTTCTACTTCTAAGTCTGTCATGAATCATATTTTATTATTTGGTTGTACACAAGTACATTAAGTATATTCAATAGTGAAAATGTAATGTTTAATGGGAAGCTACTTTTGTTGATTCTTTGTATCATTTATTTCTACTTAATTGATTTCAGTCTGGGATTTGATTATTTCCTGCCATCTACTCCTCCTGGGTGAGTTTTCCTCTTAGCACTGCTTTCATTGGGTTCCATAAGTTTGGGTATTCTGTGCCTTCATTTTCTTTAAATTCTAAAAGGTCTTTAATTTCTTTCTTTATTTCTTTCCTCCCCAAGTTATCATTGAGTAAGTGTTATTCCGTTTCCATGAGTATGTGGGCTTTCTGTTGTTTTTGTGGTTATTCTTATTCAGGACAGCTACTAGAACAGAAGGGAGAAAAGGGTTCTGTTATGGTTGATTAAAAATTAGTAGAGCAGAGAAATTAGTTCTGGTACTGTTATAGTTCGCAAAATTTACTATGTAATTCAAACTATTGGAAGTGGTGAGTCTGAGTGTCATCAACACTTTTAAATGATACATAGTCGTGATAAAATGATCATGGCTACAGATATGTTCATTGCCCATGTACCATTTCATACCACAATCATAAAATATGTAGAGATGTTTTGTATCCTTTAAAAAATAAACTGACTTTTTAATTTAACATTTAATTTAATTCATATTTAATATGAATTAATATTATTTATTCAGTGGCAATCTTTCAGAGAGAAAAATGCCTTTAATTGATTACTTTTTCTAAAGAAGAATTGAGAGAGAGAAACAGAGGCAGAGAGAGACAGAGTCAGAGACACACACAGAGGGGGAGAGGAAGAGAGAGAGAGAGAGAGACAGAGACAGAGACAGAGAGACAGAGACAGAGATCCTTAATTCTCATGTTGAGAAATGTTAGGTGGTCTGGAGAAGTTCAGAGATGTCCTTGAGAAAGTGATAAACTCTGATCTACCAGAGGAATCAGAAAAGCAAAAGGTCTCATTAATAATATCTAAAGTCTCCAGATCAAAGAGATTGACTGCTAAGATCAATGGGAAGGTACTGGAAACTGTTAATAAGGGAAGTAGTGCTAGAAATCTGCATCTTAGAATAGATTACAATAATTGCAGTTTGGAAATTTTATTAATGAATCAGAGTGATTGCTCAATATATTACTGTAAGCAAACAGCATCTAACACAAATCTACTCTCTTATTATAAGATAATTACATATAAAACGTGTGTGTGTGTGTGTGTGTGTGTGTGTGTGTGTTTACAATTGGTTTGGCTGATTTTGAGTGGAACTGTTTGGGTATTTTTTTTTTGACACTGTGTCTCATGGAGCAAAAACTGATCTGTGATTTCCTGAATATTTGAGGATGTCTTTAATTTCTGGCCTTTCTGCTGTCACCTCCCACATATTGCTATAACAGCAAGGCATAGGCCAACTACATTGCTTAGATCTTTTAATGTTTTAAAGTTAACTTCTCCTCCTCTCACCTCTCACAGATGATGGCTTGCATCCAATGGTAATTTTATCCAGAGATATGATGTGTGAGGCAAGTGGGAAGCAGAAAGTCTAACTTCCTCATTCAGCATAGATATTATGGAATCTGCTGAAGAAAAGAAAGCACACAAGGGCCAATTGCACAGGCTATGTGAGAGCGATGTTCTTTTTGCTTATGCATTTTATTATTTGTCTCTTATTATGCTTGCATCATTTCAAACCTTTATATTCAGACTACTATATACAAATTTGTCTCCCTTCACCTGTACATGAAGTATAAGTTTCTTGCTGTCTTGCACCAAAAATGTTAATAAACAGGTGATGCGTAAAATAACCAAGTTTGAATATTTATCCTGTCCTCTGAACAATTTATGTTAACTCATATTTCTGTCTAGATCTACTAAATGTAATAATTTCATTTCCATATGTCAACTTCTAACTCACCAGTGAGAGTAAAGACATGGTAATACAAGAAAGCATTCCCTATAAATGCATGACAGGTTCAGCTCTAATGCAAATATTTCAATTGCTTTGAAAATTAAAATACAGGGGTTTTCATTTACACTACGATTAAATTGTGAGATTCATCTCTCACTATAAAAAAATTTCAATGCATATTCCTGTGGATATATCTCTTCAATCCAAAAAGAAATTGGAGGTGGGTGAGGTTTTTTCTCTTTGCTGTCGATATCTTATATTTTGAATGTGAAGAACCTATACTTATTTATTCATAACCATGCTGTATTTTTCTTTTTATATTAAAGAAATGTGAATCATCTAGTTGCACTTTCTACTTTTCCTTCATGAAAACACTCCTGTCTTTCCAGAAATATAGTATTCAGGGTACTTGAAATTGTTTCATTTTCTCTGATCTCTTCACTAGAAAATATATTCATCTGATATTGCATTTTTAAATTATCCCCAATTCAGCATCTTGAAGTAGAAAGCGTTCTTCCTTTTTTTTCATGTATATTCCTTTTATATCCTTAATTTGAAATAAGCACATACAAATCTTATTTGGATTGTCATATATAATCATAGTGTTTCTTCTTGAAAACACTATATATTTCATCTCTTACACTTTGCAGTCCTCAAATGTGGGCCAACTAAAGTCATCAGATGATATTTCAAGCCTGTGCTGTCTATTGAAAGGATTCATGCAGATGCTGGTGTAGGTCGGTGAATACATGTATAAGTACAGTCTTATAAAAACATTCTTGGCAACTAAGAGAAAAATAAATACTATTTTGCCTAGTGGAGAATGAAGCATGTTTTATATTTTATAACAGTTTTCAAAACTGCTTTACCAAATTCAAATTGAATATTCGATGAATCTCTAATTTGGGGGATGACTGGCACTCACTGAAAGGAGGCATGCAAGGATAAGCATATGTGCATCTCTGTATATGCGTGCTCATGTGTGTCCTTTTGCTGTGAATGTCCCCTAATGATGTATGCAGTGTGAATAGCTGTTTACAGATAAAGGTGTGATTTTTGTTAGCAATGCTTTCAACAATTTCCATTATATCAACATAATATGAATATCTTCTATTTATCTTTAATAATCCAGTGTTAAAAGGGTTCAGTGTTCTTTAAATCTGACTGGGAAATTTCTCATGCTAGTTAGTTCCAAAGGTTGAGGAAGGTGCTGATGAACATACTACAACTGTATTTTGGACTCAGGGACAAGATTTTTTTTCTCTAACACTAACTTGACAGAAAAATATGACAATGTTTTTATTTATTTTCTGAACTGATTTATACTAAGTTCCTTATTGTTTGGAGACTTGAGTTTTCTTTATATGAGAAAATTTATTTCTTGCAGATTTTTGCACATGCAGCTTTGGCAAAGAAATCGAGAAGTTGGCAAAATGAGTGGCATATGGTCACCAAATTGCCCAAGGAAAAGTCTTGTTTCTTGACGCTTCCAGAGCAGGTGCGCATAGGCAGGTAAATGTGGAGGGCAGCTGCACCTGTGAGCAAGACTGGCTGCATGGCTTTAGCAAACAGATTTGCAGACTTCTATGTCCAACAAACATCGGTACATTGCCACACATGGTCGTGCAGCTTTGACAAATGCCCACAACAGTGCCTTTTTTTCAGAAAAGGGAAGTTTGTCAAGTGAGACTGGATTTTCCTTGAGTGAGAGGTTTAAATAATACGAATCCCAGTCCATGATGATGGAACAGATTTTATGTATTTAAAGTGTTTTGAGAATCAGGACTGCAGTTCTAGTGAATATTAGAAGGTGGTCATAGAATAAGCTACAGTAAGTATTGTTCACATATTAGTTTTAAATGTTTAGTGCCAAATGCCATTATGTAACATGGACCTGCATACTTTAAATGCTGTATTTAGACATCTCTTAAAATGTATTTATAGAGAATAATTTGCTAAGTATAATATGAACTATGAACATAACAAGTATTTCTGTGTGTTTATGATATTAAAATGAATTCCCATGCATGATCATTTAATTAGAAATTACTGTAAATATATGCATGACTCTTCCCAGGATATAATTCTATTTTCTGTTATTTCCTTTGAATTTTCTGGTTCCCATTTATGTTCATTCCTATACTCTCGACATTAATTATTATTTAATGTTGAATAAATAGGCAGACATTAGTTTTTTCCTCTAAGGATAATCACACAATTTAATCACGTTTATTAATCCACTTAGAGATCTGAAATGCAACCTATGAAGCTTATATAATTGGATGTTAACTCAGTTCAGCTTATTTTATAAGATATTCAAAAATCACAATCCTTTTATCTATACCTTTAATCTTTGTATAAAATACAATTCAATAAATTAAAATCCTAATGGGGTCCTCTCATTTATGAAGTTCTGAAATTCCTTTGAGACATTACACTTATCAAATACGTTCAGAAATAATTTCAAAATTTGTTTTGGAAAAATAATAGATATGTATGTTGATAATTTTTTAAATATATATATATATATATATATATATATATATATATATATAGAGAGAGAGAGAGAGAGAGAGTTTTGGTAAGTTAATAACTTAATATGTTTGTATAGTTTTAAGCATAAATTACCTAATGAGCACTATTTGGATATTTCAATTATAAAATTTTTTGATGACACTAGGAAGTATTATGAAAAGAGTAATAGTATTTTTTCTTCTGGTCTTTCAAGACAGGGTTTCTCTGTGTAGTCCTGGCTGTCCTGGAACTCACTCTGTAGATTAGGCTGGTCTCAAACTCAGAAATTGTCTGCTTCTGCCTCCCAATTGCTGGGATTAAAGGCGTGCACCACCACTGCTCAGTGAGTAATTTTATTCTTAAAAATTTATATGTGAAAACTCCAATAGTTTTCACTGTGCTGAAATATAGATGTAGGCAAGAAATTCATGATAAACTAAATAGTCATAAGTGGACTGTGTCTGATTGAGAGAAAGAGAGTAAATACTGTATTTCCATGATCATTTCTTTCTGTCGGAAAGGTCATGTGAGCACATAGCCAGTAAGTAATCATCTTCAAGCTGGAGAGTTAATCTTGTCTGCATTATCCCATCTAAGCCTTTCTCTGTCTTTTAGAGACAAAAAAGTTATGAGAAAATACTTTTTCTGTTGTATACCACTCAAGCTACTTTATTTTACTATGGCAACCCTGGAGGACAAAGGCAGATAAGATTTCTTCCTTCCCAACACCAATTGAACCATCGATTGTGTTATCTAAGGTCTGAATCAAAACTGTAATAATAAATCTACTGTCACAGTTGGCCATAGTTTGTTCTATAAAAGCCTATGAGATAAACTTTTGTATATTCTGTAGTAGGTAGCTGAAGGTAGACAGAAAATTTCTTTTCCACTAGGGCTGAAACAAATTTCTCAGTGAGATCAAAAAAAGATGGAAAAACAGCAGTTCACCGACATCATTACTGAAAAGAAAATGTCAATGAGAGAGAGATTAATCCCAGACACAAAGTCATCTTGAACATCTCAGTCTTGGGTAGTGGGACTAAAACTCATTGAGTACAGGACCTTAAGAACACGGAAGAAGAACCATAAGAGGAGTGATGTTCTGCCTGGTCCCAATCCCAGTACCACAGTGCATTCTCTTGCATTCACAACTTCCACACATGGAAAAAAAGTGTTGGAAACAATCAATTCAGTCTCCATTATGAGTCTCCAAATTTCCATTAATATAGCTATAGGTCAAGTTAAGTATTCTGTGTTTTTCTATTAACCAGTTTTGTTTGCCTTTTCATAATTAAAGAGATTGATATGTAAATCTGAAAGATTATTCGCTGCTGTTTCATCATCTTTATCTAATAATTTTACTTTTTATTATGTGTGTACAGTTTCATTATTTTTCTTTCTTTATATTTTGTTGTATTTATTAAAGGAAAATGCTACAAAAATGTAGGTGGTCTTAGTTAAGTCCGTGGAAGGGAAGGAAAATATTTCCTTATCATCTCCATTTACCTTAGAAACTCTGCAATAAGAGTTCTACCACTGTGCACAACCCCAATGTTATGTTTTGTTTTTGTCTTCAAATCTTTTTGAAAAGAAGGAAGACCTTGGTTATATTTTTCATAAGGACCTGAAATAGATCTCTGAAGTAATAACTTAAGGAGAAGTTGTTTCCTTTCTCCCATTTTCATGGGATGCAGGGAGCCAAACATTAATGAATGCATTGCTTCAAACTACACATCACCTGCCTATCAAAGCTACAATTGAGAGATTGTTTTACTTTGAGTAAAATCAGTTAACTAGCACAGATGGTCACCAGTTACCAGGTAGTGATAGAATGCATTAAATTTTAAATTATGACAAATGATTCTGTCAAGTCCTTTTTATTTCATGACTGTTATGGTGGTGCTTAACAACACATATGCGATTGATTTGTATCGACTTAACTACAGGGAGGTGTGGGATTTCATTCCACACCTTAAAGGAATTCACGGTTTGTACTGTCATCTTTGCTTATATGTATTCCGAAACAGACAAACAAAACACAACACAAAACAAAACATAAAACAACCTTGTGCAAGGGTTTATAGAATTGAAACATTTTGTTTTCATTTCTCCAACAGTTCAGTCTGTAGTATCTTGTAGTCATATATTTTTGTATTCTTACTTCCTCATATAAACCTGGGATTTATATTCTCTAGTTACCCCAGATTCTTCTACATTATTAATTTCACATTAGGTTTTCTTCATATATTTGCTACCTTTACTTTATTCCTAATAGAAACTGTCTGCAACTTTTTTCTTTCTTTCTTTTTCCATATGACATTTTTATTGACTCTTTAGAGGTTTCATATCATGGACCATGGTCAGAAACCCTTCTCTTTCCGTATGTGTCCACTTCCCTATGACCACCCTCTAAAACAAAAGGAGAAATAAAAAATAAAAATAAGAAAAACAGTAGATAGTGAAAGGGTCCACTTTGTGTTAACTATGTATTCATGGAATCATGGTGAAGCTCTCACGACCTGCCTCGTAAATAGAACTGAGTCTTTACCCTCCCATATGTCTGCCAGAAGCCATCAATTATTGAGAGCCACTCTTCAGCATCTCCATTACACTTTTTAGGAGTTCCGTTCAGTGGTTTCACATCCAGGCCATTACTTTTTTTGGGAAGGGGATCTCAGGGATAGGGGTCATCACAGAAGACTTTCATGTCCATCTACAGTCATCAGAGTCACAACAACAAAAGCCACTCAGCTCTTCCCCAGGCAGCAGGAATACAAATCATGAACCTCCAGAGACTTTCTGACCACAGCAGAAACCATGATATGGCCCACTGTACGGTAGGACCCTGGGCCCAGACAAAGCCAGGAAGACTGCCTGGACCACAGACTTCAGCAGAGTCAGGTAGCAGCACAGGCCACACACATCAATATGGCTTCAGGCTTTAGGACAGACGGTGGAAGCCTGCATGGACCTCTATGGTAACATGTGTCAAAGACTCCACCCATGCCCACAGCAGGGACCAGCTGAGTGGGATGGTGGGTTAGGGTTTGGCAGGCTTGTCCAGCCGCTGACTCTTCCACCCTGCTCCTGCCTGCCGGGTTGGAGAGCAGGGAGACTGCTTGCAACTGGGTTTTTAATTTTACCTATAAGTTTATATTTCAACTGGCAAAACTTATCAGTTTGTGTGTTGATTTTTATTTAATTTTGTCAGTTTATTTTTTATTGGTCTCATTTCTTAGGCTTCCTGGGCTTTTTAAATTCTTACTCATTTGTTACTTTTTATTTTCTAATTCTGTTTTTTCTAAATTTTCCAGTTTTTGCTTTATATTTTTCATGTAATACATACACATAAAATTCTATTAATACGAATTTAAACATATTTGTTTCTTTACAAACACACTCACCTTATGAGAATCTGATACCAACAAATTTTCTATTGGTTTTGTAATATTTTCTAATATTTTTGTTTATAAAGTTTTATATCTTTGAAATACTCAGAATTTGGAAATGTATAGTTATTTTAAAACATTTTAATTGAAATAGAATTATATCACTTTTAATCATCCTCTTCTGCCTTCCTGTTCCTCCCAGTTACCTTTTACATGACCCCTCCCGTGGCCCTGAAATCTGAAGTGGATAGCATCCTTTTAATTTATTATTATTGATTATTTAATTGGTTACATTCACATATGTACATATCTATGAGTGCACATATATAGTAATAGAATTTATGAATCTGTCATTGCTTGTGTAGATGTCATTTCAGAAATGACCAACCTTCATAGCAAAACCCATAAGGGGTCATCCTGGAAAGGCAAATTTGTCTTCTCCTAGTAGTCATTAATCTCCTGCAGTTTTTTTTAATGTTTCATTTCATTCTTGAAATGTGCATGTCCGTTCTTTTTGGTTGTATTTTAGTTCTATTTTTATGTAATTTTTCCTACCTTCTTGAACTAAAATTCTGTTCTGGGTAAAACTTCTTTGCTCAAGTTGTTTTATTTGCAGAACACTTTTCTGTATCTTCTCTGGATGTGTGAGTTTTCATACACTGTAAAAGAAGATACTTTGATGAATATTTGAGATACACAAATCTATAGTCATAAAGAGTGTTTGGAGGTGGTTTAAGTCTCTGTCCGATTATACTAATAAGAATAGCAGGTTCTCCTCTGGACCAACTAAGTTACTCCCCAAATAATCATTGGCAGGATTCGCAGAATTTTAACAATGGTCAATTTTTAAATTTGTTCTGGAAAGTCATTATGGCAGGTCACAAGTTTTGCAGATGGGATTGCTATAGTGACAGGCACAGGCAGGTAGATCAATAGAATAGAATTGAAGACTCAGAAATAGACCCACATACTTGATCTTTGACAAATAAGCTAAAACAATCCAGTGGGAAAAAGCATTTTCAACAAATTGTGCTGGTGCAACTGGTGGTCAGCATGTAGAGTACAAATCGATCCATTCTTATCTCCCCTGTATAAAGCTCAAGTACAAGTGGGTCAAGGACCTCCACAAAAAACTAGACACACTGAATATAATAGAAGAGAAATTGCAGAAAAGCCTTGAGCATATAAGCACAGAGGAAAAATTTCAGAAAAGAACACCAATGGCTTATGCTCTAAGAGCAAGAATTGACAAATGGGACCTCATAAAATTACAAAGCTCCTGTAAGGCAAAGGACACTGTCAATAGAACAAAATGACAACTAACAAATTGGGAAAAGATCTTTACCAACCCTACATCTGAGAGCGGGCTTATATCCAATACATACAAAGAACTCAAGAAGTTTGAATGCAGCAAACCAAGTAACTATTAAAAATGGGCAACAGCGTTAAACAGAGAATTCTCAACTGAGGGAACTCAAACAGTGGAGAAGCACCTAAAGATATGTTTAGCATCCTTAGTCATCAGGGAAATGCAAATCAAAATGAAACTGAGATCCCACCTCATACCAGTTAGAATGGCTAAGATAAAATACTCAGGTGACAGAAGATGCTGTCGGGGATGTGGAGAAAAAGGAACACTCCTCCATTGCTGGTGGAATTGCAAGCTGGTACAACTGCTCTGGAAATCAGTTTGGCTGTTCCTCAGAAAACTGGACATAGTACTACCTGAGGACCCAACTATACAACTCTTGGGCATATACCCAGAACATGCTACAACATGTAATAAGGACACATGCTCCACTGTTTTCATAGCAGCCATATTTATAATAGCCAGAAGTTTAAAATAATCCAGATGTCCCTCAATAGAGGAATGGATACAGAAAATGTGGGACATTTACATAATGGAATACTACTCAGCTGCTAAAAACAGTGAAATTTACAGGAAAATGCATGAATCTAGAAAATATCATCCCAAGTGAGGCAACTTAGTCACTAAAGAACACACATGGTATGTACTCACTGATAAGTGGATATTAGGAAAATCTAATGTATCCCATAATACATTTATCATATGGGATATATGTGTCCATGATACGTATCATGTAACACATGATACAACTCATGAATCACATGAAGCTCAAGAGGAAGGACAATCAAAGGGTGAATGCTTCAGTCCTACTTAGAAGGGGGCACTAAATAATCAAGGGAAGTAGAGGGTGAGAGGAACTTGGGAGGAAGAGAAGAGGGGGAGGGGAAAAGAGGGGCAAAATCAGGTATGAGAGAAAATGGAGATGAATAGTGGGTCAAGAAATTGAACAGAGGTGTGTAGCAATGGGGTATAAGAGATTGGGGGTAGCAACCAGAAAGTCCCAGATGCCAGGAAAGCAAGATCTTCTAAGGACCCCACAGGGATGAGATGACATTAGTTGAAATATCCCATAAAGGGGAGGGAGAACCTATTGAGAACATATCCAGAGGTTAGCAATGGCCCTGATTGAGGGATGGGGCCATCTCCAAATTTTTAACCCAGAATTTTAACTCCTGTCTAAAGGAAATACATGGGCAAAGAGTTGAGCAGAGGAAAGGCCAACCAGAGACTGCCTCAACTGTGGATCCATCCCACATGGAAACACCAAACCCATACACTATTGCAGATGCCTAGAAGTGCTTGCTGACAGGAACCTGATACAACTGTATCCTGAGAGGCTTTGCCAGATACTGACCAATACAGATGTGGAGGCTCACAGCCAGCCATTGGATTGAGCACAGGGACCCCAATTGAGGAGTCAGGAGAAGGATTGAAGAAGATGAAGGGGCCTTATCTGGCATCAATGAAAGGGAAGGCCTTTGGTCCTATAAAAGTCTTGATGCCCCAGTGTAAGGGAATGCTAGGGCGATGAGGCAGAGTGGATAGGTGGTAGGGGAAGCACCCTCATAGAAGCAGGGTAAGGGAGAATGGGATAGGTGGTTGGTACAGGGGAAACCAGGAAAGGGGATAACATTTGAAATGTAAATAAATAAAATATCCAATAAAAAAATACTAATATTGATTACAGGCCAAACAGGAATCAGTGGTTAAGTGCACTCTTATATAGAACGAGGGTTCAATTTCTAGCACCTAAGTGGTGGCTCACAGCTACACTTAATTTCATGTTTTTTGGATCAAAATCTTTTTTGATCTCTGCAGGTACTACTCATTCACAGTGCACATGCATAGTTGGAATAAAATCAATCATACACATAAAAATAAATAAATACATAATTTTTGGACAAAAAAATGAGGATTACACTTTCATGAAAAAAGTTAAAGAAGCCTATGGGCTGGCTGTTCAGAGTTCAGCGTTCTAGTTGTGACGTAAGTAGATTGTCTATTGTTGCTTTTAATTTAAGCACATTTAATAAATAGAAGAATTTTAGATTAAAATGATATAACAGAAAAAAAAACTTACACATTGGACTAAATATTGTAAGGTCATATATGATCTCTGATGTAATATGTGAATTTAATTTTTTCCCAAGGATACATATTATTGGCGCTTTGTCCTCAGTGTGGAAAAAGGATTTGGTGGTCATTGGATAATGGCATTATGCCCTTTAAAATAAGGCTAATTTCTCTCTCTCTCTCTCTCTCTCTCTCTCTCTCTCTCTCTCTCTCTCTCTCTCTCTCTCTCTCTCTCTCTCTCTCGTGTGTGTGTGTGTGTGTGTGTGTGTGTGTGTTTGGTGTGTGTTTGTGTGTGCCTATTTTTTTATTTTGTTTTTTTTCATATATTTTCTCATACATTACATCCAGATCTCAATATCTGTTCCCCCTCTCCTCCCAGTTCCTCCCTTCCACCCAACCCCCATCCACTCTCCTTTTTTTCCTTCAGAAACGGTCAGGGCTCCTAGAGATATCAACCAAAGATGACATTTCAAGTTGCAATAAGTCTAGGAACCTCCCTTCATATGAAAGCTGGAAGAGGCAATCTAGTGGAAGTGAAAGGGTTCCGAAAGCCAACTAAAGAGTCGTAGACAGACCCTATTCCCTCTATTAGGAGTAGCAAAAGAAGACCAAACAATTCAACCGTAATATATATGCAAAAGGTCTAAGTCAGACCCTTGTAGGCTTTCTGGTTGTTTGTTCAATCTCTTTAAGATCCAATGAGATCAGGTTAGTTGACTCTGTGGATTTCTTGAGATGTCCTTGTTCCCTCTTTCTCCTCCCACTCTTCAACAGGATTTCTGAGCTCTGAATAATGTTTGGCTATGGTTCTCTGAGTCTATTTACAGTTGAGAAATAAAACCTCCATGATGATTATGCTAGGCTCCTGACTAGAAATATAGCAGTATATCAGATATCAATAGGAACCATTTTATTGACTTTTTAATATTATTATTATTATTATTATTATTATTATTTTGTTGATTTTGCTGGGCTAACCACCTTCTGGTTCCTGGACCTCCAGGTAGCGTTATGAGTGGGTTTCCTCTCATAGCACAGGGTTTCTAGCTAGAGCAATCATTAGTGGCAGCAGCTGATTGTGAAAAAAACTTTCTTTTTTAAATGCCAGCATTTTTGTTTGAAAACTTATTAAAAAAATTAAACATACACTGTGTGGGATGAAATTTTGTTTACAGGAAGCTTGCTATATATATATGTACCATTTTATTGCAATGGCAAAAAAGCAAGTTCTGTTACACACACTGTAAAGTTAATTCTGAATTTGGTTACAAGGATTCTAGTCTAGAGGATAAAGCAAATTATATGAATGTAATCTGCTGGACTAAGGCATACTGTTTCAAGATTTGATGGTTCAACCTACCACTATATATTTCGAAAAATATGGTAACAACACTGGACAAATTAACTCCATGGTCTTTATATGATAAAACTACCACTCAACTCTTCTTTACATTAAAATCGTTTACCTGATATAAAGTCACTATTAATTTAGTTTGAGGTAGGGGAGAGTCATATCCCATGTAATAATAGTTAATTTGTGTCATCTTGACTGGTATACCATGCCCTGGCAAAGGAATATATAGAATTCTGAAAATACCTAAGGGAGTTTTGGGATGATATTAACATTTGATTTAGTGTGATGGCTTTTTTTGAAAGGTCAGGTGCAATTCCAAAGAGGCGGCAATTCTTTGTACCTCTGGGGTATGTTTCTGAATCAGTATCGAGTGCATCATTTATGGGGGTGGGGGCTGTACCCAACATATACAGGTCCAGAGATTTGGAGAAGCAGCAGTAAGTGTTTCTAGCTTTAGGGAGGCATTAGAAATTTCTTTTGTTGCCAGCTCCATATTTTTATATTTCTTGTCTAGAGGGTTTAGATCTAAAAGGAAGAATGATGCTATCAGCTGACACAGTGATTCTACTGAACTGGAAGATAATAATATCTGTCAAAATTGAATCTAAAGTCAAAACAGGCGTTACCATAACTGCTAGAGTGACTGTTAAAGATAACCCAGGAGTTATGTGTTACTCCACAGGATTGGTAAGAAATAAGGTCTATAATCCAAGCATCTGCTAGGACATTCCTAGTGAGTCTGCATTATGATGTCCCATGATAACAATCTATAGATAACCAAATAATCTAACCCAGGAAAACCTACTACTGGTCTAGGAATAAAGGTTAAATTCATCCCATTCAGAAATGAACCTTTTTTTTTAATTATTTATTTTATGAACCTTAATGAGAATCTGTAATAAATGGTGAATCAAAGTACCAAGATCAGATATATTATGGGACACTCTAGTTCTGGGGACGTATGTAAATTGCTATGTATGTTTGTATGCACAATATCTTGCTTTATGGTATTCCTTAATACTTTGTTATATATCATTAGATACATCAACTTATTATCAACTTTTAAATACCTCGAACTTTACATAATTAATATTTAAATAATAATATGTCAGAGAGTAAATACTCAGATATGCATCACTGTCTTCTGGAGGAATGGTTGTACGGCTCCTGTTATAAGCAGATTGACATAAAAATTTAATTATATATATTTCCATGTACATTAGTGAGAAATGGAGAGAAAATTCACTTGAAGAGACTGTTTTATCCTTTAGGTTGACTGGGCCATAGAAACTAGAACTATAGTATCATATTATTCCTGATATTGATGTGTGCGTATCATTTAAAAAGTTTATCATCAATTTCGATGAACTCTGAGTAAAATAGATTGCCCTCCATAGCAAGAGTGTACTTCATCTGATTCTCATTTTATGTGCAGCATCAATTTTTCCTGGATCCAGTCCTATTCCCATTCTATAGGCTCTAGTTTAGTTATAAGAACACAGACCAGGTAAGTTTGCTCTATGTAAACAAATATCCTTTGACTGTTTCCTTCTACTGAATGAACCCTGTATACTAGCACCTAAGCAGGTAAGATCCATTGACTAAGATAAGCAAATTAGAGAGATTTTTGGAATAAACCATGAAGTTTTAGTAGAACAAAAGAAAAGTACATATTTGTAAGTTGTAGTATTTCCTGGGAATTTTATAATGTTAGCATAATATTTAAATCTATATTTTCATATTTTGTTATTAGAAACATTTTAAATCAAATTTACACAAATTATCCAGTCTTAGATAAATAATGTACACCATTCCAAAAACTGCTCAGAAAGAATGAATGAAGTAATAAGTATATTCAGGCCACTGAATAGTAGAGCCTAAAATTTAACGTACTTTTGTGAAATATTTGCAGGTCTCTGAGAAGCTAAAAGAGTATTATGAAGTTCTTGCTAAGGAGAGTTCTTGCTTGTTTAGAGTTATTAGGTGTCTTCTGAAGGTAAAAGTAGGGCCTCACCCACCAAACATCCATAGTCAAACAGTGGATGGAGCTTGGGGAATCTTCTTCTTCTTCTTCTTCTTATTATTATTATTATTATTACATTTTGTTTTTATTTCATTTTTAAATTTTTATTTAGTCAGTTTACATCCTGCTCATTGCCCCCACCCATCCCCTCCCACAATCTTTCCAGACATCTCCAGGAAGATCAACAGTCAACTAACCTGGACCTTCGGGGCTCTTAGAGACTGAACCACCAAACTAAAGAACATACATGGTTGGACCTAGGCCTTGCCTCACACATACAGCAGATGTACAGCTTGGTTTTCGTGTAGGTCCTGAACAATTGGATCAGGAACTATTCTAAAAGCCTGTATGTGGAATATGTTCTATCTGGGCTGCCTTGTCTAGCCTCAGTGGGAGAGGATGTTCCTAGGGTCACAAACACTTGAAGTACCAGGGTGAGTGGATACCCAGGGTCACCCCCACCCACTCAGAGGAGTGCCATAAGTAAATGTAAATAGGTTGAGATTATGAGCATCTTTTTCAGGAGATCAGAGCTGCTCTGAACCCAGAAATTATGTCCATTGTTCCACACAGAGTAAAAAACTGAGCTACTTAGGGATGGTGATATTATTATGCGCAAATTTCCTAAATATATTGTATTTATATTCATATTCATATATTTGTGTGTGTGTGTTAACTGATCACAGTAACATTCAATAAATGTAGGTATTATTATCCTATTATCAACCACAGTTGTGTTTGAATACAGAAAATAGCCACACAAAAAGGAGCAAATTAAACTCCCTGTGGCTATCTTGATTAAAAATTGTCTAAGCATGTAAGAGCTGAATTGAAGTTGCATCTTGCTTTCCTGTTTATAATTCATGATAATGAAGTGGAAAAACTGTTCCTTTAGATTCTGATTTGATTATCCTTCCACTGATTAGTATCCTATGTATAGTTCCAAAATTGAAACTCTCTCTACTCAACAAAACAAAATGTGCTAAAGATATACAGGGAATTGCCTTTTGTCACACCTCAGCCTCCCGCAGAGCAACAGACCCTATGGGGTCAACTTCCTGGAGGAACAGTGGAGCCCAGGGCCTGCTGAGAAGCGCTGAAAAGACTCTGCAACCCTGGGAGGGAGGGTCACACCCACAGCACATATATTGTCACTCTTATCCCCCAAGTAAAGAGAGATTTTGTACAACCATGAAAAAAAAAGATATTCTAATGTTATAATTTGATTTGACATTTATTTTGTTAGGTATGCTCAAACTCATGTGACACTACAAATAGTTAAGTTACATGCTGTATTTTATTTTTTTATTACAATTGTTAGTCAGTCATGGTAGTACATGCTTGTAATCCTAACACTGAAAATAGAAAGCAGGGGAATCAGGGTTCAAGGCTAACCTTACCCTTACCACAAAACTAGATAGAGGTCATCCTCACTGAGGAAGACCCAGCCTACAATGCCAAATGAATCAAACAAATCAAACATCTAGTTCATGGTATGGGCTATGATTTAAAAATTTTTTTGCGAAGTCAGCATGTTGGAAAACAACTTACAAGTTGGTATTAATAATAATAATAATAATAATAATAATAATAATAATAATAATAAAAGAATGAGTCCAAAACCTGCATACACTCAAGCCAGATACACTCTAGAACATAAGTATTTGAATTTATAGTTGATAACAATGGGAAAACTAGTAACTGTAACCCTTAATGGAGTGAGAGTGGTTTATAACCAAACTCTCTCTCTCTCTGTGTGTCTCTCTCTCTGTGTGTGTGTGTGTGTGTGTGTGTGTGTGTGTGTGTGTGTATTTGGGGGGTTAATTTTTTCACTTTTTGTTTTGATTTTAAAAGACAAAAACCATGAAGTTCAGTGAGTAGGAAGACATGGGTAATTCAGAATGAGTTGGGGAAGGAAAGAGAACATATTTAAAATATCTTGTGTGAAATTCTCAATGAATATTAGAATATTACAAAAACCAAAGTGTTCTTAAAGATGACCTTTAGGATGAAATTTAGTTCCTTTTACACTTTGGAATCAACCAAACAGTAATAAGAGAGCATCATTCACCACATGGCAAGAATGTTTTTACCTTGATCCCAGACATGCAAGTCATGAGAAATATCATTTACTGTTTATTAATGACATTTATGTGACATTTTGTTATAGCAACAGAAGCAGGCTAGAACAGAAATATGATCTGGTAATTGCCCTGATCCCATAACAATTAACACAAGTAAAGCACTGTATTTAATACTAGGTAATGAATATATGGTGGGCTACTGAGAACTATTTTATTGAGGGTTCAGAGAAAGAGTAAAGCTATAAAACTTAATCTTCTTAGAGATTATGTCAATGACCATGAACATAAAGCCAATGGAAGCACAGCTGGAAAGCAATTTAGCCCATGTATTAGAAACAAGAAAAAAATTATTGGAAGGTATGGGCAAGTCTAATTTTATAAAGAACTTAGTTTGATTATGTCCATCCCCTTGTTCTTTATTATGAGAAAATTTTCAAGGCATAAACTGGGCTACTTTGTGAGCAAGCTTCTAAACAGTATTTAGGAATGCTGCTTGAATTTTCTAGACTAGTTATGGTAAAAATGAGAAGTGAGTTGGAAAAAAATTGTTAAATGAGAAAGAAAAACTTCAAGATTTTGAAAATAAAGATTCGTCATGGACAGATCCAATGTACTTTTGTTTAGAATGAAAAATGTTCCAACATGTAATAAGGACACATACTCCACTATGTTCATATCAGCAGCCCTATTTATAATAGCCAGAAGCTGGGAAGAACCAGGATGTTCCTCAACAGAGGAATGGATACAGAAAACGTGGGACATTTACACAATGGAGTTCTACTCAACTATTAAAAACAGTGAATTCATGAAATTCTTAGGCAAATGGATGGAATTAGCAAATATCATTCTGAGTGAGGTAACCCAATCACAAAAGAACACACATGGTATGCACTCACTGATAAGTGGATATTAGCCACAAATCTCATAATACCCAAGGTGTGAGTCACAGACCACATGAAGCTCAAGAAGAAAGAAGACCAAAGTGTGGATACTTTGGTCCTTCTTAGAAGGGGGAACAAAATACCCACAGGAGCAAATATTGAGACAAAGTGTGGAGCAGAGACTGAAGGAAATCCCATACAGAGACTATCCCACCTGGGGATCCATCCCATATACAGTTACCAAACCCAGACAATATCTTGGATGTCAACAAGTGCTTGCTATTAGGAGCCTGATATAGCTGTCTCCTGAGAGGCTCTGCCAGTGCCTGACAAATACAGAAGTGGATACTCACAGCCATCCATTGGACTGAGCACAGAGTCCCCAATGGAGGAGCTTGAGAAAGGACCCAAGGAGCTGAAGGGGTTTGCAGCCCCATAGGAGGAACAAAAATATGAACCAGTCAGTACCCCCAGAACTCCCAGGGACTAAACCACTAACCAAAGAGTGCACATGGAGGGACTCATGGCTCCAGCAACATATGCAGCAGAGAATGGCCTTGTTGGATATCAATGAGAGGAAAAACCCTTGGTCCTGTGAAACCTTGATGCCCCAGTGTAGAGGAATGCCAGGACAGTGAAGTGGGAATGGGTGGGTTGGTGAGTATGGAAGGATGGTGTATGGGGTTTTCGAGGTGAACCAAGGAAAGTGGATAACATTTGAAATATAAGTAAAAAAAAAAAACTAATAGAAAAAAATAAAATAGAGATGCCCAGAAAAATGAATGAAAAATGCTTGTGAATAAATATACATTTTTTTCAAGAATTTTGTTATGAATAAACAGAACCAAATGTTAGTTATCAGATTTGAGGAAGCATGGTTCTCAGAATACCTCACTATTCTTTGTGACTACATACTTTCATTGCAGTCTATGAAGTCACAGAACAGGAAGCTTTCAACAACAGAGCCTGAGGAACCTGTGGTTATGTTATCACTCACTCTCATGCTAGTCTTAAGTTTCTGCTTTCTGAATTTCAATAAAGAACACCTTGTCAGATTTAATGATTGCTCAAGCAGGCTGAACCATAGGTTAGGTAAGTCTCTGGAAGCCATAGGCAGTAAATAATGGCATGGTCCACAAAGAGATAAGTATAGTGCACTCTGTTTATCATGGTATCACTAGATCAATTTAAATATCATATGTCCTAAATACTGTATTTCATCTCATTTTTTTTTAATTTAATTTTATTTTATTTTTTTAATTTACATTCCAAATCACTTCCCCTTTCCCGTTTCCTCCCTCCCCGAAAGTCCCATAAGCCCCCTTCCCTCCCTCTTTTCTCCGTTCAACCCCCTCTCATTACTCTGTCCTGGCGTTCCCCTACATCCATTTTTAATTTAATCTAGAGTTGTTTTCTTATGTACAAAAACAGACTTAATTTTACTAATAAGAAAGCATGTGCAGTGATTTCTTATTGGAACATAAAAGTAAAAATCATTAATGAATACAAAACTATAAGATCAGTGATAAATATTCCTTGTCAATCAAAAGTGTCAAATCCCGACATAACTGTAATCTTGAAGACAGAACTCAGTGTTAGATGTTATTAAATGATGTAATTTATTGAAGACAAAACAACAGAGAGAGTGAAACTGACACAAAGGTAAGAATTCCTGTCACACAAGAAGGAAGTTTTAATGGTTTTGACTGGTAGCTAGTTGCAGAAGGAAAACTCTCTCAGAACCATGACAATCATGTCAAGAGAAAATCTTGTTTGGAACAAAAGGCAGAACACAGTGCAGTGATGAAAGTATTGGTCTCCGTGAAATATAAACAACCCTGGAATTGTGTCTGTAGCTACAACTCAGTGGCAGAATGTTTGTCTAGCATAAACAAAGTTCTGGATAAAATGCCCAACATTATAAATAGACTAATAAATGATAATTAATAGATCTAGAGTCATTGCATACTTCATACTGTGAAGGTAAGTGTAGATTCTGAGAATATACATATGAAGATATGTGCAATAGTTTTTGGAAACAATAGGTAATATGCTTGTGGAGGAATATTATTTGTGGCAAAGAAAAGGAAGCTGGTAGGGAAAATCAAAAATATCTTATGAATAACTTTGCTAGATGATTAGGCAACATTAAATAATATATTTAAGGACTCCGTAACATCTAGGATTGCATTATATGATTTCTTTGGTAGTCATAGGAGAAGAAAATATCCTAATGATATATTTTTTTTAAGCAGGAATGTATTTCTATCTTTTAAAAAGCAATATATCACATATTGGATAAAAATATGGGATATATGAATGTTCTGCCATATGAATATATGACATTCCTGCAGGAGCCTTTCTATTCATCCTAAATACAGAGGACAACAATAACATAATAGAAAATTCACAAACGTCTCTCATGGTGACTTGTGGGACCTTAATGAGACGTGTGGCCACACCCCAGGTTCTAGCCTGACTCCACCTAGGCAGTCACCTGCCTGCAGGCACACTGTCCCTGCCTCCTGGTTACCTGACCGCCCAACTCACTATAAATAACACCCCTCAGCGCATGCTCTCTCTCCCTCTCTCCCTCTCTCCCTCTCTCCCTCTCCCTCTCCCTCTCTCCCTCTCTCCCTCTTTCCCTCTCCCTCTCTCCCTCTCTCCCTCCCTCTCCCTGCTTGTTCTCTCCCGGCCCTCTCTTTGTCTGTCTCTCTGTCTTCTCTGCTTTCCACATGGTTATGGCTTTTCTTATCTGTTTTTTCCTCTTTCTTTGTCTTTTTATCTCTTTTCTCTTTCTATTTTCTTAATAATAAAACATCAAAGCTATGGGCCGCCTCTTATTAAACTTGCCACACAGAGCTAGCTGGTACACGCCTTCTGAGACTCTGGGATTCAGCTAAGCGGACAGTCTGAGCACAAACTATCCATTTGTCAAGAACTTTTTTTTTTTGTCAAGAACTTAATGTATAAAACACATATACAGCAGAAACTCATCAGCAACAAGTAATAATTTAATAATAATAAATTATATTCTTAAATGGGCAAAGGATAGAAATATTGATCAAAATGTTGAGACAATAGAAATATTGATACAATAGAAATATGGAAGCTGCTTATTTAAATATGAGGATGCTGAGTTTCATCTCCAGACCCCAAGTATAAAAACTTGATATAGGTGGGCACATTTATGGTCTGACAGCTGGGAAGACTGAGGCAGATCTCAGGATTTGACAGTCACCTAACCTCATCTTCTTGATGAGCTCCAGAATAATGAGATATCCTCTGAAAAAGACACAGTGAACAGCCATGATGCATATGGTCTGAGGTTGACCTCTGAACTCCATGCACATGGACCCATATGCACTAGCATCCTCACATACACTTACACACATGGATATGCTAATGGTCTCAACACATATTTCCAGAAGGAGATATACAGAAAACCAAGTGTTAAATATCTTAACAAGAATGAGAGTGATGTAAATAAGAACAAAGCAACATAAAATTCAGATTGTATTCTAGTTACAGTACCTATAACCAAAAATGAAAAAGAAATTAACCAATGTTGATGAAGGTAAAAGAAAAGAGGGAAAGTTAACACTCAGGCTACAGTGTCATTAAAAACATTATGGAAAGCAACTTGGAAACTACCACAGGAAATAGAACTACAATATGATTCTGTGATTCCACTACTGGCAATTTATGCAAAGGAAATAAATCAGTGTCTTGCTATACTGGGTCTGCTTTAGCTTGGGGTATCTAAACAGGGCTGGGTTATGTAGGACCTCAGTCAGTGTGAGTGCATAAGAAATAGCCCTCGCTGGATACAGTTTTAAGTGAAACAGTTCTTTTTATGGGACAGAGGGATAAAGGGTATATAAAACTTGGGGAGTGGATAGTGGTTTTCAGGATGAGTATATATTATAGGCTGGGCCACAGTACTGGGGAATGCTTCATTTGCATGAAAAGAAATTCCAGCTGCTGGCTGAACATGTCCTTATAGAAAGAGAGGAGACATTTAACCTGAAACTTGGCCACCATGCTCTGTAACTACCTTATGAGTGACAGAGGTGAGTAGGTCAGTAGAGTAGGGAGAAAGCAGTCCTAGTCCTGCTAGTGTCAGAAGGAGATTTTCAGGGAATGAACATGTCTCAATCTGACTCTTGCTCCAGACCAGCTCCCTTGACTGCATGGCTTTCATGACCTATGACATGTTAAAGACATTTTAACTTACATACTTAGAGATGTGCTATTCACAATTGCCATGATATATAGAGTCAATTTCCATACATTTATAGGTGAAAGATAAAAGAAGAATGGTACATATACATGAAAGAATATTCTTTTTCCCTGTACTGGCTGGTTTTGTGTGTCAACTTGACACAGGCTGGAGTTATCACAGAGAAAGAAGCTTCAGTTGGGGAAGTGCCTCCATGAGATCCAGTTGTGGGGCATTTTCTCATTTAGTGATCAAGTGGGGAGGGCCCATTGTGGGTGATACCATCCCTGGGCTGGTATTCTTGGGTTCTGTAAGAGAGCAGGATGAGCAAACCAGGGAAAACAAGCCAGTAAGAAACTTCCCTTCATGGCCTCTGCATCAGCTCCTGCTTCCTGACCTGCTTGAATTCCAGTCCTGACTTCCTTTAGTGATGAACAGCAGTGTGGAAGTGTAAGCTGAATAAACCCTTTCATCCACAACTTGCTTCTTGGTCATGATGTTTGTGCAGGAATAGAAACCCTGACTAAGACATACCCCAAATGGCATGCTGTTATGTGGACAATCAGGATAAATGTAAAGAATATTATGCTAAGTTAAATAAGGTAATTAGTAAAGAAAAATATTCCATTATCAAAATCATATATGAAAATATACAATGTTGGGCTTATAGTACTAGAGAATAGCATGATTTCACAAATGCTGAGTAGATAATGAATATGAAGTAGAAGTACATAATTATAGTTAGCTTAGGTCAAGTATTCTATACCCAGAATGCTAACTATACTTCATAATATTCTATTACACATTTAAAAATCAGTAATATGTAGGATTTGTAATATTCTTCCCAGAAAAAAATGATAAACTATTGAAGTGATGGAGATATTTCCTATCCACCTTTAATTATTACACATTATCCATATGCATTATATAAGACACTATACCTAATAATTATGTTCAATTACCATGCGCCAATGAGAAATGAAGGTATTTTAATGTGTGTGTGCACTCTTTTGTGTGTGTGTGTGTGTGTGTGTGTGTGTGTGTGTGTGGGTGTGTGTGTGTGCATGTGTGTGTTTAGGAGTTATGCTACTTTCGATGATAATGCTCCCCACAAGAGTCTACAGTTATTGGACTGTGTAACAAAATGCCCAGCACCATGCATGAAAAGCTCCTTGTAGACAAAAGTAATGTAACTGTAAAACAAAACTGTACAAATTATTACTGTTTGCCTTGATTGCTGAGAATTTAAAGTCTATCTTGGTGAATACTTGATGTATTTTGGACAAAGAAGGTGAGCGTAATTGAGTTAGAGCTGATCCACAAGCCTCTCCTGGAGGAGTGAACTTTATAGCACCAACGGCTGCTACACTAGATTCCAAGAGAGAACAGTCATTCATTCTGCCTAGCTGTAAAGTCTATGAACGACAACAAGGATTGGACTGGTAACATATCCACAATGTTGAAATATTGGCACTTTTATCTCAGGGATTACTAACAGCTGTCTAATTGGAAACAAGGGCTTCTCAGTCAGACAGAAATCTTGTCTGATACCATAAAACTAGTTAGTTACACATGAATCAGGAGAATCATAGATCTGAGAAATGAATCTACTACTGATGCTTTCCTAAACCAGTATACTTTCCTAATTGCATTATCAGGGTTTTATAATGCAATTAAATATAAATTTCAATAAACATTATTTTCAACACTTTCTCCAATGTGTCAGTTTGCATTAAGATGTCCATGTAAAGATTTTGTTGGTGGTGGTGGTGGTGGTGGAGGTGATTTTATCCTTTGTACAATAGAATTAGAATTATATTCATGTTTTTCTTTTCTGAAACACTTTTTGTTGTAATTTTTGAATATATGAGTTTCTTTTTTTCCTATTAGTTACTATTTATTTACATCTGATTACAGCTTCCCTTCTCACCTCTCCTTCCAGTACTTCTCTCTGCTCTACCCCACCAAACCCCTATCTTTCTCCTCAGAGAAAGGGAATCCTCCATAGATAGCAACCCTGCTTGGCAAATCAAGTTGCAGGACTAGGTGAATTTTCTCCTATTGTGGCTAGATAAAATATCTCAGTTAGGGGAAGGGGATCCAAAGGCAGTCAAAAGAGCCAGAGACAACAATCCTGTGATTAGGGCTCCCACATGAAGTCCAAGCTACACATTTGTTACATACGTGTAGAAATGCTGAGGTCTGTCTCATGCATGCTCTGTGGTTGGAGGTTCAATCTCTGTGATTCCCCTATGGGCCCAGATCATTTAGTTCTGTAGGTTTTCTTGAGGTGTCCTTGACCTCTCTGACCTCTTCTATTACTCTCCTCCCTGTTCCACAGGATTACCAAGATCCTCTTAATGTTGAGCTGTGTCTATGCATCAGTTTCCATCCATTTCTGGACGAAGCCTCTCAGAAGACATTTATGCTAGGCTGCTATCTTCAAGTATATCAGAATATTATTTATAGTATCAGAGGTGGACATGAATGCTAAGTTGGGCCAGGCATTGGTTGGCCATGCTCTCCATTTCAACTCTTTGTCCCTGAACATCTTGTAGCTAGAACAAGGTGATGGTCAAAGTTTTTGTGGCTGGATTGGTATCCCCATTCCATCATTGAATCTCTTTCCTGGTTACAGAAGGGGATTACATATCTCCTATTCTTTGTAGTCTTAATTAAGGTCACCTTCATAATTCTTGAGTATTTCCATTGGCCTAGGTTTCTAGCATTTCCCAGAGATGCAGAAATGTCCCTCTTCCACTGACTTCAGTTCTCTCTCCCAGGTCTCTCTAGGTCAGTCTTCCCCACACTTGAAGTCTCCTGTTCCCCTGTCTACCCCTTTCCCACTCTGATCCCTTCCTTTCTCTACCCCGATGTCTATTATTTCCATTTCTCAGTGAGATTCAAGAACTAAGAATGTAACAAGTGAAAGAAGAGATAGTGGCAAGTAAAAAATAAATGGGATGCTATATTGTAGAAAATATGAAGGACCAGATGACACAGGCAGTGAGACACTTATGCTGAATCAATTCCAGGCACAGCTGTAACTCTGAAGCTTTGACAGTAAAAGTGGAAAGCTCAGAGAATATACTGGCATGGGGTTGAAAAGTTTGTAATAAACCTAAGAGAGCATTGGGATAGTAGTTTAGAAAAGTTGGCATCTGTTCTCCCAAGGAGCATGCCTTAATAGTTATTACACAGGGGTTAAGTCTAGATAGACCAATAGAAACTGAACCTTCCAAGAAGAGAGATGCTTCCAGTGCTTGTAGTCAGGCAGTGAAGGGGCTCTTTCAGTCACAGATTTGGTATTTTGTTCCCTGGAGCCATCATTATCTCTCAGATACTGACTAGACCCCTAATCATTAGCGTATGCTATATGCTGAATCCCACATGCATCAATGTCCAAGCTTGACTTTGGTAGTAGTAAGCTGCTCCAGCCACATGAACTGCTATCTGGGTTAGAATCTCAGAATACCCTTTGGGGTATCCCTTTTAATCAGCAATGACCTTCAACTGCAGTTCTGGAAACTTTTATGTAACACACCTCAAGTGGCAGGACAAGCTCTGATTCATAGAGTGTGTTAGCAGTTTGAGATTGAGAATATTTTCATGGATACAGGGTATGCTGCGTACCAGCAAGTCAAACAGTTGCTGGAAGGAAAAGCAGAAGGCTAAAGGCAAGGTCCATTGTACCTTGCTATTGGGAATAGTAAACCTAGAATTCGAAATGACACAAGGTGTCTTCAGTCTTCTGCTTCAGATCTAAGACAGACAGCTCCATAAGTGCACCTGAGCAATGTGCTTGCTGAGGAACAAAGTCGCAGTGATAATTTCAAGACTATATTATTTGAGAACATGGGTATTATTGCCATTGTCGTGGTGACGTTCTGAGACAGATTCTACTCTCAGAGTATCCATTGTAAATATGTTTTTGCATGAAATCAATATGACATTTGTTGAGTGAGTTTAAACATGTCTTTGTGGTGAATAACAAGGTTACCATATATGATATGTGACATATGATAAAATTTATAATATATAAATTTATAATATAATAAATAAATTTATAATAAATATAAATAAATATAAATAAATTTATAATATATATATTATATATATATATATATATATAGAGAGAGAGAGAGAGAGAGAAGTTTAAGAAAGAGAGACTGAGAAAAAGAGAGAAACAGCTAGAGACACAGAGGACAGAGAGTGTGTGTGTACATAGTATTTTAAGAACAATAGGATCATAACTGCAATTGAAACAAAGTATATTATAATTGGAATTCTTTCCCAACATGACTGGAAAAATAAAATAAATTACATACATGCAAAATTGCAAGTGATACCAACATATAAAACTTACTTAGTAAATAAAAAATATATTCATATTTAAAATTTTATTATGTATTTTAGAATATAAATACAAATATTTCATAATCATCACCTAGAACTATTTGTGTCAGCAAGTAGTCCTCATGTATTTCTAAGAGAATATTAAGTAATAGTCCTGAATTAATTTCATTTTGCTGCTATGGTGAACTTCATGCATACAGAGTATTAATTTGTGATCTTTTATGACAACAAATCTAGATAATTCCTTCAGTCTCAGTACATTTGTAGTAGTACTTGTGTAATTCTGTATGACAATGTCATTTGAATTGACAACTTTTCTTGAAGCATTACCATTCTTCACAAAGGATAAGCCTGTACATTGTAGACCCTCAATTTAAAAGCTGTGGGACAATAGAGTTGTATACTAAGATGTAAAGAGAATCCATGATCTTTAATGGAGAAAGTATTAAAATGTTCAAACTGACCTTGGAAGATGAACTTCCTGATGAGGGCTTCTGGTCCACAAAACCTTACTCACCACACTTTGCCTGCTTCTTCTTTCTCATGTTGTATCTGCTTTTCATTCTGTTACCTCTCACTCTGCTGTGTATAGAGCATGGAACATATATAAAAGCCACTCACTTCCTCTTTCTTGGAAAATAGAGAAAGAATTTGTAGTAACATTTATTTAAATGGATTTTGCACAATTATCTAGAAAATATGAAATTTGATATTTTTTTATTTTGTACACATACCACTATTTGCAAAGTAATGAACAAAGGAACATTTGGAAACACAGCATGTGTAAGTTTTCTGAAAAATTACAATTGCCCCTGATGAATAGAAATTGGATAAAAAACTGTTTGAAAATGGAAACTCAGAAATTTTAGAATTCATGTATTTAATATGTAATCTGACCCATAAAATCTATAAAATTAAATCTTAATACTAAATTGGTATTTAGATATAATGTAAAATTTCTCCAATGATAGTAGTATCTCTACAAAAATCTTAAATGAGGTTTAATTCATATGAAAATTTGTCACTCTATGGTAGCCTAGAAAAAGATCTTTTTCTCCTTCAAATAGTCTTCTTTTTTTGAAGCTAGGGTATTTAATTGATATTTATTTGCACCATGATATTAGTATCACATTTAATTATGTTTCCTATTTTATTAAATTTTCTAACAAGCATAGATAGAATTACAAACAGATCAGCAGATAGTCATGTAGAGTTATGATAAACGATTATTAAAACTTTACACTAAATATGCTCTGTAAGAAAATTTTAACCTATTTGCAGTAGTGTGAGAATGACCCTGTAGATACATCTGTTTGAATGCTTGGTTCCCAGTTGGAATTGTTTGGAAAGGATTAGAAGCTGTGGCCTTTTTTTTTGTTTGTTTGTTTGGTTGGTTTTTGTTTTATTTTTTTGTTTTTGTTTTTGTTTTGTTTTTTATATATATTTTTTATTTACATTCCAAATGATTTCCCCTTTCCCATTTCCTCCCTCCCTGAAAGTCCCATAAGCCCTCTTCCCTCCCCCTGTTCCCCATTCAACCAGGACAGAGAAGCGAGAGCTGTAGCCTTCTTGGAGGTGGTGTCTCACTAGGAGCAGGGTTTGAAAGTTCCGAAAGCTATATATCATTCCCACTTAATTCTTTTTGTCTGTCTTTATGCCTTTCTCTATCTTTAACTTGTTTCTCTTGCTACATGTGAATCCATTCCCACTGGACGGCAACATTTGCCTATGAGGAGCTTTTCTGAAGTAACCTTTTGTATATTATCAGCCAAGTGTTTTTTGTTTTTCCCCTCCTTGTATTTACCAATATCTAATGTGGTAAATGGTAAATCTCTCTCTCTCTCTCTCTCTCTCTCTCTCTCTCTCTCTCTCTCTCTCTTTCTTTCTCACTCACCTTCACTACTTTCCCTCCATCTCTGTCTGTCTCATGGTCATTGACTTTATACGTAAATCCTCAGATACTAAGCAATATGCCTGCCTATTTGCTGCCATGCTGTTTACTGAAATTGTCATTAACTGTAAACCTCAAATTATATGATTTATTTTATAAGTTACCATGGTCATGGTCTTTTGTCATGGGAATAGAAAAGTAACAAAAACACTAATCAACAAATTTTTACTACTTTAAAGATGTGGCAGCTCAGTGGTGTAGGTAGATATTTGCTTAATTGAATATAAAAATCTTTTAAATAAAGATATAATTAATTGAGTACTGGAGTCATTTATGTAAATAAGCATAAAATGGTCAAAATATAGAATTGAAAGATTTTGTGGCTGGGTTGGTATCTCCATTCCATCACTGAAACTCTTGCCTGGTTACAAGAAGTGGCCCTTTCAGATTCCATATCTCCTATGGATCAATTTGAAAATCCAAGTTTGTGAGACTTAATCATAAAGCACCAGTTTGAAAAAAACAAAAACAAAAACAAACAAAAAAGTAGTTCAGAAATAAATTTTCTCTATAATAGAAAAAATCCAGCAATTCTTGGCATTTTCACTTAAACCTAACAAATATTTAAACAAAGAATGCAGAAGTTTCTAGTGGTTTACAAAAATTTTACAATTAAGGAACACTTAAGAGCAAAAAATTAAAAAGGTAAAACTTCCTTGATTTCCAAACTAGACAAACCAGTATAAGTAAATTGAAGGCCAAGATCGGTTTTAAATGTAGATTCATCTCTTTTACCTGTTGGTGACCAAAAATGATACACATTTAAAGAGACCTTTAAACAATGATTAAGTGAGATTTACCCCTAAGATGCAAGGATTTGGCAACATAAATTCTAAATTTGTGGTCATGAGGGGGGGAAAAAGGAAAAGACAGGAGGAAGAGAGTAACAAACTCTGTATGACCTTTTAAAGTAAGGAATGAAGGAAAGGAACGGTGAGAGAGAGAGAAATTGCTCATTGAAAAATGCCATAATACCTTGCACTTCTTTGTATAGTAAAATTACTATAGGCTCTTAAAGTCCAATAAAAACAGATTTATCTGTAGGTCAGACAAATTTTGGTTGGAAGGTTTTGCAGGTAGATTGATGTCCCCTCTCTCCATCCACATCCAATGTCTGTTTTATTTCCCCTTCTGAGTGATATTGATGCTTCCTCCATTATTAGTTTCTTTGTGTCTGTGTATTGTAGCATGGTTATTCTGTACTTTATGGCTAATTCAACTTATAAGTGAGCACCTGCCTTGTGTGTATAGGCTAGATATCCAAGGATAAAGATACAGCAGAGATTAAAGGAATGGCCAACCAATGGCTGGCACAATTTGAGACACATCTCATGAGAGACAGCAAACTCTGGACCTATTAATGATATTCTGCTATGCTTGCAGACAGAAATCTAGCAGATGCTCAGACCCACAGCCAGACGTCAGGTGGAACTTGGGGAGTCATGTGAAAGAGTGGGGTCAAGAACACCACAAGAAGACCTATAGAATAAAGTAATCTTGGCCCATGGGGGCTCACAGAGACACCAGTATAAAAAAGAGGATGCAGGGCTGACCTAGTCCCCTTACACATTTGTAGCAGATGTGCACCTAAGTCTTCATGTGGGTCCCCTAACAATTGGAGCAGGGAGAGGGAACTTTCTCTTACTCTGTTGCCTGTCATTCGATCCCTGTCCCCTAGAAGGACTGAGTCATTGGCGGTCAGTGGGAGTGAGTGTGGGACATCAAGCAGATGAGGGAGGAAGGCTGTGACTGGAATGTAACATGAATAAATAAACAAATTAATGAAAAAAGTAAAATGAGAGAGAGAAAGAGAGAGAGAGAGAGAGAGAGAGAGAGAGAGAGAGAGAGAGAGAGAGAGAGAGAGACTTCTTAAAGATTCCACCAAATTACCTAGAACCAATATAGAAATTAAGTATTGATGAAGAAGAATATAAAACCAATCTTTATATGGTACTAGGGATTGAATTATGGGTCTAGCACAGGCTTTTCAAGCACTTTATCACCTAGCTTACATACCAAGCCTGCAATTTCATTTCATTTACACTATGTATCTTTGTACTTGCCAAGAAATTCCTTAAAACAAAACAAAATGGGGAAAAGCATATTGACATAAACCATCCACTGTTCAGATTGTGTTTCTGTACCAATATTGTGAGGTTTGTACAGATGTGCTGTTTTTAGAAGACAAGCTACAGTAGATAAATATGTATAGTCTACTAAATCAAATGGTTGTTATTAAAGTATTGTATTTTATGTGTCTTTTATTAGTGAATTGTGAGGAACAGGCAGTTTAACTTAACAAAATTGCATCAAATTGTATCTGAAAGTTTTAGAGCATACAATACTTAATGAGAAGCACTGTGCAGCTATAAGCTCCTGCATCTTTAATAAAGTATATTAGCAGCACTGTGGTGACAGGGCTGCATGTGAATTCATTCCCACTGGATGGCAACATTTGCCAATTAGGAGTTCATTTGAAGATGCCTTTTATGTATTATCAGCCAACTGTTTCTCCATCTCCTGCTCCTCCTTGTCTTCTCCAATATCCATTTTCACTGTTGCTTAGTTAAAATTTGTTGTTCAGAATTTTGGTGACTGGAGTCTGTCTGCCATGATATTCCTGCTATAGACTTCATTAGTTCATATGAGATTTCTTTGTCTTCAGTAAAATCAACTGTGAAGATTACAGAAAGGAATAAGCCAGGATATTTGAAAGGTAACCCTTACAATGATGATACTGAGTAAACTTAATAAAATGGAATGCGAATCACTCAGATAATTAGTCAACAATGCAATGTACATATAATAAGATAGAACAAGACACATTTATATATCACTCTATGGTTATTTTTTGTAATGTTTTAAATATTTTTATTTCTATAGTAAGGCAAATTTTCCCTTTTATTATATTCATTATATTATATTTAAAAATAAGTATAAAATTATTTTTAACATTTCTAATTTATGGAACACAGCAAAAATTTTCAGAAGCAGCACTTCATATTTATTAAAAATGTAATAGAAGAGTCTCCTTGTGGAAATTCACTGTGATTGTAACCTTAAGTGGATTAAGAAATATCTTAATGCATAGTAAAACATTGCACTAAGTCTCTGTGAAGGCTTTTCCAGAGATAATTAAATCATGAAGGTTTCCACTTAATGAGTGACTTGATCCATTAATGGACTAAAAGTGTTAAAAGATTATTGGGAATTGGTAGAGGTCTAGACACCAGAACATTGTTTAAACAAATAGGCTCTAAGAACATGCCTGCAAGAAAATATCTTGTCTTATCTATTTCTTTTTTTCCTTTTTTTAAATTAATTAATTTATTTGTTTTTTACACTCCATATTTTATTCCCCCTTACCCCGTCCACCATCCAACTGTTCCACATCCCATACCTCCTCCCCACCCCCTGTCTCCACGTGGATGTCCCCATTCCCACCCCACCTGACCTCTAAACTTTCTGGGGCCTCCAGTCTCTTGGTTAGGTACATCATCTCTAAATGAACACAGAATCGACAGTCCTCTACTGTATGTGTGTTGGTGGCCCAACCAATGGACAGAAGCAGCTGGCCCCTGTTGTTGAATTAGGGAAGGCTGAAAGAAGCTGAGGAGAAGGACAATCCTGTAGGAGGACCAGCAGCAGTCTCAATTAATCCGGACTCCCGAGATCTTTAAAACACTGAACCACCAAACTGGCAGCATAAGCCAGCTATTTCTTTTAGTTTTATTTAATGGCTATCAGAAATAGTGCAACCAAAACAACTTAGCGGAGAAAACCACTTACTTGGTTTTTGTTTCCAGTTTAGCATCTGTCACTGAAAGAAGTCAGGCCAGGAACTAAAGCAGGAATTTGAAGCAAAAATTGTGGAGGAATATTAACTCCCTTGCAGGCTCATGCCAATCTAAATCTCTCATATAGGCTGCCTAACTAAGGGGTGGTACTGGACTTCCATACTTCAAAGATGGATCGAGAAAATTCCTTACAAACATGGCAACATGTCAGTTTTACCTGGAAAATCAATCAATTGAGGCTGTCTTCAGAGATAACTCTAGGCTCTGTTAAACTGACACTTAAAACTAAAATAGAATACCTTTTCCTTATTCTTCTCTGCTTCCTTCCCAGCAAAATATGCACTATTGAATCACAGGTTCACTGTTATGAAGGATGAAAATCCTTGGAACATTGAGTAAAAGTAAACTTCACTCAGGTTATTCATAGAGATGGGAATATATGAGTAATAATTAATTATAAATGTTATCTTCAGCCTGCAGGTCTATAAGGAAGATGGTGGGAGGAATTTACAACCTGCTTCCATAAGATATTTTTTAAAATTCCTAGATAGGGTAGTGATATAAAATAATTGTTGAGGTCCAGGAATCACCACATAAACCACATGAATAATGACCTCAGTTAAACAAGAACATTTAATTGAATGCACACCCCAAGACTGATCAATCAGGACCACAAAAAAGGATTCAGCAGAATAATCATGGTATCTTAGGGCAGGCTATTTGTTTTAAGTTTTATTTTATATTTTTACTTACTTACTTTGCATCCTGCTTACTACCCCTATCCCAGTCACAGCCTCCTACAATCATTTCCTCTTTCCCCCTCTGCTTCTCCTCTGAGTGGGTGGGGTCCCACCCTGGGTATCCACCATCCTGGCACTTCAAGTCTCTGTGAGGTTAGATGCTTCCTTCCCCACTAAGGCCAGACAAGGCGGTCCAGCTAGAAGAACATATCCTACTTGTAAGCAACAGTTTGGGGGATAGACCCCACTCCATTTGTTTGGAGACCCACATGAAGACCAAGCTACACATCTACTATATATGTGCAAGGAAGCCTAGGTCCAGCCTGTGTATGTCCTTTGGTTTGAAGTTCAGACTCTGAGACCCACAAGGGTACAGGTTCTAACCCATGACTCTATAACTCTGTGACTCTGTTGGTCTTCTTATGGCATTCCTATCCCTTTCTACTATACAAGTCTCCAAGCATCATTCAATGTTTGGCTATGAGTGTCTGCATTTGTCTAAGTCAGCTGGAACCTCACAGAGGACAGCATGCTCCTGTTTAAGAGAGTATCACTAATAGTGTCATGGTTTCCTGTTTGCACAGGGGATGGGTCTTAAGTTAGGCTGGTTATTGGTTGGTCATCCCTCATGCCTACATTTCTTGAAGACAAAATTTTGTGTTTTAAGTTTTGTGGATGGGTTGGTGTCTCACTTGTTCTACTGGGGTTCCTGGTTACCTACAGACAGTGGTCCCTTCAGGCTCTATATGCCTAATGTTGTGACTCATAGATAAGGTCACCCCATTGATTCTTGGGCACCTCCCTTAACCCAGGTCTCTCTCTCTCTCTCTCTTTCTGGAGATGGCCCACACCTTCTCACCCCCATCAGTTGCAGATTCCCATTCATTTTCATGGTCATCTCTCCTGTCCTTCCCCACACCTGATCCTGAACCCCTCATTCCCCTCTGAATCCTGACTCCATCCCAGTTCCCTTCCCTCTGTCTGTCTCTTGTGGCGTTTTTATCCCTACTACTAAGTGAGATTCAAGAATCCTTGCTTTGTTTTTCTTCTTGTTTAGTTTCTTTGAGTCTGTGGAGTGTAGTTTCTACATGTATTTTATGGCTAATATTAATTTATGAGTACATACTGTCCATGTCTTTTTGGAACTGGGTTATTTCACTCAGGATAATATTCTCAAATTCCATCCATTTGCTTTAAAAAATCATATCTTTGTTTTTAATATCTCGATAGTATTCTATTGTGTAAATGTACCACATTTTCTTTATTCATTCTTCAGTTGAGAGACATCGAGGTTGTTTCCAGTTTCTGGTTGCTACAAATAAGCTGCTATGAACAAGTGTCTTTGTGTGATGTTGTAGCATCTTTTGGGTATATGCCCAGCAGTGGTATAGCTGGGTCATGAGGTAGGACTATTTCCATTTTTCCTGAGAAACAGTTATGGCAGGCTTTTTACAGGAAAAAAATCAGATTCAGAAGTTCAAAAGTCAAGGGTGGGGCAGTACTACACTTGGCTAACTAGACAAATTATAATCAGCTAACCTTTAAGCTGATTGGTCCTAAGTGAAGTAAGTGGACAGGTAGGTGGTGAGCTGGAAAGTTTCAGAGTGTTGAGGTAACAGTATGAATATTACAATCATAGTGTTATGACCTTTTACATAATTTTCAGTGTCAGCTATGGATAATTAGCTCTGGGAAGAGGAGTCAGAGAACCTGAACTCAATTTCAACTTTTGAAGAAAATGGAGACTAATCTCTACAGTAATTTTAAAAGGAGCAGATCTTAACAACAATCCAGATGAGCAAAAATCCCTCACCAGTAAGATGGTTCATATGCAAAGGGGCCTTTCTGCTAAGTTTTTAAAAATCTATAACCAATGGTTTCATGCAGCATAGCTCCTTCATGGGGGAACTCTGGCTTGTTAAAAAAAAATAGTGTTTAAAAGTATAAGCAATTAAAGGATTAAATGATGTTTGAAAGAATGATAGCCCTTGGTAACTATGCATTTTGACAAGAGCAATGCTATGCCTAAGGGAAAGAGATAAAAAATGGCTTGGCCTCCACCATCTCAACACTGTTTTGTGCACAAACAGGATGCCTATGCTGCAGGTGAAGATTAAAAAGAGAGCACTGCATGAACTGGCTCCAAGCAGAGTTTACCTACTCCAGAAGTTTCTGTGATTACATGAGCTCTTGGCTTAGGTCTCCTGCTAAGACTAGTTGGCCACTACCTTGTTTTACCTGTACATAACAAATGCAATGAGTAAATAAGGTACTGTCCTGTCATTTTTTTTTTTTTTATTTTTTGGTTTTTCTGAGACAGGGTTTCACTGTGTTGCCCTGGCTGTCCTGAAACTCACTCTGTAGACCAGGGTGGCCTTGAACTCAGAAATCCTTTTTCCTCTGTCTCCCACGTGCTGGGATTAGAGGCGTGCGCCACCACTGCCCAAGTACTGTCTTGTCTTAATCCATGCACTCCATTGACACTATTCTAGCTTCAGTTTCACTTTGTACCTCTCTGTTTTTCTTTTAATTATTTTGTTTACTAATGAGTTTTAATGAAAATAGAATTACATCATGTTGTTCATTTCATTTTTTTTTTCCTTCTAGTCCCTTTCAGGTACTCTTCTTGTAACCCCTCCCATGTTCCTACAATACTCTCTAGTTGATAGTCTCTTTTCTGACTATTATTGTCACATGTATGCAAATATGTATGTATTTAATTAATATGTATTTATAAATACACAAACACACACGCACACACACATACACACACACACACACACACACACCACTGCATTGAAAAAACAATAGAGGTCTCATTTCTGGAAGATTTTCTTCTCTCAGTATTTGTTAGTTGCCTATAATTCTTCCTCTAAGGGAAATCTCACAAACCATTTCATCTTCCACTGATAGTGCCATTGTTCTAGTTTTGTGTATGCAGCCATTTCTAGGAAGGATTGTTTCACACAGACTTCCTGACATTTTACCTCTAATTAATATTTCTATCTTCTAGATGTTCCCTTAGTCATAAATGCAAGAGCTGTGACATTGGGCATGGATTCCTCAAGATCTGTTAATCCCTGCATTATTTTCAAGGGTAACCATGAAAATGATGGTTTGTGTGATGATATTCTTTTTCTGTAAAGAGAAGCATTTTTGATGAGAAGTGATAGTTACATGGTGTTCTTCAACAGATGGCTGTTAATAAACATGTGGTATATACCCATAATGGCACATATTCAGCATAAACAAAAAAATGAAATTTGAAGGCAAATGAATGAATCCTAAAAAGATTATGTTAAATGAAGTAATCAAGACCTAGAAAGAGAAATGCCCAATGTTCTCTCTCATCTGTTGTTCCTGGCTCTACATTCTCAAATATGAGTAAACTAAATGGAGTACCCACAGAAACCAGGGGAATAAAAAGTGACCATAGTCTGGGAGAGGGAACTATCAGGATACAGGATATGAACTATGAAATGGAAAAATCGGGATGGGCTTCAACATATGTATGTGTGTGTGTGTGTGTGTGTGTGTGTGTGTGTGTGTGTGCATGCGTGCATGTGTGTGTGTGATTAATAGGCCACAAAATAAACAAACCCCAAGCAAAACAATAAAAAGCTATGATGAGTATTGAGAGGTGGCCAGGTGAAATTTAGATGGGGTAGAGGGAGGATAAGGGAGTAAGGAAAACTGTTACCAGATTGTATTATATACATGTGTGTACATTTCAAAGAACAATAAAAATTTTGGAAAATGATCAGGTTAAGTGGAAAAATTATTCCAAATATATAGATGAGAAAAAATAAGTGTGAAAGCCATAGCAAAGTTCAAAGCAACAGAATCAAACCAGTAGCTTATTGATGAAAGCTATTTCCTCCAGAGTCCAGGGCCAATCATGCAGCATTCTGATATCTAATGCGAGAAATACAAAATTAACTATTACTGTCTTCTTTCTTCTTTTTGTTATCAGCACTAAGTTAAGACAATTAGATGATTGCCTGTTGACTTAGTTTCCTTTCCCATTGTTGTGATAAACACCATGAATAAACAAAAGAAAGAAAAGATTTATTTCAACTCAGAGCTGTGGTCTCTCATGAAGGCAAGGCAGGGCAGGAATCTGGAAGCAGACACTGATGCAGAGGCCATGAATGAATACTGTTTATTAGATTGCTCCTCATGGCTTTTTCAGCATGTCCTCTTATAGAACCCAGTACTCCCAGCCCAATAATCTCATGATCTAAAATGAGCAAGCATCCCCTCTAACATCAAGCAAAGAAATGCACCATGGATTTTCTCATGTACTTATCTGGTGGTATCATTTACTCAACTAAAGGTCCCTCTTCCAAATTGACTATGTGTCAAGTTTACATAAAACTATCTAGAACACTTCCAAATGTTGAAACTGGAGCCCTCCTCCCACACCTTCTCTTCCAAAAATATAGCTTAGTCTTAAAAATTAGAAGTTTTAGGAACCTCTCTTTTACAATCTATGGCATCACTAGCTCTGATTATAGTACAAGGCATGATTTTCCTTCTATTGAGTAACCTTAATCCAATTAGATAGCTTAGTTACTAGCATAGGAATACAATTATAATAGCCTTAGGGATCTCTTGCATTGTGGTTGATTGTCATAACAGCTGAGTAGAACCACTGATTATCCACCCATCCCCCTTCAGTTTCATAGTACCTTCTGGTACTCTGGAAGCTAATCTATAGGAAGAAGTCTTTTTTGTTTGTTTGTTTGTTTTTTATATTAACCATTTTATTGGTTATTTTATTTATTTACATTTCATATGTTACCTCCTTTCCAGTTTCCCCTCTGCAAACCCCTGATCCCTTCCCTTCTTTTCCCTGATTCTATGAGGGTGCACCCCTCCACCTACACCCCCACTCCTGCCTTACCACCTTAGTCTCCCCCTATGCTAGGGCATCTAGCATTCACAAGACCAAGGACCTCCCGTCCCAATGATGCCAGATAAGGTCATCCTCTGCTACATATGTGGCTGAAACCTTTGGTCCCTCTGTGTATACTATTTGGTTGGTGGTTTAGTCCCTGGGAGCTCTGGGATGTCTAGATGGTTGATATTGTTGTTCTTTCTGTAGGGTTGTAAAGCCCTTCAACTCCTTCAGTCCTTTCTCTAACTCCTCCATTGTGGTCCAGTGCTCAGTCTGTTGGTTGTGAACATCTGCATCTGTCTTGGTCAGGCTCTAGCAGAGCCCAAGTCCCAGTAGATCAAGGACCTCCACATACACTGAATCTATTAGAAAGAAGTCTTTTATGTTAGATTCAACTCAAATAATCTGAGTCCTCTGTCCAGAGTGTCTGATAGAGAGTGAGTGTTAATAATGGTTGGTGTGAGGGATGGGATGTTGAAAGACTTGGATCGAAGAATGGGAAAATGGAAGTAATATAATTATATTTCAATTAAAACATTATTAACAATGCAAAATAGTTAAAAAAATAGTTGGACTTTGTTTCTTGCTTATTGCTTCAAAATAAAAATTTAGCCATTCTAAGAAGTTTTATTTGGTAAATAATTGAATAATGAGTAAAATTCACATTCACTAGATTGCCTAGTCTTATTGAAAAAAAAATCAAAATACAGTTCATTCTGTAAGAACTCTGTTGAACTATGGAAATGCATTTCTGTAGTCACATGATCCATAGTACTTCTCAATATTCTATCGATGCATCCACTTTTGAGATTTTTATTGTTGTTATTGGCAAGAATTTAGATTTTCTGTAATTGTTCCTTATAGATTTGCTTTGATCTCTAGGGTTCATACTTTGATCTCTAGGGTTCTTTCTTGTTCAGTTTATTTTCATGTTGGTATAAATTCCAGTTAACATTAATCATATACATGGGACATCAAAATACTATGCTTATGCACATGAAATCTGGAATCAAAGATGACATTGGCTCCCATTACTCATTTATTCACTTTTGGTAATTTGATGATTTTCTTAATATGTCAGTATGTGTGCATAAATATTCAGATATTTTTTGTATATCCACTTCAAAATTAATAGAAGAATGCATTACTCTTCCACACATTTACTAAACATGAACTAGGATGGTATTTGGCAAATTCATTGTCATGAGATTATCAGCAACATGTGAATTAAAAAGGAATATTATTCTCTAAAAATTTGAAGATAGGACCCCTTCTCTAATGGTTATCACTGATTATCTGGCAATTAATTTGATTAATATTAAATATAATTCAGTCTCTTTTGCCTAACAAGATCCAGTTACTAGACTGCTTTCCTTATTATAACAAAGAAACACAAACATCTTAACATTATTCACTCAACATTACTCACATGTCAGGCAGAGTGAAATGAGAATTCCAAAATAACAAGAATAATAAAACATGAAGTGTACATTCTGGATGAGCTTCAGTGTGATAGAGTATACCTGAAATGACAGATATCCACATGGTGTTGCAGAGTGCAGAAGAGGATCATTGAAATCACCAAGGTATTCTTTGAGAATACCAAGAACAGCCACAGACTAAGACTAGAAGAAAGAACTATAAAGTTTAAAGAAAAATGTGAAGCTGGCACTTTTGTCAAAGGAAACAGTATGAATAAAAGAATAGAACTGTGAAATAATATATTGTATGAGGCAATTTTTTTTTAAGAAATGTGTGCCTGTAAAATATCAAGAAATGAATCTGTATCTATAAAAGAGGCTCAATTCGTCCAAAGTGCTGATGAATCATGCTTATGAATTTAGACTTAATCATTTAGGTTATGGGAAAATTGAAGAACTGAAGAAGTGGAATAAGGGACCTGAACAAATAGTGACTTAAAAGTAATTCTCCATAGCAAATACACTTGCTTCGTGGGACTTAGGAGTTATTAGCTTAAAAATATCAAGAAGCTTTCTAGCCATCAATGTTAGAATTAATTTTTTGGTTTTTTTGTTTGTTTGTTTGTTTTACATAGAAAGTTGATTGTATTAGTTTTACTTTCCTAACTAAGAAAGAATTTATTTATTACTTAGAAGAGCAGTACAGTTTTAGATTTCTAGTCTGATATAATTTCTTGGTTGATTATGGAATCAACAGAATACATAACGTGGTAAGAGAGTCAGAATTCAAACAAGTGAAAATGTCAAGTTCAAAATTTTCAAATGTGAGGAGGTGGTGTTGTGTTATTGTTATGGTTCGTATGGTTTGTGAGTTTTATCATGGGTGTTCTGAATGTTTTGGCTAATATTCACTTATCAGTGAGTATATACCATGTATGCCTTTTTGGGTCTGGTTTACCTCACTTGGGATGATTTTCTAGTTCAGTCCATTTGCCTGCAAAATTCATGATGTCTTTGTTTTAAATAGCGGAATGGTATTACATTGGTACAACTCACAGACCATATGAAGCTTAACAAGAAGGAAGGCCCAAGTGTGCATGCTTCAATCCCTGTGGGGAGCCAAACAAGGTCATTCAGCCATGGCTGTCTTATGACCATGAGATTGTTGAACAAAGACCTGCCCAGGAACTGCCGGTACAAAAGGATTCCGAGAGTAACTACGGATCGCTACCCCCTTAACCGCGGAATGTCCCTACGTGAACAGATACCAGATGTCTTCACCAGATGCCCTTTGCGCTTCCTGCTGCCAAGAATACCTTGACCACTCCCTCCTTTGCGTTTTGCAAAGGTCACTTCCCCATAGTTCCCCCTCCCAACTTCCTCATCCGTATTGCTTAAAAACTGCTGCTTGTGTGACAATAAACGAGACCTTGACAATGGAACCTTGCTTGGTCTCCTTCTTTTCTCCCCCCCTTGACCCTCAGGTAGCGCCTCTTCAGGACCCTGAATAACTAGACCTGCTGGATGGGTCAAATCCCATTTAGAAAGGGGAACAAAATAATTATGGGAGGCCCAGGGAAGGAGAGACGTGGTTAGGAGAGGGGAGCCGAAAAATAAAAAGGGGGCAGGATCAGGTACAGGAGGAAACAGGAGAGAAGTCCAGAGGGCTAGGAGAATGAATAGAAATTTGCCTGGGTACAGCCTCTACACGAGTCGGGGGTTGCCAATGATTTGGGATTCCTAATAGGTGAATAAGAAAACATACAATTGAGGCACAACACAGACAGGCTGATCTTACCATGAGAGCATCTGAACTCAGGAGTCAGGGTGCTCATATATATTTGACTCAGCCTCAGTCATTTATTGAAATCATGCAAGGGAGTTGGGTTACAAAGTTCATATGGGGTTGGGTAAATGCTTCTCTATTTTCCTGTGCATTTTCTTGTGGCACAGAATAGCACAGATTTAAAACTATATAATTTCAAACACAAATTTTTGCAGCAAGCACAAGTTTTTATATCTCAAGACCAGCAGTCTCTGGCGAGGTTTGGGGAGCAGCATTGTAGCTACAAAGTCAGTATCTTTCAGACATGTGTGAAAAAGTATGGTTCCATAAAAGGGCAAACGTGAGGCATACTGCTGACCCTGGCGCCTTTGTAATTTTTGGGTCCTATTTGTCTGTCTACAAAAACATCCTCACTTAACCTGTATGGAGAATTCCTAGGGGACTGTCACCATCATCCTTGAACCCAATGTACCCATTGCTGACTTTATGGGAAATATTTGTATGGTTATTCCAACCTCACTTTTATGATAAAAATGTCCTGTTTTGATTATACAGTTTTGAGACCAAGACTGGGGGAACAGCTGCAGATTTACTCATCTTTGCCCATGGTTCTAGGTTACTTTCATTTCCACCTGGTGCAAGTGACCATAACATACATTTCTCTTGAATTCATGAACAGCTTTGTCTAGCCTCAGTGGGAGAACATGAACTTGATCCCTGTGGAAGTTTGATTTCCCTGAAAAGGATGGGAGGGCGATGAGGTGGGGTGGGAGAGGGTGGGCTGGTGGGGGAGCACTATCTTAGAGTAGAAAGGGAGGCAGGATGAGATGGGGTTAGAGGCTCATGGAGGGGGGACTTGGAAGAGGGACAACATTTGAAATGTAAATAAATTAAATAATTAGAAAAGGAAGAGGAGGGGGAAGAGAGGAGGAGATGAAGAAGAGGAAGAAGAGGAAGAGGAAGAAGAGGAAGAAGAAGAGGTAGAAGAAGAAAAAGAAGAAGAAGAAGAAGAAGAAGAAGAAGAAGAAGAAGAAGAAGAAGAAGAAGAAGAAGAAGAAGAAATGAAGCTGAGACAATAGACTCTTGTAGCACTTTTCTCAGCATTGAAACATTACTGAGCATGAGGAAAGGGCCATGAGACTAAGGAGGTAAATAAAATTTGCATGTCTGAGAAAACCAAATCTTAGAAGTCTCTGGAAAGTTCCTCCCAGGATTTATAGGATTGAATAACTGATAAGGGAGGAGGCTGAGTCAGTGACACAGTCTTGTTTAGATTTTCCAGAACTGTCAGCTGCCTGTAAGCTGTTCAGACAGCCACAGGATTGCTGAGTATTTTCCTGAGTATTCACAGATGGTTGGATAGGATTGAAGATATGCAGATATCCTTGTGTCATTCATGGTCCTGTAATGACCCCCTACATTCATACTACTCTTAGTAACCCCAATTAAAACACATTGCTTTACAGAGATGGATTTTGGTTCCATCATTAAGTCAGCCTGTCAGGAGTTCCTGTTCTTGGGAGTGTATGCATGTGTTATAACTCCTCTGGTAAAGCTGGCCATACAAATGATGAAACGAAAAGTGATTTCTTTACCTTAATCATCACAAGTGCATTAATAACATTCCATAGTGCTTTTATAGCAGTAAACAAGGAAGAGACCATTTTTGTTCTGAAGTACAAATAATATATTAATGGAAAATGTTTAAATAGCCACTTATGTGAGGAGGGTTATTTATGTTTGGTGTTTTATTTTATACCAAAGTCTTCTGCATGCATATTTAAGGACCAATAACTACAGGGATGACTGGACTTCCTTTGTGTAGACTGTCTACTCATTTGAGTTGCTTTTTGTATTGCTGAACAAATAGTTTACCTAGAGAAAGTACTTCGTTTTAGGTTTATGCTGATCCCAGTCTTTATATTCCTTGTCACTGAAGTCATATAAGTGGGTATAAATTAATTTCATGAGGACAAATTGTACTACCATTATTTAAATAAGAATAGAATGATGCTATGTGACTAAATCATCAAGAAAATTGACTCTTTTTTTTTAAGAAAAAAAGAGGTACAAACATTTCAATATCATACATGGTTCTATAATAACATCTCTGAAGAAACTGTGTTCATTATTGAGTATTAGTTCTAGATTTGCAAGTGTTAAAAGTTTGTTCACTGTAAATATGTTTAATTCTATCAAGAGTAAAAGCATATGATGTGCTTTACACCCTGCAGATCACTGACCAGTTCCATATCAAACTCAGAAAACACATGCTACATTTTTTTATTTTATTAACTGAAATAGATTTAAATGATATTGCAGAGGTTAATTATGGGGGCTAACCTGATATAGCTGCTTCTATCAGTCACTACCAAGCCCAAAACCTCAGTTTAATGTTTGGTCCAACACAGTGTATGGAGAAAACCAGCTCTACTGTGTTGTCGCCTATACCATAAAATAAGCAAATAAATAAATAAGTAAATAAATAAATAAATAAAAATTAAATAGTTAAATACAGATGATTTTTGTATGCATGTCTATATGACACTAATAAATAATAATGCAAATAAATTTAAGAAATATGGAATCAGCAGCAACTTTTATAACATCAAGACCATTTTAAAGAGCATGTAGAATACAGTTTTGAAATATGCTAAATATTGTCCAGACAATTGTAACTTGACATTTCTGAAATTGACTTTTAAAATGTAGATTCACTTATATCATGTTTCCTATGGAATACTGCCAAAATACCCCCTGACTCTGTAATGAGGGTGATAGTCCCTCTGCAGGCTCTACATGTTGTCATCGTACTGGTTTCCTCCAAATAAGCTGAAGCTGATCCTAGTAAATAGAGACCATATCTCTATGTAATTTGCAGAACTTGAAACAAACATTAATTACTTTCAGCTAGCACAACATAAATAAAAATTGCATTATAATTATTATTTGTGGAAATAATAATTGGAAACACTAAGCATACATGATTACTTGTCTCATTACATGTCTCACAAAAATATCATTTACTTTACCCTGATAATAGAATGAGTCCTTGATCAAATAGATAGATAGGTTGATAGGGAGATGATTGATGAATCTATATTGTTGTGCATGGTGTGTGTATAGATTTAGTGTTCATATCTATATCTATATATCTCTATAAGACATATATACACACATGGAATAAAGCTCTTTTGGTTCTTTGTTCTCACCCCAAGATTCCTGATAACTGTGTCTGGCTTCTGACAAGAGTCTGTTATTTAATTTTACTGCAAATTGCCACTAAGAAGGGCATTTATAAAGAAGCACAATTGGAATACTAAATTACAGCCATCTCACCCTCTATTCTTTGCTGTGTGTCCTCATTTGTGTATGGGGAGAGCAGGTGTGCAGGGTATTATAACTCCTAAGGGAAAGCATCCTAACATTCCCTTAACTACAGATTCTGGTGAAGCAATTCCCTTAAAGGCTGATGCTCTGCTGAGTCCTGTTTTGTACTTCCGTACTTGGAATATGGAGTATCTGTTTCCTAGCAACACTACTCAGTTATATGTCACTTGACTAGTCCTCAATTTAATGACCTCCACTGAGGCATCTGCTTTAGACAATTTGAGACAAGGGTTTGGAATGGGAAGGTACAGTTAATCTTCTCTTGTCATTCGTGGCTGTCCTTACACAATAAAAAACACTATCTTCTGGGTATGCCTGGCTGTATACAACAGATTCAGTGAAATGGCCTAGGGGAATCTGGCTCTTTTCACATCTCACTCTTATTGCCAATTTTGCTTCTGACTTTCTCAACTTTACTTATCCTAACAAGCATTTTGTTAATAATTCAGCTCTGTCATTCACAACTTTTTGTTTCTCAGTTATTACCCTCTCAGCCATCCTTGAATCTTGGTCACAGACACATTTGACTTATTGCTAAAAGAGTTGACTCTTCCAAAATTTACCTCAGTTATATAGATGGCTCTATCAAAAGGGAAAAGTGCTAAAAATCCGTGTCCTAGCACAGGCTTTCCTAGATCATGTTTTGGGATGCACATCAAAGTTACTGCTGCAACTGATGCTGTAAAGATAACACTTTGCTTAGGTAACTAGAATCTTGGATAACTAGAATCACAGCTTCTTCATTGTATTTGTTTTTAATTCTTATTGCCTCTCAAATTATTTGTCTCTATGAAGTCTCATCCCTAGAATCTGCCTCTTGGTGGCAGTTTTCAGCATCAATTTGAGAATGTATTGATGGCAAATAATAATTCTGAACTAGCAAAACAATATTATTTATACCCAGTACATTTTTATTTCAACTATTATAAAAATATCATAAATAACAAATATGTATTTCTTGCTTTCTGGAGGCCTGAAACTCAAAGAATGATGTTCCAGCAAATTCCATGCCCTGTGAGAACTAAGTTCTGGACAGTTAATCATCAACGTCTCTTTCTGCCTTCTCTCAGTCTCTTTACAACATCCATTAAAAAATATCTTACAAAATATCTTTACAAAATTCACTTACAAAATGTCTCATAGCCTAATGTTTCCCAAAGTAATACCCAAAGAAAACTATTTGGTAATTTCAGTTCACAGGCTTTGAGGAGATGCAAACATTAAGACTATATCATTCAGCATTCTATATGGTTTTCAGACAATGTGTGTGTGTGTGTGTGTGTGTGTGTGTGTGTGTGTGTGTGTTTGTGTGCAATTAATAACATATTTAAGGATGCTCAACTTTTCTCTATTTTAAGGTACAATTCAATTGTTTATGTAAGTAAATAAAACAAGAAAGGAATGTCAGAGAATATATCCAAATGATGTCATTAGAAAACCATATTAATACAACACAAAATTTATGTTCTGTAACCCAGACCCAAAAGGACAAATATGTTATATATTTGCTTATATGTGGATGTCATTTGTCAAGTCCTTGATACTCAGGCTATTGTCTAGAAAACCACAAAGATTAGGCATAATGGAAACAGAAGAATGAAGGAATCTCCCTAGGAAGGGGAATAAAATAGATAGTTATGGATGGGTAGGGTCAGTCACCAGAACAGAATAATCAAATAGTTAAAGAGAGAAATGGAAGTGAATCAAGGGATACAGAGGAGTATAGCTTAAAGTAAGTCACATTTGAAGGGTCATATGGAAACAATACAGTAGAAGCTTCCCAAAATATAAACATATATGAAGTAGATATAAATAGAATCATCATAGAGTCTACAGTACTGGGAATGAGATGCATCTAAATGAGTTCTTGTTCCATCAACTGAAAGCAAGGACCTACACAACCCACTGAAAACAGAAATGTGCATCCTACTGGTGCCTACTCAGAATTTTCATCCCTTTGAGCCAGCAGTATCCGTGTCATTGAAAGAATTCTTCATCCTTCAAAAATAAAATAGGTAAACACAAACCCAGCTACATGCCCTTTAACCAAGAATGGTTTCTTGTCTCTATAATCACTAGTGTAACAGTGGCATGTGGCACAAGTTTATTTTGTTTTTTTGTTTGTTTCTTTGCTTGTTTGTGTTTGTTTGCTTCTTTGGGTTTTTTTTGTTGGTTTTTTGTTGTTGTTGTTTTTTTTTTTTTTTGAACAACCAACCAATACCTGACTGAATCTAAGACCTACTTTGTGAAATGGAACTCATCCCCAACATTACTTCAGAGGCCAAAAATCTGAGACTAGGTAGAACAGAGACCTAGAGGAAAATACTGTACTTCTATTATAGGAACATAGCAAAAAGAACTCAAAGTTATATTCTGCTACTTTCGTAGATCAGTGTCTTGCTCAGCCATCATTAGAGCAGCTTTGTCTAGTAGCAGATGGGAATAAATATACAGACCCACAGCTGGTTAATGCAAAGAGGGTGAAAGACTTTTGCACACCTAGTCCTAAATAGGTTATTTTTGTGAAATCCCTCCCTTCAGGTTTCAAGGAATTATGAAGAAGAGGAGGTAGAATGATTTTAAGAGTCAGTGGGGAAAAAATACACTAAAGGGTCAAGTTCCTCTAAATACCAAAGGACTGACAAACTTGAAGTCACAGAGCCTGTGACAGCATGAGCAGAGCCAGCACAAATGTGGGCCAGATGGAGTCCCAGCCCTGAGAAACTACCTCACAAATGAAAACACTCAGAAATGAAAAGAAAACTGTTTATTTAATCCAGCAGAGCCTGACTTGCAATACAAACTACTCTTAGGTGGGTCCCATGCTCAGCAACACACTCAGTTTTTCAGTCTCAAAGTCAATCCAGCCTTCAACACGAGTTATTTTCGTTCCTGCTGCAAATATGATTTTCTGTTCTGAAGCTTATCATTTGTCCATAGAATATAAGATGTAAGGGAAAGAAGTTGATAAAATGAGTGAGAAAAACAGAGACAGGACTGAAAAAAGAAGAACTCTCAGGCTGAGAGTGCCAGCATGAGAGATCCTGAGAGACCACTCATCAGGGACTGTGTCCTGGACCAGCCTGGCCTGAGACATGAAGAGGCTTTGTGCAAGAGAACTTGCTGAGAAGAGTGAGGAAACAGCAACATGTGAGAAAAAAAATTGGAAACAATCTGGGGGTTTGGGAAAATGTCTCAGTTATTAAAGTTACTTGCTGGGAAAGAAAGCAAGAAAAGGTCGATCTTGAATTTGACCTTGCTCTACATTTCCTGTCCCAAGATAAGCAAGAGAAATAAAACCACAAAATTATGGACACTTGATCTTTGACAAAGAAGCCAAAACTATACAATGGATAAAAGGAAGCATCTTTAATAAATGGTGCTGGACTAACTGGCTGTCTATATGTAGAAAAATGAAAATAGTCCCATATTTGTCACCTTGCACAAAGCTCAAATCCAAGTGGATCAAGGACCTCAACATAAAACCAGATACAATGAATTTAGTAGAAGAGAAACTGGGAAAGAGCCTTGAACTCACTAGCACATGGAAAATTTTCCTAAACAGAAATCCAATGGTTTACTCTCTAAGATCAAGAATTGATAAATGGGATCTCATGAAACTGGAAAACTTCTGTAAGTCAAGGGACATAGTCAATAGGACAAATCGGCAACCTACAAATTGGGAAAAAATTCTTTACTAACCCCACATCTGATAGAGGGCTAATATCCAAAATATATAAAGATCTAAAGAAGCTAACTACCAAAAAAAAAAAAAATCAAAACAACCCAATCAAAAATGGGGTATAGAACGAAACTGAGAATTCCTAACAGAGGAATCTCGAATGGCTGAGAAATATCCATCACATATACAGTTACCAAACCAAGACACTATTGCTGATGCCAAGAAGTGCTTGCTGACAGGAGCCTGATATAACCATTTCCTGAGAGGCTCTGTCAATGCCTGACAAATAGAGAAGTGAATGCTCACAGCTTACCAGTGGACTGAGCACAGGGTTCCCAATGGAGGAGCTAGAGAAAGGACCCAAGGAACTGAAGGGTTTTGCAGCCTCAAAAGAGGAACAATAATATGAACCAACCAGTACACCCAAAGCTCCCATGGACTAAACCACCAACCAAAGAGTACACATGGAGGGACCCATGGCTCCAGTCACATATGTAGCAGAGGATGTCATTGTCAGACATAAATAAGAGAGAGGCCTTTGGTACTGAGAAAGCTTGATGCCCCAGTGTAGGGGAATTGAAGGACAGGAAAGTGGGAGGGTTAGTGAGCAGGGGAAGCTGGGTTGGGATAGGGGGTTTTTAGAGGAGGAACAAGGAAAGAGGATGATATTTGAAATGTAAATGTGGTTGCCTGCGGCTACATTCAAATGGGTTACTGGGTTCCCAGGAAGGAAATCTGGGGATAGAAATGGGGTGACAGAGAAACATGGAGCCAAGACAAGATTTCCTGCTCAAGACTCAAAGTTTATTGGGGTTCTCCAAATAGGCGCAAGGGTGGGAGGAAACCCTTTCCCCCAAAGGCTGGAAACAGGTCTGCAGAACTGGTTTGCTTGCTCTGCAGTTGGCTAGCTCCACTGCTCAGTGGGTGTTGGCTAGTGTCTCTCAGGAAGCTACAGGTCATTGGAGAACAAAGGGCTAGAGAGCTCCGCCCAGGTTGGAAGCAGGTCAGCCCTAACTCCAGCTCAAAGTTTGTGGGGAGGGCACATGTAAATAATGAAAATATCTAATAAAAATTTAATTAAATAAAAGAGATATTCAAAGTCCTTAGTGATCAGAGAAATGCAAATCAAATTGACCCTGAGATTCCACCTTACACCAATCAGAAGGGCTAAGATCAAAACCTCAAGGGACAACACATGCTGGAGAAGATATGGAGAAAGAGGAGCACTCCTCCATTGCTGGTGGGATTGCAAACTGGCACAACCACTCTAGAAATCAGTCTGGAGGTTCCTCAGAAAATAAGAAATAGATCTACCTGAAGACCCAGCAATATCACTCTTGAGAATATACCCAAAAGATATACCACCATACCACAGGGGCACATGTTCCACTATGCTTATAGCAGCCTTATTTGTTATAGCCAGAAGCTGGAAACAATCCAGATGTACCACAACAGAATTCATACAGAAAATGTGGTTCATTTACACAATGGGATACTAAGCAGCTATTAAGAACAAGGACATTCTGAGTTTTTCAGGCAAATGGATGAAACTAGAAAATATCATTCAGAGTAAGGTAACTCAGACCTAAAGGACATGCATGGTAAGTTGGTAAGTACTCACTAATAATATAGACCACAGAACTCAAAAAGGTCAACAAGCTGAAGGGCCCAAGTGAGGATGCCTCAGTCCCACTTTGGAGGGAGAAGAAAGCAACTACAAAGGGGGAAGGAGGGATCTGGCTGGGAACAGGGATGGGGGATCAGAGAGGGGAACATGATTGGGTATTTGGGTGGAGAAAGGGATTGAAATCCCTGAGGGCCAGCAAAAAAATGGAAATATGCAACTTCAGGAGATAAGAGGTTGGAGGGGTCAGGACCCTCCAGAATACACTGGAGACATGGGAGGTGACAGACTCTCAAGTATCAAAGGGAGGGTCCTTAGATAAAATGCCCTACATTGGGGAGAGGGAACATATAGAGTCTACCTCCAGCAGGAAGACAGGATAACAAGTGAGGGATGGGTTGCCATCCCACAGTCAAAACTCTGACCCATAATTGTTCCTGTCTGAAAAAATTGCAGGATGAAAATGTAGAGGAACCTGAGGAAAAGAAGGTCCAGCAACAGGCCCAAAGTGGAATACACCTCAAGGGGAGGCCCCAAAGCCTGACACTATTTCTGAGACTATGAGCACTCAAGCAAAGGGACCTAGCATGACAGCACTCTAGAAGACCCAAAAAGCAGCTGAATGAACCAGATGCAAATATTTGCACCCAACCAATGGACAGAAGCTGCTGAGCCCTGTGTTTTCATTAGGGAAAAGGTAAAAGAAACTGAGGAGGAGGACTACCCTATAGGAGGACCAGCAGTCTCAATTAACTTGGTCCCCCAAGATCTCTCAAACAGTGGATCACCAAACATGCAACATACACCAGCTGATATGAGGCCCCCAACACACACACAGTAGAGGACTGACAGGTCTGTATTCATTCAGAGATGATGCTCCTAACACTCAAGAAACTGGGGGACCCAGGGAGTTTAGTGGTCAGGTGGGGTGGGGATTGGGGGATGGGAACATCCATGTGGAGACAGGAGATGAGGAGGAGTTATAAGATGTGGAACAGTCAAAGGGTAGACCAGGGAATGGGAATAAAATCTGAAGTGTAAATTAATTAATTAATTAATTAAAAAATAAAATTCTAATTTACATAGTAACAAAAACAAAAAGAAACATTTCAAATGCCAATTTTTTTTAATTCACTGATTGCAGGCTAAAGTTTGAAAGAACAACAATGTCATTTTATACCTGACAGCTACTGACTTACTTTTATCCAGAAATTTTATATCCAAGTACTGCAGGGACAATACTCTCAGCACTTTTTGGTTTTGATTTATCTGATGTGTAAAGAAACCTCAAGGAAGTTTGCTCTTCCAAGTCTGAAGGGTGTGAATTACTGAGAGCTTGTCAACACCGCCACCTTTCATAAACCAGGAACTGATTCAGTTGACGAACATGAATGCCATATTTAGATAAAAACTGTTTTTTAAAAATGATGATTTTGAAATTAAAGTCTATTCAATTCAATATTATTAACACTGGGTAATGTAAAAAATATGCTTTTTAGAATAATATCCGAAATAACTCTTGAAAACAATCTCTTCAGATATTTTAGCTGACACAAAAATTCACTTAATTAGCAATCTCAAATGACTTAGACATCTATTTTCCTTTAACTTTGCTTCCTTACTTGAGCACATTTTAATATAGCCATTATGATCATGTACAGGGATGAGTGCATAGCTATTATGTTCATTCCTGTATCTATTTTAACACACTTCTTAAGTTTTAAACATCCTAACTCCTGCCTGTGCTCTTATGTGTGCATACAAGTATGGGCACACCAACAATTGCCTGTAGACCTCAGTGATGACCTCATGCGAGGATTCTCACCCTCCACCATATTTGAAAGACTCCTTTGGTTCCCAACTGTGTATGCTGCACATTCTCACCTTCTGGATCTCTCAAGGATTTCTCTGCCTCTGTCTACTCTTTAGCGCTAGAAATGCTGAGGATACCACTGTGTGTCACTCTACAGGCTTCTGGGATGTGATTGCATGCTCAAACTTGTACAGTATCTATTCTACCCTAGAAGACATTACTACAGCCTAAATGTTAGGATCTTTGAGGTTAGAAGTGGCATATTTCTTAAAATGCAAATAAATACTTTGAAATAGATATTTCAATTAAGAAATATGCTACCTCTAACTTCAAATATTAACATTGTACTAATAAAGCTAAATTTAAATCACATACTTAATAAATATAAATAAATACTATATCATATATATATACCATGCTTAATATTTTATGTTTGAGTATTCCATATCTTGTTTCAATTATCATGCATTGTAAATAAAAATCCTTAATGATGAACAACACAAGGATTTCACCAGTTACTAATACTTTAAACCTTGTGTGTTGAAATGACATTTCACCTTAAGAAAAAGACTGGACTTTTATCAATTTTTTTTTTTGCCTGATGGTTGTAAACATAACTATACTTTTCTGTAACATTTTAATGACTTTTCCCTCTAGACACTTGACAAGTATTCTGCGTAAAAATGATATACACTGCATATAAATACAACATTACAAAATTCCTATTCCCTACAATTGTGCTTTTTAAGATATATTTTGAAGATAACATATATAAACTGTGAAAATGGGAGTTACTTACTTCCACTGCGGTGGTAGTAGTCTTCCAATGAGAAGTTTCATTTTGATATAGTCAGTCATCTGAGAAAGGAATATTATCTTTTTTGAATCACTGCTTTTACAGATCTGCTATACCAAATATTGCTGTAGCACCTGACAGTCTTTATCATATGACACAAGAATGGGAAAGAGAGGGCATCCTCCCTAGCTAACTCCTCATCAGAAATAAATAAAAAAGAAATAAAAGTAAGTAAATAAAAGAGCAACCTCTGTTAGCTCGTAAATATATATGTAGTACTATGAGAAGGGAAATCCTTGAAATTCTCATTAGACACTGAGACAAAAACACATTTCTTGGTTCTGTGCAAGAACTTCTTTATGGATGAGTAGTTACTAGAGTACTGTGAAAGCTCTAACAAGTAGGAAAATTTGTATGACTTTCAACAGCATTTATTTTTTCATAGTGTAGGCAAGCAAGCATCAAGACAGCATATGATTAATATCATGCTATCCTAATGATAAAGGAAATATGTGCTTTTGCCTCCTCAGTATGTCACAGTTGGTAGCCTCAGTGATTCCTTTGGATTACAGATATCCATTCCAAATTCTACTCTGACTACACATCGTCCTCTTCCACAGATACATATATTTCTGAGTAAAAGATTTTTTTCTTTTTCCAAAAATAACATTTGGCTGGAGTTATGATATTACTGAATCCAATATGAATTCTATAAATTTGATTAGAGTTGAATATATCTTATTTCTAAGAAATTCACTCTAAAATTAAAGACAAAATCATTTTTAAAAATAAAAGTCAACTAACTACAAAGTAGAAGGAAATAGAAGAAGTGGGACTGTTCACAGAATAAATACACATGTAATACTCAGAAAATAAATCTGTGTAGAAATAAACACACAGATATCCATGTTCTCAATTATAAATTTATAAATGAAAGCTGTGTATTAGTATATCAAAACTGATACTGTCTAACTTAACCTCACCATATTATACTCATTAGAAAACATTTTCGGAGTCAAGTTTAAATTACTTAATATCAACTTAACTTTAATTCTAAAAATTGTTATTTATATTTGAAAAAAATTTTAGAATTTATTCTTTAAAACCAGTATTACAAGGTTAATCTTATATTTCTTCTGGCATAAACTAATATCACTTTATAAGATCAAAATAAAAAAAATGAAGTCAATTACCAATGGGGTAGCTTTTAGTGAAAAAGATCTGTATATGCTTATGCATTGGAATATTTGGGAAGGTTTGGGAACTTGGGCCTTTTTGTTGAAGATGTGTCAGTGGAGGGGAACGTCATATTTCTAAAGCCTACCATTCTGAGTTAGTTTCTTTCTTGCTCTCTCCCTCTTTACATCCACACTAACTTTTTCTTTGTTGTCTCAAAATATAAGCTCTAAGCTGCAACTCCAGCACTTTGCTTTTATGCTAGCTGACTGCCCTGAAGAGCATGCCTCAACCCTCTGAAATTTAAACAAGCTCTTGATTAAATTCTTTCCTTTATTAATTGCTGTGTTCATGGTGTATTGTTATGTTAATAAAAATGTGACCAAGGCAGCTAAGAAAAAATTAATGTCATTTAAAACTTTTTTCTCTATGACTAAGCATAAAGTTTGGAGTTGCTTAACAGACTTCAAAATAAGCTAAAATAAAAAGACACTTGTCACTTCCTATTTCTCCAGAATCTCTTGTCTCTCTGCATTATAAATATGCATATTCTCTCTTGTCAATCATATGCCAGGAACTGACACCAGAACTTTTGAGTCAAGTGACATAAGTGAGATATAGATATATATAAGGAGAAAATGAATTTATTCGATACATATTGAATTCTTATGCACTATGTTGCATGACCTGGGTTAAACTCCATGGATAAAGTGTTCAATAAATTGTACAGGTATAAAAAGAAGTTCCTTTTTTTTATTCTTGACTAGATATATTCTATGAAAATGTATATCTCTGATATCAGCTAAATTGTGGTTTACTATGAATAAACCTTCTTAGGTCTCTCGATGTGTATTCTTAAACAAGAACACTATCCTAAATAAAAATTAACATATTGGAGACTACTTTTTGTCTTAATTTTATGGTACTGGATTGGATTATTTTTGTCTATTTACAATGCAACATGAGTATAATTGTGTATTTTGAAATTTACGCCATAGTTACAATACATTTTAAATTACCTTGCTAGGTGTCCTCTCATCAACATAGTATATATTAAGTCATCAAAATATGAGAGTGATAATAAATATGTTAATTTCATAAATAAGTATATTATTAAAATAATATTTGATAACATTTTTTTGCACTTAAGTAAGAACTGATTGTAATTTTATAAAAGGTTTTCAGTTGAAGACAAAAAAACCAAAAACCCAAAACACACCTTGATGGGTAAAAGGATATTCTATTTAAAAATCTAAAACACCCTTCACGATAGCCCCAAACAGTATAAAGTATCTTGGTGTGACTGTAACCAAAAAGTGAAAGATCTGTATGAGAAGAACTTCAAGTCTCTGAAGAAAGAAATTGAAGAAGAGCTCAGAAGATGGAAAAGTCTTCCGTGCTCATGGATTGGCAGGATTAATATAGTAAAAATGACCATCTTGCCAAAAGGAATATACAGATTCAATGCAATCCCCATCAAAATCCCAACGCAATTCTCATAGAGTTAGAAAGAGCAATTCAAACATTCATCTGGAATAACAGAAAACCCAGGTTAGCTAAAACTATTCTCAAGAGTAAAAGAACTTCTGGGGGAATCAGTATCCCGGAACTCAAGCTGTACTACAGAGCAAGTGTTAAAAACTGCATGGTATTGGTACAGTGACAGGCATATAGAACAATGGAACAGAATTGAAGACCCAGAAATGAATCCATACTCCTATGGTCACTTGATCTTCGACAAAGGTACTAAAACCATCCAGTGGAAAAAAGATAGCCTTTTCAACAAATGGTGCTGGTTCAACTGAAGGTCAACATGCAGAAGAATGTAAATTGATCCATTCTTATCTCCTTGCACTAAGCTCAATTCTAAGTGGATCAAGGACCTCCACATAAAACCAGACACACTGAAAATAATAGAAAGGAAACTAGGGAAGAAGCTTGAACATATGGCCACAGGGGAGAATTTCCTGAACAGAACTCCAATAGCTTATGCTCTAAGATCAAGAATTGACAAATGGGACCTCATAAAATTACAAAGTTTTTGTAAGGCAAAGGACACTGTCAAAATGACCAAGCGGCAACCAACAAACTGGGAAATGATCTTTACCAACCCTCCATCTGACAGAGGGCTAATATCCAATATATACAAAGAACTCAAGAAGTTAGACTCCAGAGAGCCAAGTAACCCTATTAAAAAATGGGGTACAGAGCTAAACAAAGAGTTCTCACCTGAAGAATATCTAATGGCTGAGAAGCACCTAAAGAGATGTTCAACATCCTTAGTCATTAGGGAAATGCAAATCAAAACAACCCTGAGATTCCATCTCACACCAGTCAGAATGGCTAAGATTAAAAACACAGGAGACAGCAGTTGTTGGCGAGGATGTGGAGAAAGAGGAACACTCCCCTACTGCTGGTGGGATTGCAAACTGGTACAACCACTCTGGAAAGCAGTTTGGCAGTTCCTCAGAAAACTGGGCATGACACTCCCGGAGGATCCTGCTATATCACTCCTGGGCATATACCCAGAGGTTTCCCCTGCATACAATAAGGACACATGCTCCACTATATTCATAGCAGCCTTATTTATAATAGCCAGAAGCTGGAAACAACCCAGATGTCCCTCAATGGAGGAATGGATTCAGAAGATGTGGTATATTTACACAATGGAATACTACTTTGCAATTAAAAACAATGAACTCACGAAATTCCTAGGCAAATGGTCAGAACTTGAAAATATCATCCTTAGTGAGGTAACCCAATCACAAAAGAACACACATGGTATGCAATCACTGATAAGGGGGTATTAACCCAGAATCTCAGAATACCCTAGACACAATTCGCATATCAATAGATTTCCAAGAAGATGGAAGGAGAGACCCCTGGTACTGGAAAGACTGGATGTAGGGGAATGCCAAGACAGAGAAGCGAGAAGGGGTTGAATGGGGAACAGAGGTAGGGAAGGGGGCTTATGGGACTTTCGGGGAGGGAGGAAAAGGGAAAGGGGAAATCATTTGGAATGAAAATAAAATAACTTAGAAAATAAAAAAAAAATCTAAAACAAAGCAAAAGAAAAAGACCTAAATATTTTATTACTATGGACAGATTCTAATACAGACAGAGGAGCCCTTTTCAATAAGGAAAACTTTGTAAAGATCATATTTGCAAAACATTCAAAGGATATCAGGAAGAAGTAAGTTCTCACTGAATGAAAAGGGAAAACCTACCTGGGTGTGAGAAAGTGGAAGGATCTGGGAGGGTAACTTTTACAGTTTATATAGGAAATGTATGCCTCCATTTTCTACTGATTATTATAAACTTTTATCAAAATAAGGTCTGCAAAATAAATTTTGATCAAATCAGTTCCCAAAGTACTCAATCTGTATGGCTCAAGTTGGCAAATTACTGAATTAATCTTTTATAAGACCATGAATGGTAATTTGGAAGGACTGTGTCTAACCTTGTGATAAACATGTGAGTTATTAATAGTCTAATTAATTAAAGAGAATGGTTATTCACAGTCAGCCAATTTTAAATTATTTCACTGATTCATTTTTAATTTTTAAAATGTCACTTTTTTATTACACACAATGTTGACAACACAAACTATTCATAAAATTATGATTTAATAGAAAAAACAAATGCATGCCAGAATAATTTAGGTTTTCACTCTGCCTGATAAATGGTCAAAGTTGTTGACCTATGCTGTCAAACAGGACTGCATGGAATGTTGGAATGAATATCTTTGTTGAACAAACACAAGCTTAATGCATGGTTAATGCAACTAAGAAAATGTATTTTCAATTTTATTAATTTTAACTCATTGAGTGGTAATAGCTTAAAAATGAAAACTGATATTTCTGTTATGTTTACATCAATTGTTTTCCATTAATTTATTTATTCATTCACTTTTTATCCCATTCACAGCTTCTATTGCCTCCTCCTTCTCTTCCTCCTTCTCCTCTTCTAACCACCCTCACACAGACTCTTCTCCATAACCCCTTCCCTTCTCCTCTGAGAAGTGGGATATACCTGCTGGGTACCAGCCCATCCTGGAAACACAAGTCCCTGCAGAACTAGGCGTATCATCTCGCACTGAGTCCAGAAACAAGCAACCAAATTAGAGGAACCAAATCCACAGACAGGCAACAGAATCAAGGTCAGCCTGTGATCCAGTTGTTGGGGGACCTGCATGAAGACCAGGCTGTACATCTACTGAACATGTGCAGGAAGTGGAGAATGAGGTCTAGCACATATCTGCTCTTTAGTCATTGCTTCAGTCTGTGGGAGTCCCTAAGAATCCAGGTTAAATAGATTCTGTTGGTCTTCTTCTGGAATCCCTCAAAATTCTTCAATTCTTTTCCCCAAGGCTTCCACAAAACTTCCCGAGCTTCATCTAATAACAGGCAGTAGTAGGTCTCTACATCTATTTCCATCAATTGCTAGGCAGAGCTTCCTAGAGGACATTTATGCTAGGCAAATATAGCAGAGTATCATTAACAGTCTCAGGGTTTTTTCTTATTGGATAGATCTCGAATTCGGAAATCTATTGTTTGGTCATTCTCTCTGTCTCTGCTTCATCCTTGTCCCTGCACTCTTGTAGGCAGGATAAAATTTCAGAGGGAGATTCTTTGGGTGGACTGGTGTTCTTGTCCCTCCACTGAGAGTTCTGCTTGGGATATGGCTCAGAATTTCCCCAATATTCTACTTTACAAACTAAAATGTCCTTGAATTTGCTATATTTTCAAGGATGACCTTGAACACCTGATCTCCCTGCCTCTACCTCTTAAGTGATGGGATTACAGGTGCAAGCCACCATACATGTCTTATTTCACAATTATTAAGTATTTTTTATGTCTTGAGTGTATAATACTTCTTCCCCCCTTCCCTTTTCTTCTCCCAAAGTCTTCCGTGTAACAGCCCTTGATGCTTTCAAATTCATGGCCTCTCCTTTTAAATTCTCAGAACACAGTGTTGTAGGATGTAGCAAGTGTTGTGAAGGATTTTTCAGCTGCCCTTTTTCAACATTCTATTCAAAATTGAAAGAGTATATTATGGAGAGGCTCCTAAGACTCAGCAATTAAATGAAACTTCTAGATCTCAAGAAATGATATTTTAAAAATATTTTAAATTTATAGTTATTTATAAATATGTTTATTTAATTTTTTCTGTATGTGCATTTGTTCCTGTACATAAGCTTGTGTGCTTGGTTGTGTGTGTGTGTGTGTGTGTGTGTGTTTGTGCAAGGTATGGCACTTGAAATTCAGAGGACAGCATGGATGAATTCTCTCCTCTAATATATGGGACACAGAGATCAAACTTAGTAAACATGCTTACCTAAGAGTATTTATCACAATGCCACCCTACAAGCCCATAATTGAAACTTCAAAGGCTCACAAAATACAATGAATATTTACAAGGTTCCGGAAGTTCATGATACTTATAAGACTCACAATATTCCAAGAGCAATTGCTTACAAGAATACTCTGTCAAGTTAAGCTTCATTATAGTTGTGTATGGAGCTCTAGGTTTGCAGCATATATTATACTATACTTCTATCTGCTGCCTTGACTTTTCAGTGACACTACTCCTCTGAGTAACCAATGACACTGTGATTTACTTTCACACATAGTTTTGTTAAGAATGCGAGTAAATTACAAGCTAGACTTACCTTATGTCATGTTATAACTTTTCTATCTTGAAGAATGAGGCCTTCTTCATGTTCTTCAGAAAAAAATGAAATCACAAAATACTTGTGGAATTTGTCTAGGAAATGTGTGAAAGTCCTGAATATTGTCTTTGTCCTCGGGGAAAACAGGTGCAACGGAAAGAAAGATCAACTAATATACAAGAAATAAAATTGTGTGACCAACAAAATTTTTAGATATTAGTTAAATTGAGTCAGTTATTTCAGAAGATGATGATGCAACACAAAACTGAAGTAGTAATTTAAATATTTATAAGAATAATTATTGTTTGAATTATCTAATTTCATAATTTATTAACAAATCTCCAGGTATGCTATCTACAAATGAAAAGATAATTTAGATCGTTATGCAGAACAATCTTCTAAAGAAACACAGCAATATTATTTGCAAACATACTAAGTAATTTTCTTTTATTACAATGATTTTATAATCATTGTCAATTGATTAGAAATAATTCTATTATAGTGAAAGAACCAATTGGGGTGAAAATTAAGTCTTGTGGAACAGGAAAGATGAAATATTAGACTAAAATGTCTTAAGTACATACAGAGGCAGCCCTTTGCTTTTGCCGCTCAACCACACTGTCTCATTAAAGAGAGTGCCCCCCTCTTTTTTTACTTCAACATATGAAGAAATAAACAGTGACTAGTTACTTGTTCTACTAATGTTGCCATGTGATCACTTGTTTGGGGGGAGCATATGAACCAAAGCTAAAGTTGGAATTGAGAGAAATTCAGAAGACATCTTTTCTCATCCACAATAATTCTTCATATTCTGATCAAGACTTTATAAAAAATGGCATGAAATCAGGCAATAAATCAGTTGTGGTTTCATCTGGTAAATCTCACAGTACTTCTGTCAACACGGTTTGCTAACATCAAGTGACAGATACCACTATGAATACTATATTTAATATATAGAAACAAAATACTTTAATATACACTCCATTATATTTCCTGAATTTTAATGTGATAATATAAGATTTTGTTGTCTCTGGGTTCACAAAAACTTACACAAAAGTTAATATGTTGCTTAACCTTAAAAAGTGAGTATAATTAAGATCTTACAAGAGCTATATCATTTGCAATAGAAGCTGAGAAAAAATGCACAAAAATAAATGGTCAAGTGGCTATTCAGCTACTTTGTGATATGCCTCAGAAAGGTAATTAATGCAAATAATTTAGATAATTTTTCTGTTTATTGTTGGAAAAACTATATAAAATAATATTAAGAAAGAATAATATGGAGATAAAATATAAATTAGAAGTTTTCTATTATGACCTTGTATGTGTAATAAATGATTACTTGAAATTTAAAACAAAATGTAGATTAGAAGGAGAGAGAGAGAGAGAGAGAGAGAGAGAGACAGACAGAGACAGACAGACAGACAGACAGACAGAAGGAAAGAGAGAGACAGAATGAGAGAGAGGAAAGAGGGAGATATAAGTCAGACAGCTACATAGAGGAAATTTTTCATGTCACGTATGATTGTTGATTTTCATTGTCAACTTTATGGAGGATATTATCAGTATAGAAATTTCTGGTTATGTCTGTTTGGGATTTACTAGATCAGTTAACTGTTAAGTACAGTTGAATTACCCAATCTTAAACCCGGATAGCAACATCCCATGGCTCCAAATCCAAGGATCTATTAAAAGGAGAAAGTAATTTGAGGTTTGGCATTTATGGTTATCTGAAAATCCAATGCTAATAGTTCCCTCCTATTTCCTCTGCCATGTTCTCTATGCCAAAGTGGATGTACTCCCTTAAGCTGAAATGAATCCTTTCTCCTTGTATTATTTTTGCCAATAATAAAAGCAATCACTACAAGAATTGACAATTCTATTAATTGTCAAAAGAATATCGTTATGAATTCTATAAGACTGAATTACATGAAGTTAGTTATCAGTCTGTTTCTGGTATTAATTCTGATCTGTCATGTAGCCATAACAACAATCAAAACAACTAATCATCTACTGTAAGAGTTTTCCTCTTAGCACTGCTTTCATGTGTCCCATAAATTTGGGTATGTTGCACCTTCATTTTCATTAAAGTCTAAAAAGACTTTAATTTCTTTCATTCTTTCTTCCTTGACCAAGTTATTGTTGAGTAAAGTGTTGTTACTATGTTTAGTTATGGGACTTGAGTTCCTGATCTTTCCAAGACTTTTATTATGGAGGGGTGTTCGATTTTGTCAATGCTTTGTATGGTATCTTCAGCACCTGAAATTCTTTCTGCTATTTCTTGTATTCTGTTGTTGATGCTTGCATCTATGGCTCCAGATTTCTTTTCTAGGTTTTCTATCTCCAGAGTTGTTTCCCTTTGTGATTTCTTTATTTTTATTTTTTCTACTTCCATTTTTAGATCCTGGATGGTATTATTCAATTCCTTTACCTTTTGGTTTTGTTTTCCTGTAAATCTTTAAGGGACTTTTCTGTTTCCTCTTTAAGTGCTTCTACCTGTTTAGCTGTTTTTCCTGTATTTCTTTAAGAGAGTTATTTATGTCCTTCTGGCAGTCCTCTATCAGCATCATGAGCTGTGATTTTGAATCTAAATCTTGCTTTTCTGATGTGTTTGGATATTGTGGATTTGTTGTTGTGTTGGAGAACTAGGTTTGGATGGTGCCCTGTCACCTTGGTTTCTATTGGTAACATTCTTTGAGTTTGCCTTTTGCTATCTGGTTATCTCTGGTGGTAGTCCTGCTGCCTCTGACTGGAGCTTGTCCCTCCTGTGTAACTGCAAGCCTGTCTCAGCACCCCTGGGATACCAGCTCTCCCCTGGCACAGAGGTCTGTGGAGCAGCCCAGCTCCTGGGTGCAAATGGAGACCAGAAGGACACTGTCCCAGCTGCTTTGCCACTCCTATGTTCCCTGTGCTCCTGCCTGCACCTGACTCAGACAGTCACAAGAGAGAAAATGGTGATTTCACCTCCAAAACCAGGAATCAAATCACTCACTGGGTACCTGTACTCTTCAGGCGGCACTGGTGCACAGACTGCTGTGGAGCATCCTGTCTTCTGCATGCAGATGGAGCTTGGAAGGACCATGTCCTAGTTGCTCTGCCACTTCTCTCCCAGTGCTCCTGGCTGTACCTGCCTTGAACTGTCACTGGAGAGAAAAATCGCAGACTACTTTTTAATTATCTTTTTTTAAATCAGTACAATGAAAATACCTAAGAAAACAATTTAAAGAAGGGAATCTTTTGATGTTTGGTTTGTGTTTATTTTTAATATTGTCTTATGATTTTAGGGATTTTAGTTGATAGGCAATGCCTCCATGGATCTTGAAACCCTGGTAAAGGGTTTGAAAATTATAGTCATTTAAGAGGGATACAACACATATTTGTTAGTCATATTTTTTTGGTCATAGCAACATATAGATTTCATCAAATTATTTTCTAATTATAATTTTCAGTCAAAATAAATTAGAATTTTCATTTTCTACTCTCTCACATAAAAATAATTTTAAAGGTAGTTAGGGAAATAATAAGATTTTTGATATATTATATTTGAAAGAGTCTAGAATTTAGATACAATATTAAATGTTTACCTAGAATGGGTTTTATTAATTACTTCTCCTAGTGATGCCATCAGTTCAACCCCCACAAACACACACACACAAAGAAAAGAAACTTAAGAAAGAAATGTTTATTTGAAATTACAGTTTGAAGAAATGCAGTCTATTATGCTGGAGAAATCCTAGAATATGGAGTTAGAAACAGGCTGTGTGGTCTTTGCTTTGAGAGACAACTATGGATATTGATGCTGACCTGGATTTCTCCAATTCTCTCTCTTGTATATTCTCACTACACAGGAGGATATTACCAATGTTTCGGTTGTGTCTTCAATAAATCCTCTCTGGAAACAGTTCCATACAAACAGTGTGTCTTGGATCTCATCTTCTTATTTATTTATTTATTTATTTATTTGTTTTATTACATATAATCTTCATTAACATTTCAAGTGGTAAACCCTTTCCCAGTTTTCCCCCTCCCCAAAACCCCCCAACCCCTCCTGCCACTCCCTGCCTCCAAGTATATGCCCTCCACCTGACCCACTCCCACCTCCCCCCACCTCGATTTCCCCTTGTTGGAGCATCTATTGAGACTTATTCTGACCAAGGACCACTCCTCCTACTGATGCCCAACAAGGCATTCCTTTGCCACATTTTTGGCTGGAACCATGTATACCCCTTGGTTGATGGTTTAGTCCCTGGGAATCCTGGGGTGTCTGGGTGGTCAACATTGTTCTTCTTCCCATGGGGCTGTAAACCCCTTCAGCTCCTCTATACCTCCCTCCAACTCCTCCACGGTGACCCCACTCCCAGACCAATGGTTGGCTGCTAGCATCTGCCTCTGTATGTGTAAGGCTCTGGCAGGGCCCCTCCAAAGACAACCATGGCATTCTCCTTTTGATATGCATTTCTTGTCGTCCACAGTAGTGTTCGGGTTTGGGGACTGTTTATAGGGTGAATCCCCAGGTAGGGCAGTCTCTGGGTGGCCTTTACTTCAGTCCCTGCTTCACACTTTGCCTCCATTATTGTTCCTGTAAGTATATTGTTCCCTTTCTCAGAGGAACCCTAGCACCCCCACTTCAGTCTTCTTGAACTTCCTGTGGTCTGTGAATTGTAACTTGTTTATTTTGAGGTTTTGGGCTAACATCAACTTATTAGTGATGCGTTCTTTTGTGACTGGGTTACCTCACTCAGGATGACACTTTCTAGTTCCATCCATTTGCCTAAGAATTCCATGAATTCGTTGTTTTTAATAGCTTAAATAGTACTCCACTGTGTATATATACCAAAGTTTCTGTCTCCATTCCTCAGTTGAAAGACATCTGGGTTCTTTCCAGCTTCTGGCTATTATGAATAAGGCAGCTATGAACATAGTGGAGCAGGTGTCCTTATTACATGTAGGAGCATCTTCTGGGTATATGCCCAGGAGTGGTGTAGCTGGGTCCTCATGTAGTACTATGTCTAATTTTCTGAGGAATCACCAAACTGATTTCCAGAGTGGATTTACCAGCTTGCAATCCCACCAACAATGGAGAAGTGTTCCTCGTTCCCCACATCCTCTCCAACATCTGCTGTCCCTGAATTTTTCGTTTTAGCTATTCTGAATGGTGTGAGGTGGGACCTCAGTGTTGTTTTGATTTGCATTTCCTTGACAACTAAGGATGCTGAACATTTCTTTAGGTGCTTTAGAGCCATTCAAGCTTCCTTAGTTCAGAATTCCCGTTTAGCTCTGTACCCCATTTTTAAATAGGGTTATTTGACTCTCTTGAGCCTCACTTCTTGAGTTCTTTGTATACCTTGGATATTAGCCCTCTATCGGATGCAGGATTGGTAAAGATATTTTCCCAATTTTTTGGTTGAGTTTTGTCCTATTGACAGTGTCCTTTTCCTTACAGAAGCTTTGCAGTTTTATGAGGTCACATTTGTCGATTCTCATTCTTAGAGCATAAGCCATTGGTGTTCTGTTCAGGAAATTTTCCCCTGTGCCCATGTGTTCAAGATTCCTCCCTACTTTCTCCTCTACAAGCTTCAGTGTGTCTGGTTTTATATGTAGGTCATTGATTCACTTGGACTTGAGCTTTGTACAAGGAGATAAGAATGGATAGATTTGCATTTTTCTGCATGCTAGCTGCCAGTTGAGCCAGCACCATTTGTTAAAAATGCTGTATTTTTTCCTTTTTAGATCTTTTGTCAAATATCAAGTGACCATACATGTGTGAGTTCTTTTCTGGGTCTTCAATTCTATTCCATCGATCTTCCTGCCTGTCTCCATAAAAATATCAAACAGTTTTTATCACTATTGTTCTGTAGTAGAGCTTGAGGTCAGTGATGGTGATTCCCCCAGGAGATCTTTTGTTGTGGAGAATAGTTTTTACTCTCCTGGGTTTCTTGTTATTCCACAAGAATTTGAGAATTGCTCTTTCTAGATCTATGAAGAATTGATTTGGGATTTTGATGGGGATTGCATTGAATCTGTAGATTTCTTTTGGCAAGATGGCCATTTTTACTATATTGATCCTGCCAATCCATGAACAAGGGAGATATTTCCTCTTCTGAGATCTTCTTCAATTTCTTTCTTCAGAGTCTTGAAATTTTTGTCATACAGATCTTTCACTTGCTTCGTTAGGGTCATACCAAAGTATGAAATACTATTTGGGACTATTGTGAATGGTGTCATTTCCCTAATTTCTTTCTCAGCTTGTTTATCCTTTGAGTAGAGAAAGGCTACTGATTTGCTTGACTTAATTTTTATATCCAGCCACTTTGCTGAAGTTGTTTATCAGTTTTAGGAGTTCTCTGGTGGAAGTTTTGGGGTCACTTAAGTATATGATCATATCACCTGCAAATAGTGATATTTTGACTTCTTCTTTTCCAATTTGTATACCTTTGACTTCTTTTTGTTGTCTGATTGCTATGGCTAGGAATTCAAGTACTATATTGAATAGATAGGGAGAGAGTGGGCAACCTTGTCTGGTCTCCGATTATAGTGGGATTCTTCAAGTTTCTCTCTGTTTAATTTGATGTTGGGTACTGGTTTGCAGTATATTGCTTTCACTATGTTTAGTTATGGGCTTTGGATTCATGCTCTCTACAAGACTTTTATCATGAAGGGATGCTGGACTTTGTCAAAAGTTTTTCAGCATCTAATGAAATGACCATGTGGTTTTTTTCCTTGAGTTTGTTTATGTAGTGGATTATGTTTATGGATTTCCGTATATTCAACCATCCCTGCATCCCTGGGATGAAGCCTCCTTAATCATGGTGAATTCTACTTTTAATGCATTCTTGAATTTGGTTGGCCAGAATTTTGTTGAGTATTTTTGCATCAATGATCATGAGCGAGATTAGTCTGAAGTTCTCCTTCCTTGTTTGGTCTTTATTTGGTTTAGGTATAACCATTATTGTGGATTCATAGAATGAGTTGGATAGTGTTCCCTGAGTTTCTTTTTTGTGGAATAGTTTGAAGAGTATCAGTATTAGCTCTTCTTTGAAGATCTGATAGAATTCCTGCTAAACCCATCTGGCCCTGGGCTCTTTTTTGATGGGAGACTATTAACGACTGATTCTATTTCCTCAGGACTTATGGGACTATTTAGATGGTTTATCTGATCCTGTTTTTTTTTTTATTTTATTTTTTTAATTTACATTCCAAATCACTTCCCCTTTCCCGTTTCCTCCCTCCCCGAAAGTTCCATAAGCCCCCTTCCCTCCCTCTTTTCTCCATTCAACCCCCTCTCGTTACTCTGTCCTGATCCTGTTTTAACATTGGCAACTGGTATTTATCAAGGAAGTTGTACATTTCGTCCAGATTTTCAAACTTGGTTGAGTATAATTGCTTATAGTAGGAGCTGATGATTTTTGAATTTCCACAGTTTCTGTTGTTATGTCTCCCTTTTCTTTAAAGATTTTATTAATTTGGGTAGTGATTCTTTGTCCTCTGGTTAGGATGGCTAAGTGTTTATCTATATTGTTGATTTTCTCAAAGAACCAGCTCCTGGTTTTGTTGATTCTTTGTATAGTTCTTTTTGTTTTTATTTGGTTGATTTAAGTCCTGAGTTTGATTATTTGCTGTCACCTACTCCTCTTGGATGTATTTGCTTCTTTTTGTTCTAGAGCTTTCAAGTGCTCTGTCAAGATGTTAGTGTAAGCTCTCTCCATTTTCTTTTTGGAGGCACTCAGAGCTATGAGTTTTCCTCTTAGCTTTGCTTTCATTGTGTCCCATAAGTTTTGGTAAGATGTGTCTTCATTTTCATTTAATACTAAAAAGTCTTTAATTTCTTTCTTTATTTCTTCCTTGACCAAGCTATAGTTGAGAAGAGCATTGTTCAAAGTCCAGGTGTATGTGTGTTTTCCACTGTTTTTGCTTGCACTTAAGACTAGCCTTATGCCGTGGTGATCTGATAAGATGCATGAAATAATTTCAATATTTCTGTATCTGTTGAGGCCTGTTTTGTGACCAATTATATAGTTAGTTTTGGAGAAAGTACCATGAGGTGCTGAGAAGAATGTATATGCTTTTGCTTTATGATGGAATGGTCTATAAATATCTGCTAGATCCATTTGGTCCAGTTAGTTTCACTGTGTCTCTGTTTAGTTTCTGTTTCCATGATTTGCCCATTGTTGAGAGTGGGGTGTTGAAGTCTCCCACTATTATTGTGTGGGGTGCAATGTGTGCTTTCAGCTTTAGTAAAGTTTCTTTTATGAATGTAGGTGCCCTTGCATTTGGAACATAGATGTTCAGAATTGAGAGCTCTTCTTTGTAGACTTTTCTTTTAACCAGAATGAAGTGACTCTCCTTATCTTTTTTGACAACTTTTGGTTGAAAGTCAATTTTATCCGATATAAAAATGGCTACTCCAACTTGTTTCTTGGGAACGCTTGCTTGAAAAATTGTTTTCCAAACTTAGATTCTGAAGTAGTGACTTCCTTTGTTACTTAGGTGGATTTCTTGTTTGCAGCAAAATGTTGGGTCCTGCTTATGTATCCAGTCTGTTAGTATATGTCTATTTATTGGGGAATTGAGACCATTGATGTTAAGAGATATTAAGGAAAAGTGATTGTTGCTTACTGTTTTCTTCTTTGTTAAAGGTGAAATTCTGTTTGTGTAATTATCTTCTATTGGCTTTGTTGAAAGATTACTTTATTGCTTTTTCTACAGTGTGGTTTCCTGCCTTGTGTTGGTATTTCCCACCCATTATCCTTTGTAGAGCTTGATTTGTGGTAAGATATTGTGTAATTTTGCTTTTGTCATGGAACATCTTGTTTTCTCAGTCTATGGTAATTGAAAGTTTTACTGGATATAGCAGTCTGGGCTGACATTTATGTTCTCTTAAGGTCGGTATGACATCTGCCCAGGATCTTCTAGCTTTCATAATTTCTGGTGAGAAGTCTGGTGTAATTCTGATAGGTCTGCCTTTACATGTTACTTGACCTTTTTTCCTTACTGCTTTTAATATTCTTTCTTTGTTTAGTGCATTTGGTGTTTTGATTATTATGTGACGGTTAGAATTTCTGCTCTGGTCCAGTCTGTTTGGAGTTCTGTAGGCTTCTTGTATGTTCATGGGCAGCTCTTTCTTTAGGTTAGGGAAGTCTTCTTCTATAATTTTGTTGAAGATGTTTACTGGCCCTTTAAGATGTAAATCCTCACTCTCTTCTTTATCTATAATCCTAAGGTTTGGTCTTCTTATTTTGTGTCCTGGATTTCCTGGATTTTGGGTTACAAGCTTTTTGCATTTAACATTTTCTTTGACTGTTGAGCCAATGCTTTCTATGGTATTTTCAGCACCTGAGGTTCTTTCTTCTATTTCTTGTATTCTATTGTTCATGCTTGCATGTACAACTCCTGAATTCTTTCCAAGGTTTTCTATCTCCAGTGATGTCTTCTCACTTTGTGATTTCTTTATATTTTCTACTTCCATTTTTAGGTCTTGGATAGTTTTATTCAGTTCCTTCACTTGTTTATTTGTGTTTTCTTAAAACTCTTTAAGGGATTTTTGTGTTTCCTCTTTGAGGGCTTCCACCTGTTGACCCATGTTCTCCTTTGTTTCTTTTAGAGATTTTTGTGATCTCTTTAAGGGTTTTGCATGTTGACCCATGTTCTCTCATAATTTCCTATGGGATTTTTGTGTTGCCTCTTTAAGGGTTTCTACCTGTTGACCCATGTTCTCCCGTATTTCTTTAAGGGATTTTTGTGTTTCTCCTTTAAGGGTTTCTTTCTGTTGACCCATGTTCTCCTGTATTTCCTTAAGGGAGTTAATTCCTCTAACAGCATCATGAGATGTGATTTTAAATCCAGTTCTTGCTTTTCCAATGTGATGGAGTACCCTGGATTTGCTGTTGTGGGAGAATTGAGTTCTGCTGGTGCCATGTTGCCTTTGTTTCTGTTGGTAATGATCTTGCATTTGCCTTTGGCCATGTAGTTATCTCCAGTGTTAGCTGGTCTTGCTGTCTCTAACTGTGACTTCTCTGTCATGCAGGCCTGTGTATCTGTACTCCTTGGATTCCTTTTCTCACAAATGCCCTGTATACAGTTGGTTTTCCAGGAAGTATCAGGAGATGGGGTCTTCCCTGTGGCAGATTTGGCAAGGTTTGAATATCCTGCAAGCTGTTGGTTCTCGAATGCCCTGCTGGTGCTGGATCTCAGGTAATCTGGGCTTCCCTCATGCAGACCTAGCACAGGCCTACCTCATCAGAAGGAACAGGACAGGTGGTGGCAGGGGAGGGAGTGGTAGAAGGGAGGGAAGGGGAGTAGTTATCCTAAGGGAAGGCTGGTTTTGGTGTTTGCTGGATAGTGAGTCCCTGCCATTGGCTCTGGGCCTCCAGAGGTGGGGGGTGTTTCTTACCAAATGCCCCGCTGCTGCTGGATCTTTAGAAAGCACCAGGAAATGGGGCCTTCCCCCATGGCAGACCTGACACAGTTCTACCACATCGGAATGAACGGGACAGGTGGCCGGGTCCCATCTTATTAAACTGTAGATTGCAACCCCATATTACTGAATAGTAGAGATTTCTCAGAGTTTGACAACAGTAAGATGTTACTAAATGCACAATGGCAAAAACAACTCAAAATCTAAGGTGTAATCATCTATGGTATTTTTGAGAGCATATGTCCATGTTGTAGCATATGAGTGTACTGCAGTCTTGTTCTGAATATATAGTGCATTCTTAAGTGTGCAAACTGTTTTTCCACTTAATGCTTCAGGAGACACATGCTGTAGATTCACGTCAATGGCACGTTTGCTGCAGTGATATTGCTGTACATGTAAAATGGTGGCTCTTTAGAAACAAGGAAAAATCCATTTATGTTAACCTGCATTTGTTCCTTAGCAATATTATATTAATGTATTTTTAACCAATGTTTGATTTTCAAAATTGTTTTTTGAGTGTCTTACTGTTGTTTTATAAATTAAGTCATTATATTACACTGACTTAGGGTTAAGTCAGAATTTCCAACAACCTCTCAAAATGACCTAAATATATATTTGCTATTACATATTACATATTTATTCAACATAGTAATCTTAGAGTTGACAATTTTAGAATAAATGTCAGTTCTGAAAAGCTTTGATGATGGTTGATATCCTATCCATTTCAAATACTTAGCCAGTTTTAATTTGTATGCAATAATAACCAAATACATCAAACACAGTAATTCAAGCTAATATTTAATAAATTTAAAATTATATATTTGATAGACATTTAAAAATAAATTTTATTTTTATCAACTATAAATTTTGGTATTTATTCTTATTTTTTATGTCTTATATCTTAAATCATTTAATTCATTTTAGGTAAAAAGAAGTCTAAAATCAGAAAAATTCAGAAACTCTACCTTAGGTGAATTACACAGCACTGGAAACTATGACCTTCATATTATTTGGTTTTATACAGCTTCAGTTTGTGTCAGTAGGTGAATTAAATACTGTGAAGTTGAAATAGTATTTTTCTCAGAAGTTGCTCATGCTATTAGTTTAATTCTTCTTCTCTTTTTAACTGTTCATCTATTCTTCCTTCTCCTCATCTTTCTCTTCCTCCTTCTCTCCTCTACTTCCCCCTCCTCTCCTCTTCCTCCTCCTCCTCCTTTCCTTCATTTTTTGTTTTAAAGTGAGAAGTGAACCTTCTTATTCAAAACAACAGTCTAGTCAGTAATGTGTTTATGACTACTCTAAAAATTGGATTTTAAAGATTGATTCAATCACAGGGTTATATCAAAACTTCATTTTCTTTTAAGGAAGATTTCTATGTTTTTTGATAATAATCCCTGCATTGCTTGAATTCTAGGTCATGTGTGATGTTTCCTGTTTCTACTTCACAGTTAGTATGTTAATTTCTACTACATATCTGCGTTCTTTCTCTTGTTCTTAGAAAGAAGCTTAAATTACTGTGTAAAGACAAAAAAATCATATCAATGATATGAGCAATGTATTTGAAACATACTGTTATCATGTGATGTTTAGCAATTTATACATTTTGAAGCCCAATATTACAGGTTTCTCTTATTTACATGGAGCATCTGAATCATTTTTCCTACCATTGCAACAGACCCTGACATTTAGAGGGTAAGGTTTAATAGTTTTCATAAAGATTATAAGGACTTTGATCAAATACAAACCTTTCCCTCATTACCACTTCTTCACATAACAAAAAAGTAACAAATTTCCAATGTACCTTAATTAAGAGTGGAAGTTCATGTGCCCCTTCCCTCATCCATGTTTGGATATTGTATAGCTTGATCCTGTTTAGATCTTATCCGTGTAGTCACAGTGGCTTATGAGTCCGTGTGTGCAATGGTGTTAGCATGTCAACCAAATGCTGATCCCTATTCTCTATAAATATATAGTCTATACAGTCTTCTGCTTTTCTGTTATTCTGGAGGATTGTATAGATTTTCTACTCAACTGCCTATAGGAGTATTTCACTTCATTTTATCCATATGAGTTTCATATATTTTTATTACTATGTCTGGTTTTTACTTCTGTATACAAGCAACATTTTTTTCTTAACCATTTCCCTCCATTTTATTTATTGATTGCAAATGAGATCTCTCTGTGTATGCTTTCAGTAATTTCTTGGAAGACCTTTGATAATTTACAAATTGATCAAACAAATGAAATCAACTGAAATGAAGAACAAAGCTGTCCTCTGTATCATTCTAGTAAATGTCTATCAGCACTTTCAGAACCAATTAATGAAAAATGCTGTCAGCATGGCTTACTTTAAGCCAGAAACATGATGTTTATCTAACTCCCCAAATTCAGAAAAATTTGATAGTGCTTCTTCCAGGTGTGGTCCTCATTTGCCCTCTAATTACATCAGAGGCAATTTGAGAAGTTCAGGTAGATAATTATGCAGCATTTGACATGTTCTTCTCTAGTATTGTGGGATTAGAATGAATAAAAAGAAATGATCATTAAAAACTGACTGTATTTCAATACTCAGCCATGCACATCAACCAGTTATTCTACATTATTTACCCTTATAGAAACATAAGGGAAAAGAATGTAAGTGAGGAAAATTAGGTACAATTCAGTGACAGTTCTTATGTTGTTTTATCCATACATATGAGAGCAGCACTTCATTGAAGATATTTTATTATAAAACTAAAAAATCTTTTGTATTACATAGTTTTCAGCCTTGTGAAAAAGGAGAGATTTGATTTCATTTATTTTTTTAATGTTTTTAGGAGGAAAGGGGGCTTATGGGACTTTCAGGGAGGGAGGAAACGGGAAAGGGGAAATGATTTTGAATGTAAATTAAAAAAAAAACTTAGAAAATAAAATAAAATTAAAAAAAAACCCATTACATCATTTTCTGTCACTTTCCTCTCTCCAACTTTCTCAAATACTAAAACCCGCAGCTTCTCTATTTCAAATTCATGGCTTCTTTGTTTTAATTGTTGTCACATACACACATAAATACATGTACAAACAATTATGTATATTAAATATATAAATACAACCCATTCAGACAGTACAATGTTACCTGTAGTTTCAGGGTTTCAGAACTGATCGTTTTGTTTCAGATAACCAATCAGTGTTTTCCTCCCTGGGGAAAACTATATGTCCTGCTCTTTGCTTTCCTTAATTGCCTGTGTTTCTCTTTCTTGGGTTAGAACTTGGAGACATACCCCAGTCTTTCCATCACTTCTTCCACTATGAACTCTGAGCTATAGGTACAAGATTTGTATTGTATATGTATCCTTCAGGATTGGGCTCCGGAGCAATTTGAGCTGTGATCATGTATGGTTTTCTGTAATGGTCTCTATTTGTTGCAAAGACAAATTTCCTTGTAGAGGAGTGAGGGCAGAATTTATCTGTGGGTATAACAAATGTTTAGAATACAGTTAGGAATTATACTAATTTAGTAAAGTGGTAATGATGTTACTAGCCATGGGTACTGACTATATTTACAATACCAGTTATGATTTCCCACTCATCGCACTTTGTTGAACTATTGTAGTGGCTTGAATATGCTTAGCCAAGGGAGTGGCACTATTAGGAAGTGTGGCCTTGTTGGAGTAGGTCTGGCCTTGCTAGAGAAAGTGTGTCACTCTGGGGATGGGCTTCCTTAGCTACCTGGAAGCCAATCTTCTCTTATAGGCCTTCAGATGAAGATGTAGAACTCTCAGTTCCTCTTGTACCATGCCTGCCTGGATGATGCCATACTTCCTGCCTTCATAAAAATGGAGTGAACCAGTGAACCTGTAAGCCAGTCCCAATTGAATGTTGTCCTTTATAATTGTTGTTTTGGCTATGGAGTCTGTTCACAGCAATGGAAACCCTAACTAAGACAATTATTCTGTACACTGCTGAAAAACGTGATTAACTGAAAGAATGGATTCCTGATGCTAAAATTTGCTTAATTATATTTCATATAGGTTTTATAGAATCAACTTATTACATTTCATGTAGGTCTTATAGAATCAACTTTATGATTGATTTATTCTTGAGGAATTGGGGTATACGCTTTTCATTCGCAGACAAGTTTGAAATCTATAACGAAGTAATCATACATAAAAACTCAAATAAGTTTCAAAAATTTTAATTTGTCATTATTTTGGGTTATTTCTTAAAATAAAGTATTGGAGAATGAGGTGGCTGAACAAGAATGGCTCCGATAGGCTCATCTAATTGAATGCTTAGCTACCAAGGAGTGGAACATTTAAAAGTATGAGAAGGATTGAGAAGGGAGGCTTGTTAGGAACTGTGTCACTAGAGGTAGGCTTGGAGGTTTCATAAGTTCAAGCCAGGCCCAATGTGTGTATTGCTGCTGATTGATGGTTAGCATGTGGAGCTCGCTGCTAGTTTTTCAGTTCCAGGTCTGCCTGATTGCCATCTGCTCCCTCGCACTTGCCACAGTGATGATTTATGGTCTAAACTTCTGAAGTGTAAGCAAAGCTCCAATTAAATGCTTTCTCCTATAAGAGTTGCTGTGGTCCTGGTTTCTCTTCACAGTGTTACAATGGTGACTAAGACAGAAACATGGAAATGTTTTATTTGTTAATTTGGCATATATATATATATATATATATATATATATATATATACACTTATATGTGTTTAAATGTGTGATAACACACAGAAAGAGAGAAAACTTTATTCAAGAATAAAATATCTTGGTTCAGGGAAGTTCAGATCATGGACATATCTGAAATGTCAAGTGTGTATAGTAAGAACTGATCCCTGAATGTCAATGCCACACACAGTCTGACTCCCGTATTATAGATAAAGGCACCAAGAGGACAGTTAGTCTTATCAAAAGAATTTCTGCCCAGAGGCACTCTCAGTGAGATGATACCCTCTGATCTCACATTACTTTTAGCCTCACATCTTAGAAATTTGGACATAAAGGGTATCAGGAAGGAAATCCATCAGAGTCTCTTTGATATCTTCATAATAACCAAGGTCCCAGAAAGCTGGAACCCATGAAATTTATTCTACTTCTCATTATATAGAAGAAAATAAACTCAGAACATGCCCAAAGTAATATTGGATTGTATTTTGCCGTGCTAAGCTTCCCTCTATTGCCTTTCTTTGCTTTTATAAATGTGTTTATATATGCATTTCAAAGTCTATAATTCAAACATTATTTTAACAGTAATGACAAATTATATATTTTTAAATTAATCACAGTAATAGAATTCTGTGACATTTTCCCCTGTTACTTTTACTATTTAAAATCTAAACATACATATGTTGCTTACAAAATTTCAGTTTGAAATCTCACCTCCAATTAGTACCAATAGTACCCAAATATGAAAGGTGGAGTGTACTTCAGGTACATGCACAGTGAACCTTACTCCCTAGTACCCTAGCACTCTGTCTGCACCTTGCAGATGAACTATCCACTTATTCAGGGATGTCTTTTCTCAAATTAGCACTATTGATATTTTTTCCTAAAGAACATAGGTTTTTATTTTGAATAATTTTAGCAATAAAATTTCTTGTATCATTGTACATGGTAGCTCTGTAAAAGAATGTTCTAGAATTCACTGAATTGTTCTCCATTCTCTACTTTTTCCCCAACAATGTCCAGGGACAGTGATGTTTATTCCTATGTATAGTGCCAAATATAAACCTGTACACTGATCTTCTTATGTTTTTGTATCTTCAATAAAAAATATTCCTTGTAGGAAGAGATAAAAATGTCTGATCCAACACATTATAAATACTGATCATTTGTTTCTTTCTTGAAACATCAAAATCACAATTGCTAGTAGTATTAATAGGTTGCAATTATCACAAAACAAACATAATCTGAGTATCATTCTCTGTAATCCATTTATGCCCCCCTGAAACACTCTATACTTGAGTCAGTAAATATCCCTATGTAACAGTTGAGGAAGTAAATACAAAAAATGTCATGTTACCTGTCTAGTCACATATCCAGTCATCAAAACTCAGATGGATTAATTGTGGCTTCAGAGCCTAATTTCTTCTCATAACCTTTTAAGCTACTAAATTATAATTAATTGTAGTCATCAAATTTTATCTACTTAATATTAGATTTTTGGTTAACTTACAAACAGCATAAAGCATGATGACATATCATACTTGTATCTTTATAATTTGCTCTAAATGACATTCTTCAAATTGAAATTTAATTTAACCTATTTATATATCTTTGAACCAATTTTAATTATATAAAGATTTTATTGCTATATATTAGTTAGAATAATCTCATAATAATTGAACAAACTATTAGTGAATTTTTGCAAAGAAGAGAAATAAAGAGTTATTTGTCCCTTTCGAGTGTCCCATCTTTTAAATTGTAAATTCATTGGTACATTCACTATAGGGTGAAGCAGGAGTGGGTGGGTGGGAGGGGGAACACCCTCTTAGAATCAAAGGGGAGGGGAATGGGATACGAGTTTTGTGGAGGGGAGACTGGGAAGGGGGGGACAACATGTGAAATGTAACTAAATAAAATAATCAATAATAAGTAAATAAAAGCAGAACTACCATGTACCTTGATACAAGAAATTTTATTGTTGGAGTGAAGTAAAAGAAAAATAAACCTATGTTCTTTTGGGAAAAAAAATAGTGTTTATTTGCGATAGTCTCAGTGTGAAAAGCCTCACAAAAGGGCGGTTCAAGTTTGTATTTCTGTAACAAGCATATATACCAGAGTAAACAAATAAGGCATGCTAAATTGTCTAACCTTGTTGATAAAAAAATCATTTGGGAAAAGAATATTTATGTAGAAAAGATAGAGTTTGAGTTTGTCAAAACTGTAAGCATGTTAGCAAGAATCATTGATAGTCCAATCAAAGGTATGGAATAAAGATGGTTAATGGGACAAAGGGGATTGTGGATCTGTTTAAATGTAAATCATTTTTTGTTTGTTTGTTTGTTTTGTTTTTTCGAGACAGGGTTTCTCTGTGCAGCCCTGACTGTCCTGGAACTCACTTTGTAGAACAGGCTGGCCTCGAACTCAAAAATCCTCCTGCCTCTGCCTCCCAAAGGCTGGGATTCAAGGTGTGCGCCACCACTGCCCGGCTTAAATGTAATTCTTTGGGGTGATTCTAATCTTAGTTATCAGGATACCAGCAGTCCAGTCCAATAGTGAGTGAGTACAGGTGTGGCCATTGTTGAGGGCAGAAGAGGCTTCTGTAGCTAAAAGTTGGGAGTGTGATAAGACACTCTAACAGAGGAGAGGAATGAAGTCCAGCTCAGGGTGGACTGACCACAGGTTGGACAGACCAACCTGATTTAGTAGTGGTGCTCTATCCATCAGAAACTACAAGGCTCTGCCAAATTGTCAGAGACAGTGGAAGCAGCAAGACTCAGCTGGAATGGTACACTTGCTCCATGAAATCAAGACAAGCAGAGATCAGTGAAGTGTTCCTCTTAGTGTTTGTGGGGTTCAATTCTTTTCCCACATATCACATACCCTTTGCAACATCTGCTGCAGCAAAACATCACATGTCCTCTCACAAGTCTGCTTCAGCAAAGCAAACTCTTACAAGGCAGCTTTAAGACAGATATTGTATGACACAACTGAATTTCCAAAGAAACCAGAATTGCCACTTCAACTGTAATTTTTCATGAATCATGGATTTATAAATTTGCATATCTATAACTAAACAGACATTTAACAATAAGATTGGATAAAAGTAAGATTGATTGAAAGTAATTCTAAATTTTATACTGTAATAATATTAAAACTTCCCAAGGAATAGTTGTACAATATTAAAAGAAACTCCATGGTTAATTTTTTTATTCTAGGGGTGTGTGTGTGTGTGTGTGTGTGTGTGTGTATGTGTGTGTGTGTGTGTATGTGTGTGTGTGTGTGGTCTTGTACTCACATTTGTTTGGTTTTGCCATTTTTTGTCTTTTGTTTCTTTGATTCAGAATCTTGCTATGTTGCCTTGGTTAGCCTGGAACTTTCTGTATTAGCCACATTTGCTTCAAACTCATAGTGACCAGCTTTTTAATTTTGTTTTTGTTTTTTTTTTTTTGTTGTTGTTGTTCATTTGGACTTTAGTTTTTATTTTGTTCTGATTTTTTACGCACACACACACACACACACAGCATATGTATTTTAGTGAGAGAGAAAGAGAACATGAAGCTGAGTGAAGAGGGAGTTTGGCAGGATTTGGAGGAGTAAGTATTTTAATGGTTATTATTGGGGCACACATGTTACAGTGAATGGGTACAGGTCACTGGATACATTTTAGAGTAGATTTTTTCCCCCCAAAGAACATAGGTCTATTTTTCTTTTAAATCACTTCAATAATAAAATTTCTTGCACCATGGTACATGGTAGCTCTGCTTTCATTCATTTTTTATTGATTATTTTATTTATTTACATTTCAAATATTGTCCTCCTTCCCAGTATCCACTCCAAAAAATCCCCATCCCAACCTCTTTCCCCTTTGACTCTAAAAGGGCAATCCTCCACCCACCTGTCCACTCTTGCCTCACCCTATAGGGCATTTACTGTGGAATTTACCATTTGAAAAGATGGGACACTTGATAGGGACAAATAACTCTTAGTTCTCTTCTTTAGCAAAATTCATTATTAGTTTGTTCAATTATTATCAGATTATTCTTATCTATATTTAATACATAACAATAACATCTTCAAAAAATTAAAGATTGTCTCTTCATACTATATAATCTGTCTGTTGAACTCAGGTCATTAACTTCTGAGTAGAAAGCACCTTTACTTCCTGACCCATATCATCTGTGTATACTCTATAGAAATTACCAACTCACTGAACAAATACTACAAATACCATGTATCAATTGATCTGTTTTAATCAGTGTAGAAGTTATGAGACAGGTACCTCTAATAGCATGCATGCTTTTAGGATTCATATATTTGCTTATTGTTTCCAAACAAGTATGACTTCCTCTTTTATATCCATCTCTATAAGCATAGTAGAAGTTTTCTTTTTAACATTCAAGTGTTGTGAAAAAGTATTATATCATTAAATTTATTTCAGTTATAAAGAAGTCATAGGCATTGTTGAAAATTTCAACTTTCTATGATTTTTTTGTCACAGCTATGCTGATTGTAACTTTTATTGCTGTTGTTTTATTTGGTCTTGTTTTACACAATATTTTAAAAAGTCCCTTATGGGCTCAACCTTAAATGAAAAGCTTATCAATTATAATGCGGCCCTATACTGATTATCAATCACTCCATTGTTGATGCTCTAAAAAATTAACACTGATTTAGTGATGACAATTCTACTTACAGATCTAGAAGTCAGAAATCTGAAATGAGTTCTTCTGGTGAAAGTCAGTTATTCTTCCTGGAGGATCTGAGAAGAAAATTGTTCTTGTTCTCATTTTCCTTCCTTGTAAATTTTCATAGCAGATATTTGCATTCTTTAGCTTCTTCACATGTGGGAACTTTATCTTTGTTGTGCTATACTAGAAGATTTTTTTTCTCAGAATCATATCACATTCTTCAACTTTAATATAAAGTCTCCTACTGAATACTTATATTAAGATACTTACCTTAGTTACATATGCCAAGTCTTTTTGTCATATTAACTATGATTTATAGAATTTAGGGCATAGAAAATACAGTTTGGAGAGGAAACAATAGTGCAGGTATTGCTACATAATAATTGAAATATTCAATTGCTTTAAGGGTACGATAAAAGAATAAAATTATTAGTGTGATCACAATCATTTTGGCTACACTGCTGCCCGCTATGGGTGGCACAAAACCATGAGGGTGAGGAGGTACAAAGAGAATCAATCCATTTCCTGTCTTCATCTACAGAATTTATAAATAAAAGTAACACCTTCCAAGGACAACCCTCCATCAAAGAAAATTGGGAAAAAGCTGTCACTGAACTCAGTGAAAATAGAAACTCGTCTAAGAGATTCTATTTTATTGTTACATAATGAAGAAGAGTCTGGAACACAGAATTAAAAGCAGACCCTGAATGTTATATAAATAATGAAACTTGATAAAATAAGATAAGAGTGAAAATATTTCCTTGAATTGATGTTAGACTGGGGAGTAATTTACATTTTGAAACATGAGAGGGCAACTTAATTAGCTATATGTTGTTAATCTCTCAATAGCTGCTGCTTAAAATAGTTTTGACCTATCAATTACTGCCATGGCCTGGAAAACGAAAATGGAGTGCATTGTATAATGAGATGAGGTTTTAATGTTTTATGCCATGTTTAACTCCAGCAGTCAGTTCTTGTGTGGAAGCGCAGTGAAACTTGATTTTACAGAGTTAAATTACATTTTAAGAGTATCCTTCACTTACCAAATTTTAATCAAGATTTATTTTTATTGAAGACAAGAAATTAGAAAGAACAAAGATGTTCATTGAGTTTATTGCTCTGCTCTAGAGAAATAAAACATGTTAATTAAACCATTACTTCTTATGTGTCTAAACAAGTATATAGGACATTACTTTGCAGTACAGAAGTCACTTCAGGGATAACTTTTGTTGTTTGGAGCAAACAACTAAAGGTACATTATTTTGCTTATATTTCAATGAAAATAGAAAGTAAGAATTCATTATTTTATAAACTTTATATAATATTGAAGATGAAAAATTGCCACTTAACTAAAACATATTATATCAAAATAACAAAGATATTTGTAGTACTATGGTTTTGGGAAATACATAATAATAATAATAAAATATTAATAAAACAAAACAAAGTATAAGGAATAAAGAAGTTTCTGAATTAGAACCCTTACCCTCAAAAGAGATAATAAACTTAGTAGCCAAATAATATTTTCTTTTTTTATATATTTTCTTATAAATACAATAATGTTATTCTCCTGAAGACAATAAATGTACAGAACACTTGTTTTGTTTTACCAATATTGCTTGTCTTGATATGATCACATTGCAATCCAGAGGCTGTGTCTCATTATAGGACGTTTTTTTGTCACTTCATTCTGTGCCATCTTTATCAAGTAAATGAAGGGTATCTGCAAGTGATTTTCTTTAAAGGAATTCCTTGCAAACTTATGACCGAGGCTAAATCCATATTTGAAAATATACACCACAATATACAAATGTTTTTATTATGCATGCTATATATGGTATTGAGTCCTATTCTAAGATTTTATTAAATACAGAAAATCTAGTCCATGATATTTGGCATAAAATTTCCAAACATTTTTGTTCCTGGAATACCTCCCCATAATGTCCCACGACATTTCACAGAACTCTTTGCAAAGATCTTACTTGAGAATTTTGTTGTAACCTTCTCTCCATATGGTGTCCTTTCTGATTTGCCTGACCTTCTGAGAAGTTTATTACTACTACCAGATGCTGAATTCCAGTGGCCAAAATGTGTATTTGGAGAGCTGGTGAGTCTGGACTACACAATTCCTTGCTGTGTTTTGCATGTGTTCTCCATGGCTATTTTCCTATTTGTTCTCTCATTAGCCAAAAAGCCTTATCCAGGTGATTAGAGAAAGAACTGTTTACAAAGATTATACCATTCTCTTTGATTTAGACATAATATTTTCTAATCACCTTGTAAGCTGATGGTAAAACTGCATATATAAATATAATTTCCTTCAATTATATTTGCTCCAAACATTTTGTTGTTTTAAAGCAAGTAAGAATGCATTTAAAATAAGAGCCACTAATGTCATGGATGCTATTTACTAGAACAACATAGCTTGGAATCTGAAAGCATGTAATAGTATATGATAGGCAATTATATTTGTATTATAAAAATATAATTCTTGTAAAGAAATGAAATTTCAAAATTTCTATCAAATGTCAGAATACCATAAGCAAGAAGAAACCAAATCTAAAATAAACTGTACAAGGTACACACAAGCAAATTTAAGATTATATAAATGATCAGAATGCTTAACAGTTTAACATATTTCACACAAAGAACTTAAAGCTTTGCTTATGTATGGTCAATTTTATCAAAAAAATATAAGAGAAGGTATTTGGGCAATTTATTCAGCTCACCAGCTCACATCCATGCTTGGGAGTAATTTTTTGTTTCCTGGAAAAGCATCTATATCAGTTTCATTCCTAATTCAAAAACTATGAGTTTTTCTCTACCTCTCCTCCTATCAGCTGCTGGGAATTTCCCCAAACATGTACTACCTTTCTTGAATTATGTTAAAATTGTCCTTAAGCAAAACAAAAACAATGAAACAAAAACAAAAACAAAAAACAAGGAAAAACAGTGGAGATGGGGTTCAGGAGATGGATTAGTAAGTTAGAGCACTCACTGCCAAAGCATGAGGTCCTGAGTCTGCATTCATGACCCCCACGTGAAAGCTAGACATGACCTACATTCCCTTTACCCTAGTCTTGGAAAGGAAGAAACCTATGTAGGAATTCACTAGAAAGCTAGCCTAACCAATAGGAAAAGTATCAAGTCCTATAACAGATCCTGTCATGAAAGAATATCTATGAGAGAAATAGAAGCCATTGACATGGTTCTCTGATATTTATATCCCTTTGCACATACAGATAAGTATATCCATGGACCTATATGCATATAATATACAAACATTAATGCAACACAGTGGACACCCACACACATAAATGCACACGTGGGTACACAGTATACATGTACACATACAAAAAAATAGAACTGTGTTGCTCTTTCAACCAGATTAAATTAGTATTGGCCTAATGATTTTTATTTTGCCTTTTTAGAAGAATAGTTTCTTGAATTCAAATAACTGTCTTCCTGGTTTCTAGTAGTAAAAGGAAGGGCTCATTATCATTGGAAGTTTTGTTCTAGTTTGTATTGCATATAGCATACGTGGTACAAACTGATTACAAAAAGGTATAATTTTAACTACATGGAAGAAACATACAAATAAAAACAGAGTAGTAAACATTAATTCTAAAGACTTAAAGATAATATTGAGAACATGATTAACTCTTAAGATATGAATTTACTCTTGAAAATATGGATCTCCTTGTATAAAAAAATAAAGCAGATCATTCAATCAAACAAAGGTGATTTTAATTAAAGCACAAAGTATTCACGAAACTTCTTTGAGAAAAAAATCGATAAGGTCTTAAGGCAATATCTTTTTTTAATCAATTAATTTATTTGTTTCCATCCCAAATGCTGCCCGCCTCCTAGTCCCTCTATCATCTAATCCTTCATCCTCCTCCACTTCAGCTCTGCCTCTGAGTACCAAGTCTGTGCAAGATTAGTCTCATCTTCTCTTGCTGAGACCGGAAAAGGCAGCCATATGGACTGCTATATGTGAGTCTGGGCCTTGGACCAGCCCCTGGGTTCTCTTTGGTTGGTAGTTCAATCTCTGAGAACTCCCAGGGCTCCAGGATAGTTGACACTGTTGGTCCTCCTGTAGGGTTTTCATCCCCTTCAGGGCCTACAGTCTTTTAACCTACTCTTCGATAAGGGTCCCCTACTTCCATCCAGTTTGGCTGTGGATACTTGTATCTGTTTCAGTCATCTGCAGGGTAGAGCCTCTCAGAGGACAGTTATGCGAGGCTTCTGTCTGTAAGTATAATGGAGTATCATTAACTGTGTCAAGGTTTGGCGCTTGCCCATTCTCTCTGTCTCTGCACTATCTTTGTTCCTGAATTTCTTGTAGACAGGAGAAATTTTGAGTTAAAAGTTTTGTGAGTAGGTTAGTGTACTTATCCCTCTACTTTGGGCCCTGACTGGCTACAGAAGGTGGCCTCTTCAAGTTCCATGTCCCCAGTGGCATCTTGGTAAGGTTTCCTGAATTGACTCCTGGGAGCCTCCCCAATCTGAGGTCTCAAGGACTTCCATGCCTACCTTGATACACTTGCTCCAACAAGGCCATACCTCCAAATAGTGCCACGCCTTAGGCCAAGCATATTGAAACCACAACAGTAGATAACATATATACTCATAGCAGCTAACATGTTGACATTCTTAGTTTGTTATGACTGCTTTATAAACTGTTGCTACTTTTAAAGGCATACCAAGTCACTTGGAATCATTTTGTAATGTTACACTTTTACCTCAACTTCACGGTTTCAAAATGACACTGTGGTGAAAAGACACTGCCGAAACTCAATTCTACCATCTTTATTTCTAGTGATACTATTAACCTTTCTCCCTGAAATGGTTTACTTTTTTATGTTTCATGTCTACAATGTTAAAAATGATTGGAAGTTTCCAGCAGTATAAGCCTAGCAAACACATTTCCTTAAATTGTATTACTTTTGAGTTTCAAGAAACCACACTGGGGACCAAAACAAAAGGGAACAAAGATCGGTTTTGGCTTTTTTTTTTTTTTCTTTTTGGCTTTTAAAACCCTTTGCTCCTACTATTCAATAGTGAATCAACAGTGAGCATTTGTTTTGCCTGAGGCAAACATGAAATCAGCATTCCTGTTTTAGTTTGTATTGTCTTTTGTCTTTATTAGATAACTCTTGAATAACCATAAAGTCTCTCCTCTGAGGAAACCTTCTGCATCTACCTATGCCCTCACTGCATTTATGCATTTCACCAATGTGATAAGAAATTCATTTACTCAATCTTGTATTGTGAGGAATTCAGTGGTACAGATAAATCTATAGTATGGAACAAAAGAGAAAGAGAACTGCTGAGAAGGATTTATTGTAGGGAGTAGGTATTTCATCCTGCTGCTAATCTGATAGTAGACATAATGACGTATCTCTGCCAAGCTTGTGCTCTCTTAAAGAAGATTCTTGTTTATTGAGGGAAAAATGATTCAGTAACAGATAATTAACTTCACAAGCCCAAAGATGGCTCTGTGAATGATGTCTTTGCCCACAGAATATGAAAACTCTGTATCACACCTTTGCTCAAAAAACAAATGTTAAGCTTCACTAGGATCAGTTGAAAGCAACAAGATATTACAATTAAACAGATTAACTGTGATTAAAAATCAGAAAACGGGAAGCAAAAAGGAGATTCATTTAGGGAGATCTCATACTAAGAGAGCTGATTTATATGATAGCTGCTTCAAGACACACTACTTTGACTTACTAGTTTGTCAATGACAGTATTAAATCATTCCTTTCTCTACTCTAGAGTTTCCTAGAAATTTGCCAGGTTCATAAACTGCCTCGTGGTAAAGACACTACCATGCGGTGAGAAAACTAAGAGATTCATGCAACATTTCACATGGTATAATAATCTTGTCTATTCTCTGGCAATTTATCTAGTTAGCAATCAGCATCAGTCTTCAATCTAGTCATGTTGACTAATTAGTATCCATGTTGGAAAAGTAGTATCCTTCAACCCAGTCTGATGGTGGAGTCTGGGGCTAAAGAGAAATGTGATAATAATACCTTGTGAAGCCTTATTTAAACTACAGTTTTCTGTAGGGCTTACTGGCTGTTGCAAATGGAAGTTTCCTTAACTAGCATTAATTATTTATTACACTTGTTTGTGGTATAGTCACAAATATTTCTAGATTATTATTTTTCAAAATTATGCAGCTTCGTAAATTAGTATTGTATATTTACCAGAATAACCAGGATTTCATTAACATTGATTAGTTAGTTAGGTTTCCTGTGCCAGGCATGTTTTCCCTCTTGATAAGTGGATCTTAAGTCAATTTAGAGAGCTGGTGGTTACTGACAATATATGTGTGTCACTATTTTACCCTTAAGGATATTTATACTATGATGATCACGTGATTCATAGGCATAATTGATGGATAAGATTATTGGTTGGTTCATTCATTTAGAAGCTTGCATAGCACCTTCAAGTACACAGTCAGGACTAGTTCACTGGTTTCTGAGCCCTGTTTCTGATGTGCATAGTGTCTTTAGCAGTAGGGATTTATTTACCTTCCATCACTGGAGAGTAACCAAGAGCAACAATGCTAGGGTATATGTCTTAGGAGTCTTTTGGATGTCTCTGACTTTGGCCCTTTATCAAAAGAGAGTAGCTGAACATTGATCACTGGTGTCTGGGTGTCCTCAACCAATGATAAATTGGGTAAGAGCAGTGAATGATTAGAATCAGTCCAATTGGAAGGCCTCAGAGATGTCTTATAAGCTGTCTATTTGTACAGGAAGTGTTTCACTCAGTCTTTTAACTAAGTACAAGAGTATGACAATGCCTCATTCTAAAGTGACATAAGCATGGCTAATAGATAGCAAAGCCTGAAACCAAGGGAAGTTGATGTACTCTAGTAGTGAACTCCGGAGCAAATCACATAACAAAAGTACGGTTAGACTAAGATGGAGAGAGGAAGACATATATCTATGGGACTTAGTTTGAGACACATAAAGAGAGAACATGACCTGAGAGATTTTTGGAAATTCTTTGAACAACTCTACTTAGGATGAAACTGAAACTGGCTAGGGTGAGGGAAGAAGGACCATATCTACATGTTCACAACCTGACTATCAGGATGTTTTTTTTTTAATTGTACATAATACTTTCCATTGTAACTTTGTGTTGCATGCTAAGCATTTCTTTCCATTGAGTCAGACTTCTTTTTTTAATTACAAGATGAAACTCTAAGATTTCATTTGTAAATATTATTCACAGAAAAATAGTTAAGACTTCCTGGTAGTGTGTTCTTTACCTAATGCTGAATACTGCAAGTGTGTGATCTTCTAAAGCAGATCTGACCTTCAAGAATCATTGGCAAATTCTCATGGCCAGTTGGTAAAGGTTTCCAGACAGATGGTCCCTGCCCTCACTACAATTGTTTTACAGTTCTGTCTGAAAGTACTGATCATATTGGAGACTCTAGAGAGCTGTTGTGCTTGGGATATATCAAAGAGCAACTGTTGAGAAGCAAAGGACTTCCCTGTGTCGTCTCCAGCAACTAAAAATGAGTATCCTACTTTCAAATGCATCATATATGGAGCAATTATGATAAGACTTTTCTCTTTTTATCTTTGGTAGCTACTGGTGCTAAGAGCATCTTATGTTTATTAGCACCTTATTCGATCAGTGGGTGTGGGCTCGAAAGTTGAGAGTTTCTCAACTGTTCGGGTTCTGTTATGTCTGCTACATTTCCTTGTGTCATAGCTGCAATTTTGCTTTTAGGTAAAGCCAGTTTTGTATACAGATAAATGTTGTTTATTTTTTCTCCAAGAAATGAGTGAACAGAGGAGGTAGACATGGAATAGTACTTGTGGTATCCTCTTTCTTGCTGAGATTCTATTGTGTGGGAAGGTATGTCTTCCATAAAATAAAGTAAAAATAAAACAAAACAACCATTCTAACAAATCTCGTCTGAAAAAAATGATTCTCACTGATACAAAGTGAGGAAAATGGAAGTAACATTGGGAAAAACTATAATCCTTTTTCAAAGACAAAACTGAGGAAGTGGTTACAAACAAAATGTATAAGAGCCACGAAGTTCAAGGGAGAGCACTTGTTTTTGATTTGTCATGGAAACAGACAGTCCTCTCCCACTAAATCAATGAAGCCCATTTTTTGTCTTGCTCTGGGAGTCACCAAGTTTCTAAGCCCTTTGTAGAGAGCCTTATTGGGGTATCGTGCTGCCTGGCAGGAACTTGACATTGGTCAAGGACAAGGGCTTCAAGCTGGAATATGACATTCAGGCATAATAGGGAAGTAGGTAAAGGCAGGAATTTTAATCTTAGGGTGGAATGAGTTGAGAAGCAGTCTTCAGGCAAGGTCTTAGGTTTAGATGAGGAAGTAGGATCAGGTATTTTGGTCATTCTGACAAGCCCTTTGTAACAACCCTCACAGAATTTTGCTTATTGCCTTGATGATTTTGTGTTTACTGTCTTGCTTGTTCCTTACTGTACCACTATTGATCTTAATTCCTGCAGGTAATTAAATTGGTATAAAAAGTGGACTTGAGGGCTGGAGAGATGGCTCAGCGGTTAAGAGCACTGACTGCTCTTCCAAAGGTCCTGAGTTCAAATCCCAGCAACCACATGGTGGCTTACAACCATTTGTAACGAGATCTGACGCCCTCTTCTGGAGTGTCTGAAGACAGCTACAGTGTACTCACATATAATAAATAAATCTTTAAAAAAAAAACAAAAAAAAAAATCTTAGCCGGGCGGTGGTGGCACACGCCTTTAATCCCAGCACTTGGGAGGCAGAGGCAGGAGGATTTCTGAGTTCGAGGCCAGCCTGGTCTACAAAGTGAGTTCCAGGACAGCCAAGGCTACACAGAGAAACCCTGTCTCGAAAAAACCAAAAAAAAAAAAAAAAAAAAAAAAAATTGGACTTGAAATTATTAAACCTGCCTTCAGTCTCAGAATTGACTGGGGCCATGCTGCAGTTTTGTCTAATTGTCTCTTTCTTTTTAATCCTTGCTCCTGCACTGGAGAACCTGTTAACTGACTGAGCAGGCTTGGTCAGCCCTTGCGTATAGAAAACTAATTTTCATAACATTTAAAATGGTATCCTGCAGTAAACTATCATATGAAGAATGAAAACCCATTATGTACATAAAGAAGGTGGTGCCCTCAGAATGGATTGGGGCTTCTTTTAGGCACCTGTTTTTCTAGGTACAGTTTCTCTGCAATTGTTTGTGGTCATATCAATTTATCTGATTTTTATTAATAGATTTTCAAACAATTTAGATAAAATCAGTCTAAACAATAGGGAAATATATGTGCACATTTAATTGTCATATAACGAAATACATAGCATGAAAGTACTTGGATATTAAGAGCATGGTGTACTCCAGTCTAATCCATAGGTTTATGGTAAATACTATCTGAGTATTTCTTGGTCACTTCTGTTCATATTTCTTTCTGTTTTCTAAGCTGTGAGTGACCTGCTGATTTGTGTACTTGTCAGAGTGCTGGTTGCCACGCACTGTGCAGCATTTACTGGCCACTTTCTTGAATCAAAGATAGTTTTCCCTATAAGACTCTTCCCTGTATTGTACTAACAGGCCAAAGTCTAGTTTCTTAAATGTTAATCTTCACTATTTTCATATGTTAAAGAGGCAGTTTCTTTTTTATAACTTTTGGTTCTTCAGTGGTATGCTTTGATTCCCCTGCGAATTTTAACTGGATGATAAACATGAAAAAAAAAAAACTTGGTTGATAATCACTTACTGAATGCCAGAGATATTTTATCAGCATTCATTATTTAATTTAAAAACTCTTCTATAATGAGGCCATCTTTGTTAGAGAATAGACAAAAGAGGCTCTGAAATGTGAGATAACTTGCAAAGGGCATGGTAAACTAAGATTATGACTCCTAGCAATGTCAGAGAAGCTATGGCAATGAAGTCTCATCAACATGGCTATCTTAATTTCCTCAACAACAAAGACAGCAATGGGCAAGTTAACATGCAAAGGAAAAGCTCATAGTGCCTCAACCCTTGACAGAGAATATGGGAAATTGAGAAATTCTGAGAGTGGAAGAAATGTATAATTCCAGGAAAGAGGGCCACTGGTAGGTTTTCAATATCAAGTAGTCAGCTTTATATCATACACATACAGGTAAAATTGTAAGATATATATATATATATCATATATATATATGATATATATATAATGATATAATTATATTCTAATTTTTAAAAATATAACTAATTACTTCAAAAACCTATACAAAAACTGTGGAAGTACAAGTAATCATTCTTATTAGTAGTCAATAACTGGGTGGACTGTCAGCATGTGAGAGGCTACCAGGACTCAATGGTGATGGCATTAGCCTAAATGCCCAACAGTGGAGAGATGGAACTGGAAGAGACCATCTCCAGTAGATAGATATAACCCTCAGATGAGGTAGGGGACTGTTCATCCATCTTCAAAAATTTTTAACTCAGAATTGTTCCTGTCTAAAGGAAATGGAGGGACAAAAATGGAGCTGAGTCTGAAAGAAAGGCCACCCAGTTACAGGCCCAACTATTCACCCCATGTGCACACAGCACAACCTGACATTAGTACTGAGGCCATATTGTACATGCAGACATGATCTTGGCAAGGCTGCCCTTTGAGAGACTCTACCGGAAACTTACTGAGACAAATGCTGATACTTTCAGCCAACCATTGAATTGAGGTCGAGGACCAATACGGAAGAGTTAGAGAAAGGACTGAAGCAGCTGAAGAGGATTGCAACTGCATAGGAAGAACAACAGTGTCAACTAACCTGGACCCCTCAGAGCTACCAGAGACTAAGCCAAAAACCAAGGTGCAAAAATGGATTGGTTCAAGGTCCAGGGCATATGAGTAGTAGAGGACTTCCTTGTAAGGTCTCGATAGGAGAGCATGCACTTAGTCCTGTGGAAACTTGATGACTCAGAGAAGAGGGATATTAGTGGGAGCAAGGTAGGCATGGGTAGGCAAGTGGGGGAGCACCTTCTCAGAAGCCGGAGAGGGGCTGAAGAACTCTAAGTAGGTGACCTGGAAAGGGGACAAATTTTGGAATGTAAATAAATTAAATAAAAGAAAAGCCCAAAATGAAAGAAAAAAAAACATTAATAACAGTAGAAGATAGGGAACACTCAGAGTTATCAATAACTGACTCTTGTTCCCTGGGTATCAATAAAAGGTAAATGATGTGAATAAAAAAGGGTTTATAACTGTTAGAATATGCGCAAGATATATTGCTACATTGAATCATCTGTATTCTAGTTACAAATTTCCTAATATACGACAATGTTACTTGGCATAATTCTGCAAATATGATGTGAAGAGAATAAACATCCTGTACTTTCTCCTATCATCATATACAGACATAAAAAATTCTGCACACATCTTTGACTATCTGTGAAAGCAGAGGCTTTCTAGAGAAGTTTAGTGCCATAGGGATTAGAGAGCGATGTAAGAAGAGGAAGAATGAGAGCAGTGCTTCCCCAAATTCCCACAGGTAGGTCTCAGAGCTTGCAGGGGGGTGGTGGGGGGGATCTTCTAACAACAGCTGGGGTAAGGAAGAATCACTGAAGCCTAGCTGACTTATATCTCTGCAGAATGCCACTTAGGAGGAGTTATGAACGACAGTGAAAGCTATCTCAAATCTATTTTGATGTCACTTTTCAATTCATAGATAGCAGTTCAGTAAGATTATCTCTCAAAGGAATTCATTGCATTTGCATCATTGACTGGAGATAATCTGAACAGCGAGAGAAAGCTACAAACAGTGAGTTTGACCAAGGTGTCATTTCATGAGATTTTTTTTCCCCTTCACACCCCAACGCATCAGAAAAGGTAGACTCCAATAACAGAAAGAAGAAAATAATACCTAAAAATAAAGCAAGAAAAGCCATCACTCCAATACCAATTTCCAAGTTAAAGAGATGTAAAACTGAAAGAACATACACTGCCTCAGTCCTATTTCAAATTCTGAGACTAAACCTGATGTTCAACTGCCACTTAAAAAGAGAAGAGGATAGAGCATTTGAATTTCAGCTAGAAGTTTAAAGAGGGAGCATTCTGAAATGAATAACAGGAAATACATATGAGATGCTTAGAAAATTATATAATAGTTCAAATACTGATTTTTCATTTAGTATGGAATAAAGATTCCACATTATTGAATTGGAGGTAAACTAAATCCAAAGACAAAATCTAAATAATAAATATAAACAAAATCACTATATTTAAACTTATTCAGTTCACTCTGTCATGTTTTATAAACTCAGAGAACATCGAATGAAAAAGTATAGCTCACACAGAATGCTGTGCTGGACATTTTACAGGAACTTACCAAGAGCAAAGGAATGTATATATCCACTATAAAAATTGCATTATGAATTGAGGTTTTTATGTTTTGATTCTCTCAAGATGATATTGTAAATTTGTGAAATTATTTGAGAGTCACTCATAAGAGTCAATCATAGAAATTACAGCAAAGAAAATAAGTAAGAAGCTTAAAAAACGAACAAACAAAAAACAAAACAAGTGGAACTCAATTCAACTAGGACAATGTGTGGACCCAAGAATTGGATTATTTTTCCAATGTCTTATCAACAGTTAGTGACAGATTCTAGAGAGAGATCTGAGTCAATTTTCCAGACTTTCTAGCTGCAATGCTTTATAGACAATGTCAGGTGAACGTCTCAGGCATGCCACTAACACTGAACCACTGTGTTTTAAAATAATCATTCACAGAATCTGGGTGGGGTACCAGTAACTGGTATCCATTACTATGCATACCATTCACATATACTGTTTGTCAAGATCATTTTCCTCCGTCCTCTAACATTTTCAAGATTGCGGCTAATGAACTGTCATAGCTTCTGCTCTCTACTTTACACAAACTAGAGACACCTGGGATGAGTGTACTTCAGTTGAGAGATTTTCTTCATCAAATTAGCCTGTGGCATTTTCTTGATTGCTGTTTGATAGAGGTGTACCTAGCCAACTGTGGGCAGTGCCAAACCTGTTCATGAATTCCTGAGTTATACAAAACACATAACTAAACATGAGCCTGCAAGAAGCAACATTCCTCTATGGTCTCAGCTTCAGTTTCTGCCTCTAGGTTCTTGCTTTGATAAGCTGCAAAATGAAATAAATCCACTTCTCTCTAAAATGTATTTTCAGTCACGATGTCACATCCAAGGGTAACAAATTCGGACAAAAATTTTCCTTGAAATGTAACAGAAAAATGTGAAAAGACGAACAAAATATCTTAATATAGAAAGATCCATCCCATATAGAGTAACTAAACCGAGACACTATTGTGGATGTCAACAAGTGCTTGCTGACAGGAGCCTGATATAGCTGTCTCCTGAGAGACCCTGCCAGTGCTTGACAAATACAGACGGGGATGCTTTCAGCCAACCATTGATCTGAGCACAGGGTCTCCAATGGAGGAGCTAGAGAAAGAACCCAAGGAGCTGAAGAGGTTTGCAGCCCCACAGGAGGCTGCATTATGAACCAACCAGTACCCCAGAGCTTCCAGGGACTTAAATACCAACCTCAGAGCCAGGTCAGGGAAGCTGTAGTGGGGAGGTTAGTGAGCAGGAGGAGGGGGGATGGGATAGGGTATTTGCAGAGGGGATACATGGAAAGGGGATAACATTTGAATTGTAAATAAAATATCTAAGAAAAAAAGGAAAAAGGAAAGAAAGATGACTAGAATTTCTTCATGTCTTTCTTCTTAACTAATACCAAGCATCCATGAGTTTTTTCATAGATTTTAATCAAACACAAATAGCAGTTTGTGTTACTACTGTATGAAATTCTACTAATGTGTGAATAGCATTATTAAGGTATAAAATCCCTGTAGTGTTGAATTTCATTTTCCAAAAAACAGAGACATTTTTTTTCACGCAAAATGTCTGTGTCCAGTGGATAATTCTGGTCTTCAAATTAGATAAAAATTTTCATTTTCTTTTCAGTTTGTTAATATACTTCTGACTTCCTACTATTTAAATTCATTAATTGTAAAAACAGAATATTTCACTAACTGACAGTCTATGCATTGCTTCTAAGAATATGACATTTGATTCACCATCCATAGACTACTGAGGCCAGGGAGTGTCATATCAGTTTTGTTAATATGATAATTGTATGTTCCTTTTTTGAATGGTCGATTTCAAAAGAATGATCTATTTCTTTGAAAGCCTATTCCAAAGACCATAAGGTCCCAGTCTAAAAGAATCAAATTTCACTGACTTTTCAACTATGTGAAGATCTGTTCATTGGTGCATTTCTTAGGGTAATCCTGTAAATGGAATCAGCTTGTTGGTTATCATATTTGATGAATAAATATAAACCAGCTTATTCATTTCTTGTCTCCCAAGGCAATTCTAGCATTTTCAGTTAAAGTCTCCTTAAAAATCTAGGTTTTGTCTTTTTTCTTTTATTCCATTTTTTATGTTAAAGAGACCATCAGCTTGATCATATGCTTACATCTAGGTGATATCATGAGGGTATTAATAGTAAAGTTATAAAAGAAAAGCTGTAACTAGAAAATTTGACTATTAATAGTGATATAAATAACCCATGTCTTTTTTTTTCTATTTTTTTAATTTACATTCCCAATGATTTCCCCTCTCCCAGTTCCTCCCTCCCCGAAAGTTCCATAAGCCCTCTTCCCCCCCACCCCTGTTCCCCATTCAACCCCCTCTCACTTCTCTGTCCTGGCATTCCCCTACATCCAGTCTTTCCAGGACCAGGGGTCTCTCCTTCCATCTTCTTGGAAATCTATTAATATGTGAATCAATTGTGTCTTTCTAGAACTGTCACTGCACATCTTCAGTCTTGATCTCCTGGTTTAAATAGCCACAGTAGACACTGTATTTTCTTATAAAGTCTTAATAAGAAATGATCAGTCTCATATAATAAATTATAAGCTATGGGGAAACAGTAATTTTTCATCTGATGTGATTGCCTTCTGTAGTAATGTTGCAACTTGTTAGGCAAAGATGTGTTCTCTAATACATGGATTGAATAAAAGTCATGTCTTTGTGAGATTATATTAATAAACAACTGTTATAGTTAAAAGTACACTGTAGTGAATTGAACAGTTTCGCTGCCAAATTTATGTCTACCCAGAATATGTCTATTTGGAAATAAAATTTATGTGAATGGAATCAGGGCTACCTTCTAGTAGGCTCTAAACTCTATACTTTGTCATTGTAAGTGAAAGGAGAGGCAAGTTTAGATGCAGACATGTACGGAATCACATATTGTTGAAAGCCAACAGATGATGAAAGCAGAGCTTCAAAGGATGTCAAAAATTGTAGGACAATGAATTCTAAAAATTCCTGGAAATGCAGATGAGAAAGAAGCAAGAAGCATTCTTCTCTGGCATTTCTGTGCTTACACATTATTTTCATCCATATAGACAGTAGTGTGAGAGGAAAAATAATAATTTTCTGTTTCTTTCAGTTGGTTATAACATCATTAGAAAAGTAAGGCAGGGAGAGAAGAAAACCACTAAGTGTGGTAACAAGTTAGGAAAAAATGAACCTTAATTATGTTTGGGAATTCTATGACTCAGTAGAGAACCCATGGACTATTTATTTACTTATGCTGACAAATGTAGATGTTATATAATATATAATTACCTACAAATTCCATATAATTTAATGTTATTTTTCATGAGTTTTTTTTTATTCTCTATTTTGGCCATGTTGTGTTCTTAAATATATAGTCACACAGTTACTCAGAGAAAGTTGTTATGTATGAAGAGACAATGGTGAAGTAATGCAGCCCTTATAGGAATAGAAATAGTTATGAGTCAGTAAGAAATATGTATATCCTGACCATTTCTGAGACATATAATCAAATATGTTTATATTATTTATTAGATAAAAGTATAAGTACCATGTAAATATAGATCTCCTAACACTATAAACCTTAAGTTTAGTTAGTTTGTACTAGATGAGCTTGTAGCAGACTGGGTCCTGCCTACTGATACTCTGTTGACAATTCTATAGAAAATTAGTCCTTGACAGTTTAGAAGACTCTTCCTCACTACTGTGTTGATGTATTTGATACTCAGATTATCTCATAAACATCAGTGGTCTTTCCACAAAAACTAATTCCTCACCTTGTGGTTTGTTGTGAGATAGTCTCCCCTAAACAGATGGTGGTTGTTTAGTGGAGGTTTCCAGGATCAATCACATTGCCAGTGTTAATCCTTTCCCAGAGCAAGCACACATGCCAAAACCATCCTGGTCTCAATTCACTTTGGACCAGGATGGAGCTGGTCTTGATTATTCATTCAGGGGCTCCCAGATCCCTAATTGCTCTTTACACTATGCACTGCTGATGTCTCTCAACTAGAGAGAATTGTTTTTCATCAGAGATGTACTCATAGTATTAAATTTAAAGAAGAAAATTGCTTATTTCTTTTTCTCCCAGGAGGTCTTTTGTTTGCATAAACTTATCCACCACTTCAGAGTGACCCTTTTATGTTCCATGCCAAAGGATATTAGAGGGAATTTTATTAATGATATAAATTTTGTTCTTATATAAACTTCAAATAACTCCAAATATACTTATTCTTAAAAATACACTAATGAATTCAATTAGTCATAAGAGGAAATAGACATGAAAATAAAAGTAGATTGATTTTTAGATTCAACAAAGTTTTTAAGAAAATAATGTGACTTTTCCTATTTGATCTCAATATAAAAATGATTTATATTGAACAATTCAGCTATTATAAACAGGGACAACATGAATTTTCAAGGCAAATGGATGGAACTAGAAAATATCATCCTAAGTAAGTAATCCATACCCCAAAAGATATGCATGGTATGTACTCACTGATAAGTGGATATTAGCCATAAAATAGAGAATACCCATGTTATACAACACAGACTCAAAGAAGTTATACAAGGAGGAAGGTCCAAATAGGATGCTCGAATCCCATTTAGAAGGAGAAACAAAAGAGTAATGGGAGACAGATGGAGGGAGGGACCTGGGTGTGAGGGGGAGAGGGAGAGGAATAGGGAAGCAGGATTCAGGCATGGACAGAGACAGGAGGGCCAAGAGAATAAATATGCAGCTGTTTGGGCAGAGGGGTGTTGGGGATGGAGGAATTCTTTAGGAAGTCACAGAGACCTAAGGTGAAGACAGTTCCCAGAAGTCAACATGAGTGAAATGCCCAACAGTGGGAATATGGAAGCTGAAGGGAACACCTGTAGTAGCCAGACAGGACCCCAAATGGATTGATAGGGTCACCAACCCACCTACAAATTCTACCTAAATTTGGTTCTGTCTAAAATAAAGGGACAAAGATGAATCAGAAACTGAAGGAATGGCCGACCAGTGCCTTGCCCAGTTTGAGACCCATCCCTTGGACAGGCACTGATCCATGGTACTATTTGTGATACCATGCTATGCTATGGACAGAAGCCTAACATAGCTGCTAAGAGATTCTACCCAGCAGTTAAGACAGATGTAGATACAGCTAAGCTTCGAACTGAGGTTGGGTCCCCCTGTCCAAGAGTTAGGGAAAGGATTGAAGGCCCTCGAGAAGGTGGCAACCCCACAGGAAGACCAATAGTGTTAACTAACCCGAACCCCTCTTAACTGCCAAAGACTGAGACACCAAAGAGCACATATGGGCTGCTCTGAGGCCCTTGACACATACATAGCAGAGAACTGCCTTGTCTGGCCTCCATGGGAGAGGATGCAATTAATCCTGCAGAGACTTGGTGCTCCAGGGTGGGGAGGGGTGGCTATCATAGGTGAAGGAGAGGGGTAATGGAGTAGGAAATCTTCAAGGGTTTCAGCATTAGGGATATAAATAAATAAATAAATAAATAAATAAATAAAATGTTTTCTCATTTCCTTTTACATTATTCTTGGTGCTGGTTGTAAAATAAAACACATTCTCTGTTGAAACAGAATTGCAATTCAAAGGGAAGAGATTAAAAATAGAACTGTCAAATAACATAAATTATAGCCAAAACCATTAACAAAGGAAGTCTGCAGAATGGAAAGTTGAAATAGTCAATATATTCCAGATGATTTTCTGGGAGACATGTAAGAAGATTATTTTTGATAGATGGAATGATTTTCTTTTTTTCTCTTTTTTTATTAGATATATTCTTTATTTACACTTCAAATAATTTCTCCTTTCCTGATTCCCCAACCCCCACCCTCGCCCTGAAAATCCCATAAGCCATCTACCCTTCCCCTGTTCCCCAATCAACCCCATCCCACTCCCCTGTCCTGGTATTTCCTTACACTGCTGTATCAACCCTTTCCAGGACCAGGGGACTCTCCTTCCTTTGATGTCCTACAAGGACATTCTTTGCTGCCTATGCATCTGGAGCCATGGGTAACACCATGTGTAATACCTGATTGATGCTTTGTCCCTGGGAGCTCTGGGAGTCCTGTGGTGCTGAAAACCCATTAGCTTCTTAGGTCCTTTCTCTAACTCCCCCATTGGGGACTCTGTGCTCAATTCTATGACTGACTGAGAGTGTCCTGCTCTGTATTTGTCATGCATTAACAGAGCTTCCCAGGTGACAGCTATATCCTGCTCTGGCCAGAAAGTACTTGTGGGTATCGATAATAGTGTCTGGGTTTTGTAACTGTATATGGGATGGATCCTTGGGTGGGGTCGTCTCTGGATGATCTTTCCCTCAGACTCTGCTCCACACTTTGTCTCTGTATCTCCTTCTGTTGGCATTTTGTTCCCCCTTCTAAGAAGGACCAAAATATCAGTTTCTGTGAGGCAAAGGACACTGTCAATAGGACAACCAACAAATTGGGAAAATATCTTTACTGACCTTATATCTGACAGAGGGCTAATAGCCAATATACACAAGGAACTCAAGAAGTTAGACTCCAGAGAGCCAAATAACCCTATTAAAAAAGGGGTTCAGAGCTAAACAAAGAATTTTCCCCTGAGGAATATCAAATGGCTGAGAAGCACATAAAGAAATGTTCAACATCCTTAGTCAACAGGGAAATGCAAATCAAAACAACCATGAGATTTCACCTCACACTTAGTCAGATCATTCTGACTAAGATCAAAAACTCAGGAGAGAGCAGGTGCTGGTGAGGATATGGAGAAGGAGGAACACTCCTCCACTGCTGGTGGAATTGCAAGCTGGTACAACCACTCAGGAAATCAGTCTGGCGGTTCATCAGAAAACTGGGCATAATACTACTGGAAGACCCTGTTATATCACTCCTGGGCATATACCCAGAGAATTCCCCAGCATGTAATAGGAACACATGCTCCACTATGTTCATAGCAGCCCTACTTAAAACAGCCAGAAGCTAGAAAGAACCCAGATGTCCCTCAACGGAGGAATGGATTCAAAAAATGTGGTATATTTACACTATGGAATACTACTCAGCTATTAAAAACAATGAATTCATGAAATTCTTAGGCAAATGAGTGGAACTGGAAAAATATGCTAAGTGAGGTAACCCAATCACAAAAGAACACACATGGTATGCACTCACTGATAAGTGGATATTAGCCCAGAAGCTTGGAATACCCAAGACACAATTCACATATCAAATGATGCCCAAGAAGATGGAATGATTTTCAGGACTGTAGGATAAAAGCAGCAAATAATACAAAGAGGATGTATAAAACTTATTCTTGGGAGATTTAAACTTTATGTATTCTGGAAGTAGGAAGAAGAACTGAAGCTATGGGCTTACATATAAATAAGGTTGGAGTGCTCTGAAGATTTTAAAGGTGATGATAAGAAATATTTTTCCCAAATAAAACAGATTAACCAATTGGATAGTGTACTGGCTGGTTTTGTGGATCACCTTGACACAGGCTGGAGTTATCACAGAGAAAGGCGCTTCAGTTGGGGGAGTGTCTTCATGAGATCCAGCTGTGGGCATTTTCTTTTTTTTTTTTTTTTTTTTTTTTTTAATTTAATTTAATTTTATTTTTTTAATTTACATTCCAAATCACTTCCCCTTTCCCGTTTCCTCCCTCCCCGAAAGTCCCATAAGCCCCCTTCCCTCCCTCTTTTCTCCGTTCAACCCCCTCTCATTACTCTGTCCTGGCGTTCCCCTACATCCAGTCTTTCCAGGACCAGGGGTCTCTCCTTCCATCTTTTTAGAAATCTATTGATATGCTGATTGTGTCTAGGGTATTCTGAGATTCTGGGTCAATATCCCCTTATCAGTGACTTCATACCATGTGTGATCTTTTGTGATTGGGTTACCTCACTAAGGATGATATTTTCAAGTTCTGACCATTTGCCTAGGAATTTCGTGAATTCATTGTTTTTAATTGCAGAGTAGTATTCCATTGTGTAAATATACCACATCTTCTGAATCCATTCCTCCGTTGAGGGACATCTGGGTTCTTTCCAGCTTCTGGCTATTATAAATAAGGCTGCTATGAATATAGTGGAGCATGTGTCCTTATTGCATGCAGGTAAAGTCTCTGGGTATATGCCCAGGAGTGGTATAGCCGGATCCTCCGGAAGTGTCATGCCCAGTTTTCTGAGGAGCCGCCAGACTGCTTTCCAGAGTGGTTGTACCAGCCTGCAATTCCACCAGCAGTGGAGGAGTGTTCCTCTTTCTCCACATCCTCGCCAACAACTGCTGTCTCCTGTGTTTTTGATCTTAGCCATCCTGACTGGTGTGAGATGGAATCTCAGGGTTGTTTTGATTTGCATTTCCCTAATGACTAAGGATGATGAACATCTCTTTAGGTGCTTCTCAGCCATTAGATATTCTTCAGGTGAGAACTCTTTGTGTAGCTCTGTACCCCATTTTTTAATAGGGTTACTTGCCTCTCTGGAGTTTAACTTCTTGAGTTCTTTGTATATCTTGGATATTAGCCCTCTGTCGGATGTAAGGTTGGTAAAGATCATTTCCCAGTTAGTTGGTTGCCGCTTTGTCTTTTTGACGGTGTCTTTTGCCTTGCAAAAACTTTGTAATTTAATGAGGTCCCATTTGTCTATTCTTGATCTTAGAGCATAAGCTATTGGAGTTCTGTTCAGGAAATTCTCCCCTGTGCCCATATGTTCAAGGTTCTTCCCTAGTTTCCCTTCTATTAGTTTCAGTGTGTCTGGTTTTATGTGGAGATCTTTGATCCACTTAGAATTGAGCTTAGTGCAAGGAGATAAGGATGGGTCAATTTGCATTCTTCTGCATGTTGACCTCCAGCTGAGCCAGCACCATTTGTTGAAAAGGCTATCTTTTTTCCACTGGATGGTTTTAGCTCCTTTGTCAAAGATCAAGTGACCATAGGAGTGTGGATTCATTTCTGGGTCTTCAATTCTGTTCCATTGATCTACATGTCTGTTACTGTACCAATACCATGCAGTTTTTAACACTATTGCTCTGTAGTACAGCTTGAGGTCCGGGATACTGATTCCCCCAGAGGTTCTTTTACTCTTGAGAATAGTTTTAGCTATTCTGGGTTTTCTGTTATTCCAGATGAATTTTTGAATTGCTCTTTCTAACTCTATGAAGAATTGAGTTGGGATTTTGATGGGGATTGCATTGAATCTGTGTATTACTTTTGGTAAGATGCTCATTTTTACTATATTAATCCTGCCAATCCATGAGCATGGCAGATTTTTCCATCTTCCGAGGTCTTCTTCAATTTCTTTCTTCAGAGACTTGAAGTTCTTGTCATACAGATCTTTCACTTGTTTGGTTAGCGTCACGCCAAGATACTTAATATGGTTTGTGGCTATCGTAAAGGGTATTATTTCTCTTACTTCTTTCTCAGCCTGCTTATCCTTTGAGTATAGGAAGGCTTCTGACTTGCTTGAGTTGATTTTATATCCGGCCACTTTGCTGAAGTCGTTTATCAGCTGTAGGAGTTCTCTGGTGGAGTTCTTTGGGTCGCTTATGTATACTATCATATCGTCTGCAAATAGTGATAGTTTGACTTCTTCCTTTCCAATTTGTATCCCTTTGACCTCTTTTTCTTGTCTAATTGCTCTAGCTAGAACTTCAAGTACTATATTGAAAAGATATGGAGAGAGAGGGCAGCCTTGTCTAGTCCCTGATTTTAGTGGGATTGCTTCAAGTTTCTCTCCGTTTAGATTGATGCTGGCTACTGGTTTGCTGTAAATTGCTTTTACTATGTTTAGATATGGGCCTTGAATTCCTGATCTTTCCAAGACCTTTAGCATGAAAGGATGCTGAATTTTGTCAAATGCTTTCTCAGCATCTAATGAGATGACCATGTGGTTTTTTTCTTTGAGATTGTTTATGTAGTGGATTACATTGATGGATTTCCTTATATTGAACCATCCCTGCATCCCTGGGATGAAGCCTACTTGATCGTGGTGAATGATCGTTTTGATGTGTTCTTGGATTCGGTTGGCAAGAATTTTATTGAGTATTTTTGCATCGATATTCATAAGAGAGATTGGCCTGAGATTCTCTTTCTTTGTCGGATCTTTGTGTGCTTTTGGTATTAGTGTAATTGTGGCTTCATAGAACGAGTTGGGTAGTGTTCCTTCTGTTTCTATTTTGTGGAACAGTTTGAAGAGTATTGGTGTTAGGTCTTCTTTGAAGGTCTGATAGAATTCTGCACTAAAACCATCTGGACCTGTGCTTTTTTTGGTTGGAAGACTTCCAATGACAACTTCTATTTCTTCAGGGGTTATAGGACGGTTTAGATGGTCTATTTGATCCTGATTTAATTTTGGTACTTGGTATCTGTCAAGGAAATTGTCCATTTCCTCAAGATTTTCTAGTTGTGTTGAATACAGGTTTTTGTAGTAGGATCTGATGATTTTTTGAATTTCCTCAGTTTCTGTTGTTATCTCTCCCTTTTCGTTTCTGATTTTATTAATTTGGATACTATCTCTGTGCCCTCTGGTTAGTCTGGCTAAGGGCTTATCTATCTTGTTGATTTTCTCAAAGAACCAACTCCTCGTTTTGTTGATTCTTTGTATGGTTTTATTTGTTTCTACTTGATTGATTTCAGCCCTGAGTTTGATGATTTCCTGCCTTCTACTCCTCTTTGGTGTATTTGCTTCTTTTTGTTCCAGGGCTTTCAGGTGTGCCATTAAGCTGTTAGTGTATGCTGTCTCCCGTTTCTGTGGGCATTTTCTTAATTAATGATCAATGGGGAAGGTCCTCTTGTGGGTAGTACCATATCTGGGCTCGTAGTCTTGTTTTCTATAAGAGAGCAGGCTGAGCAAGCCAGGGGAAACAAGTCAGTAAGCAACATCCCTCCATGGCCTCTGCATCAGCTCCTGCTTCCTGACCTGCTTGAGTTCTGTCCTGATTTCCTTTGGTGATGAACAGCAGTGTGGAAGTGTAAGCTGAATAAACTCTTTCCTCACCAACTTGCTTTTTGGTCATGATTTTTTTGTGCAGGAATAGAAAGCCTGACTAAGACACATTGGTACCAGCATAGTGGGGTATTCCTGAGAGAACCACATCATGTTTTGGGGAGAACTGTGGAAGTACTTTGGAACTTTGGGCTATATGATCTATTCAGTGTTAAGAGCTGTGTGTAAGAGTTTGGAAGATAATGTTGAGAACAGTGTAGAAGATGGAGGCCTGGCTTGTGAAATTTCAGAGGGAAGATTAAAGACTCTTATCAGGGTAATGTTTTGATTGTGAAGATTCTATGGTTTTGGTTAGCTGGGGCTGAAGAATCTGCTGTGTTTAACAAGATACCAGAACTACTAAAGCAAACCTTTGTGTTACTGGGACTATTGATGCTGGTTAGCTGGAGCTAAGAAATTAGTGGTGATTAAGAAGAGACCAAGATCACTGAGGTGCAATCTTCTGTGAAGTGTTTTCTGAGAGTATAGAGGCTGTGTTCCAGAGATAGCTAAGGTCATACCTTTTGCTGTGGCTGGACATGGTGATGTGTAAACGTCACCCAGGTGGTTCTGGGTTTGAAGGCATGAAGGGATCATGAAGAGCAGCTAAGGCTCAGCACTATGAAGCCATGGAAGGTTATTGGTGAGGATGCAGCTTCAGTTGCAATTGATGACCCAGAACTGAAGGGGTCATGCAAAGGAGCTGAGGCTTGGCACCATGAAAAGAGCCTATGAGAGGATATTGGTGATGCCTAGTTACAGTGTAGGACAGCAATGTTTTGGAGATGTCAGTGCCATGAGTTGACCACCAAAAACAGCAGAAGCAGTGGAGTACAGGCAGCTGGAGCCTAGAAGACAAGCTGTGTGCTACAAAGGGCCGAGCTGGAGAGGTGACCCAAACCTTTTAAGGAGCCCAGAAGATCATTAGATCACAGACATTGGACTGTTGGAATTTGATTTTTGCTTTTGATTGTGACTATGCCCTGATATTTTTCCCTCTTGAAGGAAGAAAGTATTTTAGTGGAGTCCACAGTTAAGAGACTGGATTTTTAAAAGACTTTGAATTTTAAAAGGTATTGGATATTTTAAAGGGATTGAACTTTTAATATGCAAAGACTGTGGGACTTTTAAAGTTACTTAGATCCTTTCCTCCACAACTTGCTTTTTGGTCATGATTTTTGTGCAGGAATAGAACTCCTGACTAAGACAGATAGTGATATGATTTATCTTTGAGGATCATTCTGCTCTTTGTACAAAACATTGAATGACCCATTTGAGGAAGCAAAAGACACTTAAGATGCCATGACTGTTTCTCAAGAGAGAGTGTCCAAACAAACATTGTTAATTGGTAGGTGCTAAGGTTGATGACTGTTGTTTTTTAAGTTCCATTTGAGTTTTTAGTAATTATATCATACAACTTGATGGACTATGACTGTGTAAAGGCAGTGCATGGGTTGTGAACCACACACTTCATATTGATTAAGTAAGCATGAGTTTCCTCTTTCTAATTTCCACCCTAGAAAATAATTCTTTTTTTTTTTTTGGCTTTGAAAAAGACTTTAATTTTCCCTCTGAAATGTCACAAGCCAGGCTTCCATTGTCTGTACTGTGGCTTATCATTCTTATCTTTCTTCTTTTTTTTTTTTAATTTTATTTTCTAAGTTTTTTTTAATTTACATTCCAAATCATTTCCCCTTTCCCGTTTCCTCCCTCCCCGAAAGTCCCATAAGCCCCTTCCCTCCCTCTTTTCCCCATTCAACCCCCTCTCGCTTCTCTGTCCTGGCATTCCCCTACTTCCAGTCTTTCCAGGACTAGGGGTCTCTCCTTCCATCTTCTTAGAAATCTATTGATATGCGAAATGTGTCTAGGGTATTCCGAGATTCTGGGTCAATATCCCCTTATCAGTGACTGCATACCATGTGTGTTCTTTTGTGATTGGGTTACCTCACTAAGGATGATATTTTCAAGATCTGACCATTTGCCTAGGAATTTCGTGAATTCATTGTTTTTAATTGCAGAGTAGTATTCCATTGTGTAAATATACCACATCTTCTGAATCCATTCCTCCGTTGAGGGACATCTGGGTTCTTTCCAGCTTCTGGCTATTATAAATAAGGCTGCTATGAACATAGTGGAGCATGTGTCCTTATTGCATGCAGGTAAAGCCTCTGGGTATATGCCCAGGAGTGGTATAGCTGGATCATCCAGGAGTGTCATGCCCAGTTTTCTGAGGAACCGCCAGACTGCTTTCCAGAGTGGTTGTACCAGCTTGCAATTCCACCAGCAGTGGAGGAGTGTTCCTCTTTCTCCACATCCTCGCCAACAACTGCTGTCTCCTGTGTTTTTGATCTTAGCCATTCTGACTGGTGTGAGATGGAATCTCAGGGTTGTTTTGATTTGCATTTCCCTAATGACTAAGGATGATGAACATCTCTTTAGGTGCTTCTCAGCCATTAGATATTCTTCAGGTGAGAACTCTTTGTTTAGCTCTGTACCCCATTTTTTAATAGGGTTACTTGGCTCTCTGGAGTCTACTTTCTTGAGTTCTTTGTATATATTGTATATTAGCTTTCTGTCGGATGTAGGGTTGGTAAAGATCATTTCCCAGTTAGTTTGTTGCTGCTTTGTCTTTTTGACAGTGTCTTTTGCCTTGCAAAACTTTGTAATTTAATGAGGTCCCATTTGTCAATTCTTGATCTTAGAGCATAAGCTATTGGAGTTCTGGTCAGGAAATCCTCCCCTGTGCCCATATGCTCAAGGTTCTTCCCTAGTTTCCTTTCTATTAGTTTCAGTGTGTCTGGTTTTATGTGGAGGTCCTTGATCCACTTGGAATTGAGCTTAGTGCAAGGAGATAAGAATGGGTCAATTTGCATTCTTCTGCATGTTGACCTCCAGTAGAAATTATTCTAACATCACAGATGTCATGGTACAATGTTTATTGGAACCAAAATTAGAACTACTGGTTAGGAGCTATATAGATACAGTCTGTGTCATTAATTAAAAAGTTGATACAACAACCATACAATCAAGACATACTCCATGATGATTTATTTATACAGACTCAGATGAATATAAATACATGAAAGTAAAAGTTAAAAGTTGACCTCACCAGAGTTGTATTATATTTCACTGTTATAAATTTACTTGATGTATAATTATCTGTTGACTTCATTTTAATTTTACAAAAATAGCTCAGCATACAATGAATTTCTCAGCTATAAAGTTTTATTAACATTTGATTCTTCTAATTGTTCTTTTCAATAAAATGTTGGCTTAATACATTTCTTTGGAAATTATTTACTTTCCACTATTAAAGCTGCAGAATATTTTTAATAACACTATGATAATATTATCCTGATGGTAATAAATTTCAATGTGTAACAATATTTGTTTTCAAATGCAATTCAGATGATAGTGTCATTGTGTACACACAGATATATATTAAGTAAAGAACACATGCTTGTCTAACATTCTCCATACTTTTTTTTAAAATAATGAAGTTATATACTATACTGCAAGCACAATTAGTATTTAGTCCATGTCTAGGGTGTGTGTGTGTGTGTGTGTGTGTGTGTGTGAGTAAGTGTGTATGTGTGTGTATGTGTATGTTTGGATATAGATATGGTTATGGATATTGATATATACAGACACATAATTGGTTTTCTAACATGAAAAATACTTTCAGATATACCTCAGATAATACAGGTAAAGCTGCTTGTCAAACTCACGGAGTAGAAAGAAAAGAATTGATTTATTGAGGGAAGGTTTAAGCCAATAACAGGACACAAACATGATGTATGATGTTCAAATAAATCAATCTGGCAGTTCTAAAAATATCTTTTATAAACATTAAAGATTCTCTGAGTGTACTCTGTAGGAACTTAAAATAAACTTGTAGATAAAGTAGCAAAATATTTATGTCCTAAACAGTTCAAATTTTATTATTTTTTTTATGGCCTATGCTTTCACCAACACAAGCATTATAGTTGACCTTGATGATTACTAGACTCCAATGTTTTACACAGCACCAACTTGGGGGCTTCAGTTTTGTTTACATTATTGTTACATTATGAGAAAATATGACATTGAATGTACTCCAAAATATGTAATGGAAAAACACTGTGTTCCATATTGACAGAAGAATAATTGAAATTTGCCCAGTCCGATGTGTCTATGGTGGGGACAGAGGATATGGTTCCTGCTTCTGGGATGGGGCACAGGTGTGAGCCTCCGTGACTGTCAATGGCTGCTGTGGACATTAAGGCTTATTTGTATAATAATGTACATATTTCACCATCCTCTGAAGAATGTTCTCCCTGTTGACTCCCTGAAAATTAGAAAGAGCACAAGTCCAGGAGTTGAGGATATGGCTATGTCTCAGCAAAAGGGTAAATGCTGGGACCTTTAGGACAACTCTTAATGCTATGGGAAAGAGCTCTAAAACCATGAGTTCACAATATGTATAATTTCTCAACTATGCAAAATATAAGGATGCAGTATGAATTACGAGGGAATTCATGAATATAAAAGAACAAAAACAGCTACATTTTAAGCCACTATGTCAGAAGATATAAATGTAGGTGGATTCCTGAGTTCAAGGTCAGCCTTGGACAGAGCAAAGTTAGGACCAGGTATGGTAGAAATTGTTATTTCAGGGCAGGGTCCCACCCAACTAGCTTATCATCTATGCTTAACAAAGGCAGACAGACCTCTGAATTTCTTTTCAATGTTAGGAAAAAAAATATGCTTACTGTCTCTTAAGAAACAAAAGGCTGAGGGAATGCTGATTCATAAGATGATCTAAGGTAAATGACTGGATTGATATGTAAAATAAAAGACTGGACCTATTTTCTGTAGGAGATGAGCTATTCTGAGAATTTTAGGATTAAAAGCAAGAACTGCTTGGAGAACTGACAAACACATACACACACACACACACACACACACACACACACACACAGAGAGAGAGAGACAGAGACAGAGACAGAGACAGAAGCAAACTGGACAAGGCAGTGAGATCTCCTAGAATAGAAAGCAGAACACAGGTCTGAAGCTTGGATCCAGGATTTGATTTCCAGTAATTCTTTTGGCAGCTCCCAGACAATCATTCTCCCAGAATACCTCTCCAAGCCAAAACTGGCCCTTGGTAGAAATTAGTGCAGTTCTTTTTAACAAAGGTTATTTAAAACTTGGTATATACTCCTGACTGAGTAAAACTTGTATATACATGGAAAAGACAGAGGAAACTTTGATGTTGTGTGAATCTGAATGATGAACTTTGGATTTTTCCTTACTCTTATTTGTCACATCTGTAAACTTATATCAATTACATCTGGAATTTCAGTGAACCCATGAATCATTTTATTCCACACAGTGGTGGGGGGGACATCCTCTTGGAGAAGGGGGAGGAGGAATGGAATGAGGAACTGTGGGAGGGTAGGCCAAGAGGGCAATAATAACTGGTCTGTAAAAACAAACAAACAAACAAAAACGATTAACTAATGAAAAAAAATACATTGAAAGAGTACAGTATGTCAATATCAATGGATAAAAATAGATGGAGGCAAAGCAAACATGGTATACATTCCTTCAAGGTAAGATGCATGTTTGTCGACATTAGTGACATGGTCATGAAATAATGAAGAAATGCAATGTTGAATTTAAAATGCCAATCCAAGGTAGAAATGTAGTACTTATGTATTTCTAAAGCATTAGACTTGATCTAACTTCATTAAAAATTCTATTACTCATCTTCATTTCAGAGTATATTTTAAGACATATTTGAATAAATGTCATGATCAATAGGTATAAAAGTGTAAGAATATTAGAATATGATATCCAAAAATATCCAAAGCTGTTTTATCAATTTATTTCCTTACTGTCTTTTAATGCACAAATCCATTATAAGCATTATATATTAATCTTTTTTCCAGTTTAGCTAATTTTTTAAAATTTGTGTTTTCTGAATGTAATATACTATTGACTCTTTTTGTCACAAATGATTTTTCTGATATAAACTAGATACAATTAGTCCATAATATGTCTTCCATCAACCTAAACATGTTATAGCTGCTTATTAGATACCATAGTGTAGTGGGTAGTAATTATAAATGCGTACCTCCCAGCCATAGAATGTAAACGGTGGGAGTCCCACACTTCTGCCCAGCACCCACTCCTTCCAAGTATCCAGTAAAGTATGACTCTTAAACTTGAATTGAATAGCTAACCATGTATAAGAAACTCTCAATTTCACAATGCCAATTTACAATGATAAAGTTTTATCCCAATATTCCTATCCTCTCTAAAACATCAGAAATATGTCTGAAGCTGTCTGGGTATACACAATCCTTCTCTGCGCTGCTCCACCTAGCCTCTCTCTGCCCCTCACTTCTCTTAGCTCCTACTCCTCTCTTCCCTCCAATCACTGGCCTTTCACTGCCTCAATGTGAACGGATAGTAAATATCTTGCAACACCGTAGTTCTATATGTTATAGAATACATCATAAAGGAGGGTATAATTTCTCATATTTTATGTAGATATGTCCTTTGATCAAAAAAGGTCTTCTTTTCTGAGGAGAATGGAAGGGGAATGATCTGTGAGGGTGAGACTAGGAGAGGACAGGAGGGGACTGAGATTTGGGTATAAAAATGAATAATTGAATAAGTTAAAGAATCATGTTTTATTACTATCAATGGTTATTTATAACACAGGTAAATATGGTTCATTATTGCTGCTGTTATGATTTCTTTCCTTGACAAGTAAAATTTCACTCTATATATGATTATCAAATGAATCTAAATATATTATCTCTAAAATGTATCTCTACCCACTTTTATTACTTGCTTATTATCCACACTTAATCTACTAAAGTTAATTTCACGTAAATGATTCTCTAGTTGAAAAATATTGATGTATTAGGCACCGCTTTCAGTAGTCATACAAGAACACATTACACAGTCATCTAATCTCATGACTAAAGTTTTAACTATTTGCCCAGTTTTGTGTCACATTTTGTACTACATGTGACTCACACAATCAATTAAATTTTATTTATTAGCTTCAGATTTGACTGATATTTGTCTTTAATTATCCAAGGAATTATAGCACATAGAAGAAGGCGTGGGGTGTTAATTTTTAATGTATCACTGAGGAACATACAGGAGGTCATTCTTATGAAGCCTCAGAACTGATATACAAAAAGGGAAGTTGAAGTAAAATGAAAAGCATAGCTTCCTAATTTTTTTATAAATATAGCTTAATGCCCATTGCAGGTCAAATATATGATGAACTGGTTCATAAGTAAAATGAATAATGTTTCTAAAAGACAATAGATACTAAGTGGAGAGTAAATGTTAAGGAAAGAGATAAAATAAAAATGTCTACATCTGTCATAACCTCATCTCTAACCTCAATTTTTTTAAAATTGCAAATGGCTCTCTTAAGCACTTTCATTCATTTTAAGTATATATTTGTAGAAAGAAACCATTTTTCATAACAGTTATTCTCCCCCTTGGCTTGGTTTTATGTCATTTTAATTGAGAACCTTTTCTTAATACAAAAACCTATGATACCTATTTTAGAAACCTTACATAGCCTGCAGTTACCATGTTGCTACAAAGAGTGGTGTTCTTTAAATCTCTAACCTTTCAAAATCCTTCCATGAATTTACAAAAAGAAATGTCTGAAAGTTCCAAATAAAATAACTTCAAGCAAAGCATAAACAAAATAAATGTTAGGAGTCTATTTTCTAGCGTATTATTTTACAATGAGCAACATTTCTAGTAGGTTTTTACTTATTTATGTCAATTCATTGTTACTTTATGGCTGTTATAAAGGTAGACAGCTGTAGGATGTACATTACATCAATTATTGATAGTATGGTAAGCATAATGTGAAGGAATTTTGTCTGCATAGAGAACATACCAGGAAAAAAGAAACTGGAAAGAAAACACTCTCATATCACAGAAAAATACTTAGGAAAAAAAGTGAGAACATACACTGGATAATATTGATGTTAAATAATAAAATATGAAGTTTAGGAGAAAATTACAAATTTTGAAATTATACTTTCCAAATTTGATGAACACATCATATTGAGAATGTTAAAAAATGACATAATGACATTTGCAGATGAGAGGATGAAACTAGACAAAAATCGTTTTTAATGTAGTATTATGAGATGGTGAGTGTGCAAATAAGTTGGATTCTGATTCTTTTACATTTTCCTCTGTTCAATTGTCCTGTGCAACATTGTCATTGTGATAGTTTTTATTTTAGCTTATATTTTATTTTGTTACATTAAAGAAAAAACATTGAGATTTTGGATATAGTGCACTTTATAGAAAATAACACTTATGTGGGGCACCACGCAAATGGAAGTGTGCCATCAGACAAAAGAACTGGTATGGTTGAACAGATTCAAAAACCCCTGGAAAATCTCATAACCGAGAATAGTAGCCATTAGAATTAGCCCCAGACCAGGGCCCTGTCCTGGAGAGCACATGACCATGCCATCCCACTAAGAAAACCATGACAACCTGTAATGTAGGATCAAAACTGAGAGTTCTCGATGCTAATGAGATATCTGGATAGACCTGGAGTGCTTAACCAATGAGGTTCCCTTGCTAGTCTTCCTTTCCTATAAAGATATTTAATCCCTGATTCACCCTGAGTAAGACATATGCATCCCTACAAGCCATGAATAAAACAGTTTGGGTCCTGGAAAGACTGGATGTAGGGGAACGCCAGGACAGAGTAAGGAGAGGGGGTTGAATGGAGAAAAGAGGGAGGGAAGGGGGCTTATGGGACTTTCGGGGAGGGAGGAAACGGGAAAGGGGAAATGATTTGGAATGTAAATTAAAAAAATAAAATAAAATTGAAAAAAAAACAGTTTGGACTAGCAACGACCATCTCCCTCATAAAGGACCACCATGGGGCTTGTAGGGAAACTTTTTTCAAACAGAGCTACACCTAAGTCTCACATAGAAGGCCCCTCTTCCATCCCCTCCATACTTCTGGCACTCACTCTGAACTAAGCTGGATTCCGCCCCAGTTCCAGGCTCATTAGGGGCCTAAGGGCTCCTGCTTCCAAATCCTTACAGTCCCCAGGGACATATGGGTGCACAAGATGACTAAAACCACTATTCTCAATGCCTTGCAGTTACCAGCAACATCTGGGTGCACAGGATTTCGAGAACCACAGCCTCTGCCCCAGCCTTCACTGTTTTCATCCAGATAAATGGAGGCTGGGACCCCTATCCTAGGCTGCATTTTGGCATCCCCAAGTGGCATATTGGCAGCCCAACACCTGAGTGTTGAGGAAGAAACACACTCTAATGCCCCTGTGTTTTGTCTACCCTTAGTGGCACATTGACAGTGTTCAGACACTCCAACGGTGAGGCAGAAATGTAGAATAGGACACATGTAGTCTACCTCTGGGCTCAATCTTAAGTTCCAAGGAGCCTTATGGGATCCAAAGAGTCCTGCTGCCTTGTGGAAGCCTTTGGAGTTCTCCTACTCCACCAATCGTATCCAATTCTCAGTCCACTCAGAAATCAGCAGGTAGAAGTGAGTCATGTCAGGTTCCCATGAACTCCATTGTCTAGTGCCACACCTGCTATTCAGTCCCAAGGAGTCTTGCAGGATGCCAGGAACATCCTACTTCCACATAGATTATTATGGAAACCCCAAGAACTACTAGTTGAGAACATTCTCCCAACAATCCCTTATGAGCAGGGTCTGCCTGATGCAGTCAGCAGAGTTGGGTACCCTGAGCTCCATTGTCTGGACCACAGCCCCTCTACCCCACCTTCCAGATAAGTACTGTTGTCACTAGGAGCGTCCAGCCAACATCAGGGAAAGCTGGATAACTAAAAGACAGCATAAGAACACAATCAACAAACCTGGATATCCTATAGAAAATGAAGCACAAGAAGATGACCTTCATTCCAATCTTATAAAGATAATAGAGGCCTTTAAATGGAAAATGGATAAATCCTTTAAAGTATAGGAAAATATATTAAAACAGGTAAAGGCATTACAAGAAGAAACAAATAAATATAAAGAAATAAAGGAAAATACAATCAAGCCGGTGAAGGGTATGAATAAAACTATCCGAGGTCTGAAAAAGGTAAATAGAAGCAATAAGGAAGACCCAAACCGAGGCAATTCTACAGATGAAAACCTCGGAAAGGAAACAGGAAGTACACCTGTAAGTAGAACCAGCAGAATACAGAAGATGGAAGAGAGAATTTTAGGTGTAGATGATAAGATAGAAGAAATCAATGTATTAGTCAGGAAAATGCAAAATTTAAAAAGTCCATGGTCCATAACATCTAGGAAATTTAAGACACTATGAAAATACCAAACCTAAGAATAATAGGAATAGGAGAAAAAGATTCCCAGCTCAAAGGCCCAGAAAAAAATCTTCAACAAAGTTTGAGAAGAAAACGCTCTTAATCTAAAGAAAGAGATGTCCATACATGTAGAAGATGCATACAGAACACCAATCAGATTGGATCAGGAAAGAAAATTCTCCTATCACAGAATAAGCAAAAGGCTAAATATACAGAAAAAAAAAATTAAAAGCTACAAGGGAAAAGGCCAAGTAACACCTAAAGGTTGACCTATCAGAATTTCACCCAATTTCTCAATGGAGACTTCCAAAGCTAGAAGGGTCTGGGAAGAGGTTTTGCAGATCCTAAGATACCACAGATGTCAGACCAGACTATTATACCCAGTAATACTTCGAATTGCCATAGATGGAGAAAGCAAAATATTCCATTACAGATCCAAACTAAACAAAATCTTCCCACTAATCCAGCCCTACAGAAGATACTAGAAGAAAAACCTCATTGGTCAATTCTCAAAATCAATAGACTTAATTTTCCAGTAAAAACAAAACACAGGTCAACAGGATGGATGCCTAAGCAGAATGCATCATTCTGTTGCATACAAGAAACTCATTTCTGCAACAAAGATAGACATTATCCAGAATACAGGCTGGATAAATGGTGTCTAAGCAAACAGAAGTGGCTCACACACCTATGGCCACTTGATTTTTGACAAAGAATCCAAAAGGACAAAGGATCCAAAGGGAGATCATCTTTAACCAATTGCTGGTCTAATTGGATGTCTGCATGTAGAAGAATGCAAGTAGATCCATATTTATCACCCTGTACAAAACTCAAATACAAATGGATCAGAAACTTCAACTAAAGCCAGATACACTCATCTAACAACAACAACAACAACAACAACAAATTGGGAATAGCCTTAAACTCAATGATACAAGAAACAACTTCCTAAAAAGAACACCTAAGGTCAACAACTAATAAATGGGATCTCATGAAACTGAAAAGCTTCTTTAAGACAAAGGACACCATCATAAAGGCAAAAAGAACACCATCATTAAGCCTGCAGATTGGGAAAATTCTTCACCAACCCCAAATGTGACAGAGGGCTAATATCAAAAATATATAAAGAAATCAAGAAGTTACACACCATCAAACCAAATAAACCAATTAAAAATGGGGTACTGAGCTAAACAGAAAATGGAGGAATCTTGAATGGCCAAGAAGCACCTAAAGAAATATTTAAAATCCTTAATCTTCAGGGAAATAAAAAATTAAAATGACTCTGAGATTCACCCATCAGAATGGTTAAGATTAAAATCTCAATGGACAACTCATGCTGGCAAGGTTGTGGAGCAAGTGGAACATGTCTCCACTGCTTGTTGGAATAGTGACTCTGGAAATCAATTTGGGAGTTTCTCAGAAAACTGGGAATAGTTATACATCAAGAACCATCTATATACCCCTGAGAATATACTCAAAAGATGCTTCACCATGCCACAAGAACACTAACTGAGCTATGTTCATAGTAGCTTTATCTGTAATAACCAGAAACTTGAAACAACCTAAATGTGCCAAAAGTGAAGAATGGATAAAGAAAACATGGTTCATTTACACAATGGAATGCAAGTCAGCCATTTAAAAACAAGGACATCTTGAGTTTCCAAGGCAAATGAATGGTACTAGAAAAAAATCATGGTGAGTGAGGTAACCTAGACCCAAGAGGACATTTGTGTCATACACTCAATTTTAAGTGATTAGTAGTCATAAAATACAGGACAAGCATGCCATAGTTACCAGACCCAAAGAAGCAAAGTAACAAGAAGTGCTCAAGGAAGTGTGGTTGACTCTTTTATAGAAGGTAAAACAAAATAGATATCAGAGGTAGGTGGAAGGAGGGACCTGGATAGGAGAGGGGATGGGGAGGTGAACAGGGTAGGGAGGATCAGATGTATGGAGAGCAGGGAAGACAGAAAGGAGATTGAAAGTGGGTGGATGGGGTAGTATTGAGGATATGCCAGAGACCTGGGATGCTCTGTAAGGGTTCTTCTCACTGAGACTCCTACCAGTGGGGGATATGAATCTGGAAGTGGCCAATACCTATAGCCAGGCTAGACTCCCAGTGGAGGGATAAGGACAGCAAAACCTTGGATCCAAAAAGTGTCCTGCCTAAAAAATGTTCAGGGTCAAAGATTGAGCAGAGAGGGAATGACCAACCAATGTCTGCTGGAAATAAAGACCCTTCCATACACAAGAAACAATCACTGACGTTATTAATGATACTCTATTATGCTTGCCAACAGGAACCTAGCATAACTGTCCTTTGAGAGGCCCCTTTCTTCAGCCAATAGAAAAAGATGCAGAGACCCATATCCAAATATATTATGGAGCTCACATAATCTTATGGGAGAGTTGGGTGAAGTGTTGAGGGACTCAAAGTGGTCAGGGACTCCACAGCAAGACCAACAGAATAAACTAACCTGGATGCTTGGGGTCTGCCAGAGATTGAACCACCTGCCATGAGAAATCATGTGTGCTAGACATATGTGCCCTACACATATGTAGCATATGAACATCTTGGAGCCCAACAACAGAAGTGTTTGCTCTCCCTGATCTGTTGCTTGCCTGTTTGTGGATCTCATTCCACTAAATGAACTGTCTTGTCTGTCCTCAGTATGAAAGGATATGCCTAGGCCTGCAGAGACCTAATGTGCTGCAAATGTGCTAGGCGGTAGAAACTGGGGGATTAGGGTTTGGGGTTGGGGGTATTAATATCTAGAGTAGTGCTCCCCTTCTCAAAGAAGGGAAGGGAGAAATGGAGGTAAGTCCTGCCTGAGGGGTACTGGGAGGAGACAGGAAGCTGACATTGAGATGTAGAATGAATAAATAAATAAAAACAAGCAAAAACAAAAAACAAACAAAGAAGCAAAAAAGATAATACATGACGCTGGGAAGGCTTCCGAGCAGGGAATCAAACAAGAATTAAAATCATTAAAGTGGAGATAAAATAGTAGTGGTAGGGCTTGTGTAGCCTACACAGCCCTAGTTCTCATTCTGCTTCCTTGAAATCACTCTGGAAATATTGTTGCCATACTTTTGCTAATGGGTACTGAGATGTTCTACCATATCAATCAGTCATAAAAGACACACAATCTTTAAAATTATGAAAGAATATTTCCTTGCTTAAGTTGATTGTCAGATATTTTCCTATTATGATATAAAGTAACAACTACAGTACTCTACAGTAGTTTTTTCTTTTTTTTTAATTTATTTTCTATATTTTTTTATTTACATTCCCAATGATTTCCCCTTTCCCGGTTGCCCCCTCCCCAAAAGTCCCATAAGCCCTCTTCCCTCTCCCTGTTCCCCATTCAACCCCCTCTCGCTTCTCTACTGGAGTTTTAAAACTCATTTTCTGAATTTTAAGAGCAAATTAATATTATGTAATATAATACAATTATACAACAATTTACTTACACATCTATAATTGCCCTGTCTTCTTTGGGGATGACTCAGAAGTAAATATAATGTGTACAAAGAACAAATTGAGTAAGTATAATAACACCCTTCTAGGTTCACAAAAGACAAAAATAGAATAGTGTCATGTTTTCTTACACAAAACTAAACATTTTAAAAAGGCTTAGGAAAATAAAATGAATTTTTTTCAATAAATTCACACTCTGGGAAGATAGAGAATACATTAGATAAAATGTACAGTAAATATTTGTCCAAACTATAACTTTATTCGTATTTATCAGTTTGCATTTCATATTTTGTAGAAAGCAAGGGTAAATTAATCAACCCAAGTAATTTTGTTTTAGAAAAATGAAAGTTTTATGTAAATTATATTCAGAAATTTAATATGTAAGCTTTTGTTCCACTTTTGGTATACTAAAAAGAACAGTTTAAGTAAACACAATAATTTATGTTTAAAAGTAATTTATGTAATATAATAGCAATAAACCTAAAATAATTTAATAAAATATGTAAAAATAGTAAAAATGAAGAGATAAGATAATGATACAAGTATTAAAATATACTGTCAACATTTAGTTATTTCTATTGAAAAACAAAAATAAAGGTTTTTATTTTATTTATTTATTTTTTATTTTTTATTTTTTTTGAGAAAGTTCCTCTGTGTAGCCTTGGCTTGTCTGGGACTTTCTCTGTAGATTAGTCTTGACTAGATCTCAGAAACCCACCTGTTTCTCTCTCCCAAGTTCTGAGAGAAAATATTAGAGAACGATAAGCAGCAACCTGTAAAACTTTTGCATTGAATTTTAGGGCATAATAAGTAGTGAAATTGGGTTTTCTCAAAATAAATACAGGATTTTTCTCTTGGCAATCATTTGATCCAAGCACAGAACCAAGAACATCAGAGCCTATGTCCAAGGAGCTTTGTCTAGAAGTGTACAAATAGACTAGGAAAACATAAGAATTAGTCTCCTAGATGTCTGAAAGGTGAGCATGGAGAGCAAGACTCAAGGAAGGTTTTAAATTGTAGTCATCACATTATAATATAATATCAAGACTCAAAGCTAAAGTACTGGTAACATACGGAGCATCTATATTAATTGTTAGACTGGTCATGATCTTAGAAATATTTATATATATACTGATAGCCTGAGGTATGGTAAAGAAACATCACAAAATAACATTGGTAAAAAGTTAAATTTGATTATTTTTTCCTCTCCAATGTATACATGGAAATACCCCACCAACACAAATAAAAACAGAAATGCACATGCAAACACTCTGAACATAAAAACATAGAAACATCATAAAATATGTACTATCTGTTCTCTCTCTTTTTCACACACACAGAAATACACACACCATTGCAGAGTTTCAATAAAAAATTTTATTAATTCATTTATATAAAGTTATACATTCAACAGTAGTAATGAAAAATAAATGTGCTAATGCCATATTGGCTCATGTTCCTTCTCTATTATAAGAAAGATAATTGTATATTATAGATAGCCTTTGTTTCTGATATGATAGCTAAATCATTTGACACACAGACTTTGTTTTATAAGAAAGAGTTTTTAAATCAAGAATGTTTAATGAATACATAATTTCACTTACAAATAATTGAATAAAAGAAGAATCACTTAAATCATTATGGGACTCATATTACATAGTAACATAGAGGTTGAAGGCAAAAATTATAGAGCAGGTTTGTTAATCACAATAAGCATAAAAGTGAAAAAAATAGAAGGATTTGCAATAGATTAAGATGGATATATATATATATATATTCTATATTCAATCTAACATTTATCAACTGAAAATTTTTGATTCTCATTTTTTAAAAATTTTACTGAATTTATATATTTACCTACTGTTGGAGAAAATTGTCCTATATCCAAATATATCCAATGAAAATATTCAGTCAATGTGCCATGTGTTAAAATACTATGGCAATAAGTTTTACATGTAGTGTTACATGATATGAATTTCAAATAATGTATAAACAATTATAAAATGCATCAAATTTAATTTTACTCATTTTAATAATTGCTTTCACTATTCTTGCTTGAGAAAAGAAATACACGAACTAATAATATATTTAGTTTTAAAGATATAACATGAAATATATGTATAATCATTTAATTCTCAGTATAAAGTAATAAAAATAGGCCTTGGAGATTCTCTGAAATTTGCTTTGTGTTGTTTACATACAATACAACCTCTCTCTCTTTCTCTCTCTCTCTGTCTGTCTCTCTCTGTCTCTCTGTCTCTGTCTCTCTCTCTCTCACATGCGCACACACACACACACACACACACACACACACACACACATACACACACATGCTTATGTTGTCACACTGGCCAAAATGTACATACATATAACCAACATAATTTTGTATATGTTGGCCAGTGTAAAAATATATGGATGTCATAAATTATATGGATTTATGAATAATTTTTTGTTTGTTTTGTTTAAATTTGTGAGATGAATTGGCTTTTCTAATATTCTCTACATGTATCATAGTTGTCCTGTCTTGCATAACACCAAAGTTCCAATTCTTTTATTTATGCAGTTTCCCAAGTCAAAACACTATCTTTTGAAATGATGTCTCCTCAATAATATAAAGCATTATATTATAAGATATGATACTTGGAAGCCTTTATTGGATTCAAATTTCACTTGGTCAAACTGACACTTTATGCTCTGATAGTACTAGTTAGTAGTATTTGCTCAATAACTATAGGTATAGACAACCTTCTATGTCAATGGAATAATTAACATTGGTCTTGATCTCTCTCTCTCTCTCTCTCTCTCTCTCTCTCTCTCTCTCACACACACACACACACATACACACACACACACACACACACACACACACACACACACACACAGTCTTCATTTTGAATCTCAGGTGAATTCCAATGACTCCTCTGTCTTTCTTTCATCCTAGTGTTTTAATTGTATCCAAAATTTACTAAATGTATTAAGTTTATGAAACATTATCTCAAGATTCTCTGTTACTCTTTATTTTCATACACATTCACACAAAGACATTAACAGCCCCAGACAGAGTGTGTTTCTATAACTCAGAGAAGGATTGTAAGGATAGGTTCAACCTAAAGAAGAGATACATGCTTAGGTTTCAGAGCTGGGAGTGGCTATGTATCCTGTTAAGATTTTTCTTATAGCATTTTTATTGTTTTGCTCTGATGGAAAATATGAGAATTATATAAAAATATAATTCTCCAAAAAATTCAGTGAGCCAAAGAATGAGACTCACTGAATTTTTATTATCCTCACTGTGTTGCCTGATGTTTTAATATCTTTAAAATTGTAAAATCTGCCTAAAAGCAAGTAAAAGGGGAGGGGGAGTAAATGTGTTGGGAAAACCAAATTGTTCAGTGTTAAATAAACAATGTATTAAGTACTCTATTGTGCAACATATTTTTTTTAAACACTTCAGATCTTATTAAGAAGAAAATCATTTCATTATCCTCCGCTGTTTTAGATAATAATAAAGTTAGAACTTAGTCCAGAAAAGATATATTTTATTTTTATAAAATTTTATTGAGAATTATAACTGAAGGATGTTATTGTTATTTACTATTTGAGTTTTTCTTTTTTTGTCAATCATTTAGGCAATGATTTTATTCAACTTTGTATCATCTTATATCATGTTTACATATAACTGAATTTAAAAGAGTAATTTCATTATTAATAGATAGAGCATATCTAGATACTATGGGAAAAGAAAACATTAAAAGAGAAAAAGTAGTGCACAAAAAGCCCTATGTATTTCTTTTTATGAGGTATATAAGTCTTATAAAATATTTGAGAATTTTTCCATTGTAACTTTGTGCTTATATTTGTTAGAATGCTGTAACTCTTACCCCATAATGCAAAAGATGAAAACAGTAAACATTTCAAATATAATTGAAACTTCAAACAGACTAACATATAGAACTGAGTTTTGAGATGATAATAAATGTGAAAAATAGAACAAGTCAATAACAACCTGCATTCTTTTAAAATAAGAGAATGTGATAATGGTTTGTTGTTCTCAACTTTCTTTTTCATAGCATACAATGAAGTTTTTTTCCTTGAAATTCGACAGAACTTTTTAACAACCCCATATTCTCTCACAGAGCAAACCCTAGGGAACATCAAAGTAACAATTATATTCAGTCAGAGTTTCCACCAGCTGAGGCTTGATGCAGTAATCTCCTTGAAGTGATTCTCTCTGCTAACCATTTTAAACATTTCACTGTCAAGTAGTCATTAGCATTGACATGGGGAAGAATTTCAGAGACTATCATGTTGTCTAACACCTGCCAAGGTTTATGCAGAAGGCTCAGAAGTTTATTAGAGACTGCTCAAATTAATAACTGTTTCATTAGTGGTTCTTAGTTGTCTTATGCTGCTATTCTATTTCAATAGAAATGTCTCATTTTTTTTATATTGTGGGAGAAACCCTGCAAAGCCCTATACATGTGTATACTCTACCACTGAGTTGTATATTCAGCCATGAAAGCCACATATTTTATAACTTAATGGATTTTCTTCAAATGAGTTTAAAATCATATATAGTCACTGCTGAATGATGATTTATACCGTATCTAAGAAACTAATTCAACAGCATGGTGAGGTTTTTAGAAAGGACTTTACTATAGGTTTATCAGTGAGAACTTAAGAAATAAGTATTGAGCAGAGCTCCTAAAGACTGTATGCCATATAAAAAGGTCTCAGTTAAGATCTTGATGTAGACCTTAAAAGTTACTACTAGGTATAGGTATGGTGGGTAGCTAGTCAACCCAGTTGGTTCACAAACACAGTGTGCCCATGAGCTTTTCCATTCCAGGAAATAGGAGTCAAATTCCAGTTACACTCTCATATAAGGCTTTTTTAGTTTGGTTGGTTGGTTGGGTTTTGGTGCTTTCTTTTCTTCTCTCTCTCTCTCTCTCTCTCTCTCTCTCTCTCTCTCTCTTTTGATGTAGATGCATAAATGGTGAAGAAAGATAGCAGGATACAGGACCAGAATCCAGAGCCATCAAATACTTCTGGTATTTCTAATCTCTGACCAAGACATAACCAATGTCATTTATGGCTTCTTGCAAAGGACAGTAATAGACTTCCCAGTAGCTCTTGTTTTTGTTTTTTATTGCTTTGTTTTCATGAACATTTTCTTCTTTTTTTTTTTTTTTTTTGGTTTTTCGAGGCAGGGTTTCTCTGTATAGCCCTGGCTGTCCTGGAACCCACTCTGTAGATCAGGCTGGCCTCGAACTCAGAAATCCGCCTTCCTCTGCCTCCCAAGTGCTGGGATTAAAGGCGTGCGCCACCACCGCCCGGCTCCTGAACATTTTCTATCTCCTCTTTTATCAGGAGCACAAAGATTTGAGCATAAATACTTTGATGGTTTGAATATGCTTGGCCCAGAGAGTGGCACTATTAGGAGGTCTGGCCTTGTTGGTGCAAGTGTGCCACTGTGTACACGGGCTTTATGACCCTCGTCCTAGCTGCCTAGAAGCCACTCTTCTCCTGTTTGTTCTCTGAACAAGAAATAGACTTCCCAGTTCATTCAGTGTCATGCCTGCTCGGATGCTGCCATGCTCCTGCTTTGATGATAATGGACTGAACCTCTGAGCCTGTAAGCCACCCCCATCAAGTGTCCTTTATGAGAGTTGCCTTGCTCATGCTATCTCTTCACAGCAATGGAAATCTTAACTACAATAGTTCCTAAATTTACATTATGGAAGGTAATGAATTATAATGCATAACATTACAATTCAGTGGGAAAACACTCAATTATGTTTGAAATTTCAATCAGTGCCTTAAGCATTATTTTGGTGTTTATAACTTTTTATTATTCACCAAATTTGGGTCCAAGCTACACCATGTGTTTACTCATATATCAAAGTAAACATATTCAGATAAAGTTCTGACTGATGCAGATATCAGCACAACTGATTATTACAAGATATTAGCCACCGTGGATTTTTGTTTTTTACTGGTACACATCCTTATATTCTGTTAAAGTGATTATTATATTCCTAACAATAATGAGAAATATATTTATTTATTCACCTCTCATATAATACATATGAAATACAGCTTCCCACTCCTCTATTCCCCACTGTCCTCCCACTTCTCCTCTCCCCCAGATATACTCCTCCTTTTGTCTTCAAAAAGAGCAGTGATATCAACCAAACACAAAATAAGTTATAATAAGACTAGGCACAAACCTGCGTATCAAGGCTGGATGAAGCAACCCAGGAGGAGGAAATGGGTCCCATGAGTTGACAAAGCAATCAAAGGTACCTACACTCCCACTATTAGGAGTCCTGCAAAGCCCACACTACCACAGGGTGTATGCAGAGAACAGTCGAGATACATGAAGGCTCTGGGATTGTTGCCTCAATCTCTGTGAGCCCTCAAGCGCCCTGCCTGTGGGCCATGTCTTTGAGCACTTTGGTGATCATACAATCCTTCCTCTCCTTATTCTATGAGTTTCCCAATTTTTAAATAATGATTTTTATTGTTTGATAATTTTACACATGCTTAATATATTTTGATAAAACCCTTTCCGCATTCCAGTCATCCAGTCTGTCCACTTCCAATTCCTACTCTATTCACCCACTATTTCTCTAGTTTACCTCAGGCTCATGTGATATTTATAAACTCACTGAGTCTACTTTGAGTTACTTGCACTAGTCACAAGGAATTATTTTCAAATAAGGCCCATTTAACCAAATTACATTATTAAGTTGTTCCGTAGAGATAATATAGCCCCAGATTCTTGGCCTAGTTAGGCCTAATTTCTTCGCCTTGTAAGCTGTATCAGGTGTGGAACCGATTTCATGGAGGTTGCCTTAGATCAAATTAGAAAGCAATTTATTACTCCCACAACATTAAAGCCATTAATATAGCAATGAGCATATTTCATCAGTTTAGTGGCCATTGTGACATGAAAGCTCCACAACATAGGTGAGGGTCATTGGTAGATAACTTTAGAAATCCATTGATCCATCAGGTTAGTTGCACATATGAACACACTGATTTTAATATCATGCTCAAAACCTGTGCAAGCTCAGGTCAATACTCCAACATAGAATAGGAGAGATGGGCACAAAATTTCACCAGTAGCTGAGCGTTGCTCGGGAAGATGATAGTTAAATTTTATAATGTCATGACCCTAAATTGTAAATTATAGTCTAGGCCATGCCCCCTGTTCAAAATTGTGTGTGTGTGTGTGTGTGTGTGTGTGTGTGTGTGTGCATGCATGTGCATGTGTGTGTGTGTTCAAGTGTATGCATGTGTTTGTGTGTGTGAATGTGTATATTGTATATGTATATATATGCATACAAATGTATATATTATATATGTATACTACACTTATACACATACATACTCATAAATAAACTGATACAGTTTTTTACCTAGGAATGGGGTCTTGCAAGTTCTCCTTCATCCTACCCTACAGTACTGACTGGCGTGCCCTTGTGCCAGTTTTGTGAAAACAATAGCTCTGTGCATTCCCTGACATACTCAGAAAATACTACTCTGTTTTGGCTTTTTTGGTTTTTTGTTTATTTTTATAGGATTTTGAAAAGTTCTTTGCCTCTTAAAAGTTCTTACAATGTTTCCCTAAACTCTTGTGATGTTCTGTAAACTTTGGGTGGCAATGAACGTTGCTGACCAAGTATCTATGGATTAGCATGCTGAGTACTTTGAGTATATGCAAAGAAGAGCTATAGCTGGGGTTGGGGGGTCCTGTAGTAGCTTTACATTAAGATAGTTTGGATGTCTTTCATGGTCACTCTATTCACATTAGTCAGATGAAAACAACCTAAGATGTCCATATTTAAAATATGGTCTATATATACAATGGAACATTCTTTAGCTGTCATTAGAACTAAAATCATGAAATTGGCAAGTAAATGGTTAGACCTAGAAAACCTTTTATTAGGTGAAGCAACTCAGAAAGGCAAACAACACATATTCTCCCTCATCTGTGGACCTTCATTTCCAAATCCTTAAATGTAGACAACATGTATGCAACATGTAGTAACTAAAGAAACTCATATGTGAACCATTAAGTATATGCAGTTTGAGATGGGAATAATGGGAAACAAGGGATATGAAGTGAGAAACAAAGTTGGATATAGATCAAATTTGGAAGGAATGAGAGAGGCCAATACAGAAGAATGAGGTAAGAGGGACAACTAATACCAAGTGATAATTTTATAAAACATCAGGTGACATTGAAATTTCTGGTTTATTTGGTGACTCTGTTGTGACATGTGATGTTTTTCTGGAAACTGTCTTATGAGAGGAGGTTCTGCAGAACAGACATGTGGTGTTTTTCTGAAAGCAGCCTGGAAAAGGGGCATGTGATGTTTTGCTAGAGCAGTAACTTGAGAGAACATCTGATATTTGGAAAGGATATAAGTATAACCCAACAGTCGGCAATGTTGGATAGTAGACCTTACCATTCTTTGTTGGTCATCATTGGTCTTTGCTGATGCTGGTCTTCTCTGACAATTCTAGTTGGAATCGGTATTCTTTGCCATTCTTAGCTAGTCCCTATTTGTTATGACTTCATAGAGAGAAATGTACCGGAAAAACTTCTGGTGGTGTTCCAGTGGCTTCTTTCTGCTTCTGCGGACTCAGGACAATTGGCAGAGTCTCACAGTTTATTATGGATCAACCTGCTGTTGGTGATCTACAAATGGTGTTTGCAAGTCTTGCCATTGCTGATGGGTGAATAGTGTTTGCGAGTGGATCAAGCTACCATTGCTAATTCATGTGAACTGAACTGCTTGTATCTTGAAAATGCAGATTGGATTTGCTCCAAAGAACTGTTTCTAAACAGATTGACATTCTCGTTTGTTCTATTAACTTTTCCTTTCCACTACCTCTGATGGGTGATGGGCTAGAAGGGATGTTAAAGCATTTAAGAACACTTACTAAAAGTAGGTTTTGAGAAATCTAAGCCTATACTCAGGAATCATTTTATATTTACTAAAAAATTATAAATAACTTATAGAATTTCTTATTATATATATATGCACATATATACATGCAGAGTAATAGTTAGACCTAGAAAGCATGATATTAGGTGAGGTAACCCAAACTCTCTCTGTCATCTAGTTTCTGTAACATAATGCATTATACAAGCTGCCAAGTGAGGAAAACAATTAACTAGTTGTACTCAGCTAAACACCTATGACCAGCATGTCAAGACATCTGTTTGGATGCTATTGCATTTACAAATGAGTGGCACTCAAATGTGTGTGGAAACCAACAATTGTTTATTTAGCCTTCAGCCCCGCTCAGCAGGAGAGAAATCATGGATGCTACTGAAAATATAGTCAATGCCCAGCGTTGGTGTGGTCATGATCCTTACAAAAGAATCTCCTATTGCCACATCCATAGACAAGAATAATTTCTTACTACATGCTAAAATGTATCTTTATACCCACAGGTAATTGTAATTTATCATCTCTCATCAAAGAAGTGTCTCCCACCCACCCCCCAGAGAATGGAGGCCATAACATAAAACCACAACTTTAAGCAATGTAAAAGGTATAACCAGCATTACAGTTTCTGCATCTACAGCTCACAGCACATCACAGAAGAAGAATGTAAAAAGAATGAAAGAGCTAGACTATGAGGAAATCAGAAGTCAAGCAGTCCCGCTTAGAAATGACTGGATAAACAAGGAAAGGAGAATGGGAATATCAGTAGGCATGTTACATGGAAAGGGGGAACTTTTGCTGGCTTACTTTACAAAGAAAGTGTTTGAGCTAATTTATTAACAGGTATGAGAAAGAGAATTAGCCTCTCTGAAAGATGAGCCACCTTTATTGTTTGTTTAAAGCAAAGTTGTCATCTTTGAAACTGTATAAGCACAAACAATAAATCAGACACAACAGGTCACATAGTGTGTGTGTGTCTGTGTGTGTGTGTGTGTGTGTGTGTGAATAAGCATATTAAAGAAAAAAGAGGATGTCAGTTTTATGGAGGGAGAGTATGGGAGGGGTTGAAATGAAAAAAGTAAACAGTGGGAAATCATATAATTCTACTTCAATTAAAACACATTAAAAGTTAAAATAAATCTTGGAGGGGTGAAAACTATTCATGAATAACCTTTATTTAACCTATTTTTGATATCTATGATTAGTAGAGTGAACAGAGTTTCTGACATAAAGAAAAAAGTGTTATAATTGAGACAAATGGCAGTAGAGCCCCAATCCCATAGTATCTCCCTTTCAGCTCAGGGGTTCCCCCAATCTCAAGCAAGATCAGGACTGTAATTTAGATACAGAAAATATTAAAAATTGTCAGTATGAAGCAAAATTCAGATTTTTATGTATTGTTTTCTTTTTATCAAAAAGATACATACAAGATATTATAGGGAGATGCTAGAGGGTGAGGCGGGAGTGGGTGAACGGGTGGAGGAGCACCCTCATAGATGCAAAGGGATGGGGGATGGGATAGGGGTATCTGGAGGGGAAACCTGGAAAGGGGATATCATTTGAAATATCCAATAAAAAAGAAATGTAAATGAATAAAATAATTAATAAAATATATCAAACAATGTATCCTGAGTATAGTTTCTTCTCCTTCCAGTTACTACCCACCTCTCATGCTCTCTGGATTCACCCCCTTTTTGTCTCCCATTAGAAGAGAACAGGCTTCCAAGCGATAGCAACCAAATATGACAAAATAAAATATGGTAAGATAAAGTAAACACTATCCAACGGGTGCTGGACAAGATAACCCAACAGATGAAAATGAGCTCAAAGTACAGGCAAAAGATCCAGAGATCTTCTTGTTCACACACTCTTGAGTTCCATAAAAACACTCAGCTGAAATCCATTATATATATGCAGAGGACATGGTACAGACTGGTGTAGGCCTGGTGCTTGCTATTTCAGCCTCTGCCTGATATGTTCTTTGCTTAGTAGACTCAGGTGGCTTTGTTCTCCTGGTGGCTTCCATCCCCTGTGTCTCCTACAATCTATCGACCTTCCATAGGCTTCTCTGAGTTCTGAAGAGACAGATTTGATGACTACCTCCCATTTAGACTCTCTCTGCATAATGTCTGGCTGTGGGTTTCTGCATCTGTTTCCATCTGCTGCCAGGGTATGCTTCTCTAATGATGACTGAATAAGGCACTGATCTATGAGCATAGAAGAATACAATTAGGAGTCATTTTATTAATACTCATTTTTTTAGGCCAGTAGTATTTGTTTAACTTTAGGTTTCTATGATATCTAGTCTCTGGTTCTTGCTTACTGAAGCAGCTTCAGGTTGTAGTTCCTTCTCCTGGAGTGGGCCTCAGGCAAAATCAGTCATTGGTTGATTTCTCCCACAGGTTCTATGCCGTGATTGCGCTAGTATATCTTGTAAACAGGACCCACCTGTTTGACCACAAATTGTAGGTCAAAGTTGTGTGGTTAGGTTGCTCTCCACATTCCTCTCTTGATAACCTGGAGAGAACCTTTCCAACACTTAAGAGACTAGAATGTAGGGGTGAAAACTCTAGGCATAGACTATTGACAACAGCTCCATGCATCCATGGTCAGTGAGTCTTGTGGGTATTGTCCTTGGCAACGGGCTCCACTTTCAAATTCATGAGAGCTAACTATTGTCTTGTCAAAATAGCATGAACTGCTCAGGGATTTCCATGGCTCCTTTGGCCAACAATTACATAGATACACACACACGCACACACACAAATTTAAGTATATGACTTATGTAAAAGAAAGAGGTGTTTTCATGCAGGAAGTAGAACATACACCAGACCTACCTTGGATGTAAGCTTTAGGAAGGTCAGTTATACCTAAAGATATTGTAATGTATATTTTAAATATAGGTATTCAGGAGAAGTGATTCTCAGAAAAAGAGTAAGACATATCCAAGTGTACCTTTGGGGTTCTTTTGAGACAGTTACACTCAATTGTATTTATAGTGATCATTTACAGGATTTTAGTTGGCTTTGAAACTATTATCTTCAAAGGGCTCACGAGAAACCTAAATGAGATCTTGTCATGTTTCTGAGGGCTAGGGATTACAATTAATTCTATGAAATTCTAGATCACAGGATACAGGAAAGTAGGATATCTATCCTGTTCACAAAATTAAGAGTCTTATTTCAGATTCCCAAAAAATTTCTAAACAATAGGATGAAGTTCTAAGTAGTGCCACATACATGAAGTTCATAATCCCAGTCTATTAACATTTTAATATAAAGCATACATAATAAAAGAATTACTAAGTCAGCAACTGTTCTATATTGTTTTTTGCTTCTGTGCTAAAACACTAATCAAAAATGACTTGGGAAAGGAATGTGTTTACTTGACTTACATATCAATTAAGTGAAGTCCAAGCCAGAACTCATGGCAGGAAGTTAGAATCTGGAACTAAATTAGAGAACACAAAGAAAAACTGCTTACCTGCTTGCTCTCTGTGGCCTCTTCAGTTTGTTTCCTTACATAACCCAGAAACACCTGCCAAAGGTTGGCATCAACCAAAGAGGGCTCTGCTTCCCACATACATCATTCACTAAAAATATGTTACATAAACATGGCCACGGGCTAATCTTATTTAGGCGATTCCATCATCCCAGGTTGCTCTAATTTGTGTCAACAGAACAAAGATAATCAGCACGACACCCTTCAAAGCAAGTGTCATGAGGTTATGTGCTAGGACAATGTCAGATTCAGAGACACTATAGGTCTCTCAGCCTTGACAGTGTCAGTGCAAGAGGCTTGAGCGTCTGTCATCCATGACAGTGACACTGAGAACCTGCAGCTGATTAAACTTAGAGGTAGGTGTAGCAGAATCTTACAGAGAGAAGGGACAGGATCTATAGGAGTGATAGCAACAGCAAAAAGCGTCAGTAACCACAGCCATTATGACAGCTGTCATGGCAACAGGAAGCAGAGAAAACTGTCAGTACTGCCAGGACCTAATAAGAGTATCATCTGAAATTAAGAGCTGGTGGGGTGAACTCAGGCTAAAGAAGATCTAAGGCTGTACAAGGCCAGAAAAGGCATTAGATCACAAGACATAAGAAAGTATGATATATTCAGACTCTACTTCCAGAAAACTACAGAGAAATGTCAAGCCAGAAGGACAAGGAATCTCAGTAATCTTAGGCATTGGCCTACCTTACTGGCTATCACACTAGCTGCTGTGAAGTAGTAATTTCTATTTCCCAGTCAAACATAAGGATTGTACCACATCACTGAAGTGATACAGATCACAGAGTCTGAGACCAGCAATCTAGCTCTAAAAGTAGAATGTCCCAATGCAGCTGGTGACTGTTCAAGGGCTACAGATGCCAAGAAAAAGCACTGGAGAAAGCTTGTCCTTGCTTCTCCTGATTGCTACTCAGGTAGAACAAAAGGACCCAGGCAGCTGAGTGGTAACAGATTGGCTGCAATTTAAACAGAGTGTTTGTTTTCCTGGTTTAGTTTGTATTCTCTATTTTATGTAAGTGGCCAATTTCAGTTTCATTTCTGTTTATATTGACACAGCTTTAAATATCTGGCTTATCTAGCTTCATCTTCAAAATTAGTGTTTGGAACATTGACTGTGTGTGTTGTTCTTTGTTTTATATATACCAAGTGCATGTGTTTGGTGTTTTAAATGAAGTTCATTATCCTTAATTCAAAACTTGTTTTATTGAATATATAATCAGTATATTCAATACACTGGATTTTTCCCCCTTTGTTTGGCAATGTTGTTCTCTGCTAGGTCATTTTGCATCTTTGTACTCATAAATTAAGGTCTCTATCTTTTCAAAAATCTATGAAAAATAAATATTTCTGTTGGTTTTATAGAGGGATTCAAGGTATTTGTGATGGCAGATTTTTGACTCAAGTGCTCTAAAATGGGTATTAAGGATTTGCAAGGAATAAATCTCTGTAAATTGTGCTTAACATAAGAAGAAAATTAAGGTACTCATATGTCAAAAACAGATAGAAACTATGTGGTTCGCTTTTTATTCATTCTTTGTTCTTTCTTTTTTTTAATGTTTTTATTGGATATATTCTTTATTTACATTTCAAATATTGTCCCCTTTCCTGGTTCCCGCCTCCCCCAAAAATCCCTTAAGCCATTTCCCCTTCCCTAATCAACCCTCCCCCACTTCCTTGTCCTGGTATTCCTCTACACTACTGCATCAAGTCTTTCCAGGACCAAGGGCCTCTCCTGCCTTTGGTGTCTAACAAGACCATTCTCCTCTGCCTATGTGACTGGAACCATGGGTAACTCCATGTGTACTTTTTGGTTGATGGTTTTGTCCCTGGGAGCTCTGGGAGTACGGGGTGACTCATATTGTTGTTCCTCCTGTGGTGCTGGAAAACCCCTTCAGCTCCTTGGGTCCTTTCTCTAGCTCCTCCATTGGGAACCTTGTGCTCAGTTCAATGGCTGGCTGAGAGTGTCGCCCTCTGTATTTGTCATACACTAAGAGAACCTCCCAGGTGATAGCTATATCTGGCTCTAGTCAGCCAGCCCTTGTGGGCATCCACAATAGTGTCTAGGTTTTGTAACTGTGTATAGGATAGATCCCTGGGTGGGGTAGTCTCTGGATGGTCTTTCCCTCAGACTCTGCCCCACCTTTTGTCTCTGTATCTCCTTCCGTGGGTATTTTTCCCCTTTCTACAAAGAACCCAAGGATCCATATTTTGTTCTTCCTCATTCTTGGGCATCATTTGATATGTGAAATGTGACTTGGGTATTCCAAGCTTCTGGGCTAATGTTCACTTATCCGTGAGTGCATACCATGTGTGTTCTTTTGTGATTGAATTACCTCACTCAGGATGATATTTTCCAGTTCCATCCATTTGTCTAAGAATTTCATGAATTCATAGTTTTTAATGACTGAATAGTACTCCATTGTGTATATATACCACATTTTCTGTATCCATTCCTCTGTTGAGGGACATCTGGGTTCTATCTTCAAGTGTAGTCTAATCTGTGAGATTAACAGAATCACAAACTGAATATATCATAGGAATCTCTGAGGAATTTTTACAGGAGAATTCCATATAAGGGTTGAATCTTTGTAGTCATTGTGAATTTAAGTGTGCATCAAGTTAGCATACATCACTCTCAGCTGAATGTAACCCTAACCATTCAATCTTATTCACTGAACTGGAATGTGTGAAAATGGATTGCAAAATATATTCCCTTCTGAGGTAGACTTTTGAACTCACATTTTTGTTGAATTCTATATTAACTTATGTTGTAGCACTTGTACTGAGTAGTATTACGTTCACGTGACACAAGCTAATGTCGTTTGGAAAATGAGCCATCATTTGAAGTAGTAGATCTCCACCAATTTGGCCTGTGGGAAAGCCTTCTTAATAAATAATTGATGTGGAACACTCAGCTAATTGAGACTAGGGCCACCCCTGTGCTGGTAGTCCTGTGGTATTATAAAAATGCAGCCTGGGGCTGAAGAGATGGCTCAGCAGTTAGAAGCACTGACTGCTCTTTCAGATATCTGGAGTTGAATTCCTGGTAGCCATATGATGGCTCACTACCATCTGTAATGGGATCCAACGCCGTTTTCTAGTGTGTCTGAAGACAGCTACAGTATACGCACATATATAAAATGAATAAATCTAAAAAAAAAGAAAAACCTCAGCTTGAACAAGACCTGAGGAACAAATCAACAGGCAGTATGTCTTCAAGACATCTGCATCAGTTCCTTCCTATAGGTTCCTGCCTCAATTTTTCTGGATCATGGACTACAAAGTTCAAGATGAAATAAACCCTTTGGTCTCCAAATTGATTATAGTCATGGAGTTTTATCACAGCAATATGAAACCAGAGATAGAATTTTCCAACCAAATTCAATCCTAGTTTCATGTTCTGTGAACCTCATGTAAAACAATATAGTCATCACCATGCAATTTGCATACCTATTGATTTGAATAACTGTTTATCATTCAGAGGGATACAGAATTTCTTGCTTTTGAAAGTGCGAGATTGCACCACAGAATATGGAGGTTTTCAAATATTATAATTTTTTTCTTTATATCATTTTAAATGGGGAAACTAAAACACAATATCTATGTCTTTGTAATGAAGAAATTCCTCTTGAAAATAAATGTGAATATTAATTAAAGTGGGAATAATACATATTAAAGACAAAAGTTATAACTGGAAACTGCCTGCCAAGAAACCTTTAAAATAAGTATTCTAGCACCTATTGCTCCAATATAGTTTTAGCTAATTCAGAACCTTAAGTTGTAAATTAATGACCACTGAAGCTCAGGCTAAAGAGAAATTTTCTCATTTTTCTTTTAGGTATTTAATCAAGACCTTTATAAACAATATAAATAATGCCAAATGTGCTGAAGAAATCTGGTCCTCAAATAAATATTAAACAACACTGTTATAATGATGGTGACTTTTTTTGTCAAGCACAGCACTTGAATTTTTGATTCAGACAAACTATTACCTTCAAGCTTTAATAGAGTATTGATTGCATATGGGGATTCTAAATAACAATAAATTGATCTTCACAAATGACAAACACCACAAAACAGAGATCTTAATTAACACAGATATTTATTGCCATCACAAGTGACTACTGTTTCTGTAACTTCTGGAAACTGTACCTGAATAACTAATACTAAACGTGATCCTTAGGCATTGACTGATAGAACGGGTCTGGCTGCAGTTTATTCCAATCAAGTCAACGAGTATATGTCTTCCCTGCCCAACTTGTCCTGTGTCAAACGATGCATTTTTTAAATTTTTTTTATTATTTATTTTATTTTATTTTTTAAATTTACATTCCAAATCACTTCCCCTTTCCCGTTTCTTCCCTCCCTGAAAGTCCCATAAGCTCCCTTCCCTCCCTCTTTTTTCCATTCAACCCCCTCTCGTTACTCTGTCCTGGCGTTCCCTACATTCAGTCTTTCCAGGACCAGGGGTCTCTCCTTCCATCTTCTTAGAAATCTATTGATATGCGGATTGTGTCTAGGGTATTCCGAGATTCTGGGTCAATATCCCCTTATCAGTGACTGTATACCATGTGTGTTCTCAAAAAGACAAAGCGGCAACCAACTAACTGGGAAATGATCTTTACCAACCTTACATCCGACAGAGGGCTAATATCCAATATATACAAAGAACTCAAACAATGCATTTTGTTAGGAGACATAAGCCCAGTACAAAGCAATGGAGTAAACAGTGGAAACCTCAGGACTTGAGAGGTAGGGGCAGGAAAATCAGAAAGTCAGGGTAATCTACAACTACACAGCAAATCTGAGATAAGTTTTGGTTACATAAGACCATTGGGAAACGTACCTTCAAATTATTTGTTAGTGGATTCAAATACCCTCAAGACAATGTTGTCATTACCTTTGTTTTTCTTTCATAACTTGAAGCTAAGCCTTTATTACAAAGACATCACACTCAAAAAATACAGATTTGGAGGAATCCTACTTGAACTGTCCTGGAAGCATCTTTTCTGATGACAACCTCTCAGTATTGGAAGGTATTATGCAAGACACGAAAAGAGAAAAGCAAGGGGCAATCCTAATCAGTTTTAAAGCCTATGGACCATAGTGAATAGCCTAGCAAGAGAGTCCAGGTGCTGCAATAGTGACAAGTTTTTCTTGGTGATGACAACAACAATTTAAGTGGACCCAAGTTCTCCTTCATAGGCAGAAATGCTGGCCTGGCAGTGTAAATCTGTTCAGCTCCTCAGTACTGAAGAATTCATGGACACTAGAGGCAAATTGATTATGGTCATTTTCTCAAAGGAATATAATTTCTAATTGTATTCTAAATACTTAGCCTATTACTCACAGGGAAGTGTAGTTCTCACCCCTCACCAAATAAGTTTTTTTCTGCAGCAAATGGTTATTACTACAAAGATCCATAAGTGGTTAAAATTTGAGAGAAGTGGCATTAGCTGACCCATCTGCTACAGTACCCTACTCTTACAGTAAGCCCAGGGAGCATGGTAGGAAAGTTGAAAATAGTGTGAGAACCAGGGGACCCGAATTTCTGCTGAGATGTTATACAATCAGTATGTCTTGCCAGTGAGAAATCAATTCTGCCCACTGAGATACTAATAAAGGAAAAGCTCTTTAATAATAATAGTGCTTGCCCAGCTCTGGCTAATGCTCAGTTAGGAGCCAACCTCAAATGTAAAATTTGGACAACATTTATACTTTAGGCTTGTGTGTTCCATATATGCTGTAGTTGTCCTTAAATTACTTTTAGGTCTAGGCCCCAAGTTACACCGTGAACAGTTCATAGACTGGACAGTGTGGGGGAAATTTATACAGCAATGAATGGCTAGTATCATTGTCTTAATTATAGTAGTGAAAAGTATAGTTCTTTTCAAGTAGTTGTTACCCAGGTTCATCTTGACCAGCTGGAGGAACTATGTATTTTCTTGTAATAGTTCTCCTTGGTAACTTTCTGATTTTGTTTTTTGTTTTTATATTTATTTATTGATTGATTGATGGATGGATGGATGGATGGATGGATGGATGGATGAATGGGTGGATGAATGGATGGATGGATGGATTGACTGCCAGGGAAGGTTGGGAGTGAGTATGGATTATCTTATTGGTCTTCCATGTCCCCCTTTCTCAACTGTGACTATAGTCACCAATATCATGGAGAAGTAGTTTCTTTGCCCTCTATTATCAATAGGAGCATGGATCATGGACTTCTACACGGTCTCTAACATCAGTTTATGTCAGAGACCTCAGCATGATCATCTGTGACAGAACAGAACACAGAGGTCAGCATGGCCCTCTTCTACAATAGAGCCATGGATATCATTATAGCCCTTGATGGTAGCACAAGCAAAGGACATCCGCGTGGCCTCAGGTGGCAGTGCAAGTCACTCACATCCACACAGCCACCATCAGCAGCAGGACCCATAGACTTTACTATGGCTTCAGGCAACAACACAGACCAAGGTCATCTGGATGACTTTCAGGCATTTCTCAAATAGTGACCAATGGGGGAAGGCCCAGTCTGTTGTGGGTAGTCCTCCCTGGCCTGATGACTTTTTATTCTATAAAATGTGAACAAGTCATGGGGAGCAAACACTCCTCCATGATCTCTGCCTCAGATCCTGACACCTGGTTCCAGTTCTGTTTGAATTCCTATTCAGGTTTCCTTCAATAAGGAACTATTATGTGGAAGGAATTGTTTTTCCCCACTTATGTTTTAGACATGGTGTTTTTTATAACATCAATGAACTATCACTAAGAAAAGTTGGTAGTAGAAGTAGGGTAATTCTGTGACAGACAAGACAGGCTTCTTTTGGGTGGATTTCAGAATTTGGGGCTAAAAAAGGCATTGCATGGTCATTGATGTTTTCTGTTGGCACCTGGAAGATAAGAATGATACAATCAATGATAAGTTGAGAAGAATGTAGATGATAGAGGCCAAGCTTGTGACATTTCAGAGGAAGGTAAAGATTTGACACAGCATTTGTGTGACAAATCTGTGCTATCTGGTCAGCTGGAGATGAAGAATTGATTGTGGTTAACCAGAGACCAGCACCATTGCAGTGAAACCTTTGTTTTACTGGGAGAATTGATGCAGGCCAGTTGGAGTTGAGAAATTATCAGTGACAAAGAAGAAGCCAGCAACACTGAGCTGTCAAGTTCAGGGAAGATTTTTAGGAGGGTCAACACACAGAAGCTGTGTTCTGGGCAGCCCAGGTTCTATGTGGCAGTGTAAGAGTCATCAGGTGGTATTAAAGGCATAAATGGGTCATGGCAAATATCTGGGGCTTGGAAATGTGAGAGGCCAGAAGAGGCCACCAGGGAAGATACAGCCTTGGGGGCAGTTGAAAGCCTAGGACTGAAGGGGTAATGCAGAGAAGATCAAGATTGGCACCATAAAGAGAGCCTAGAATGAGCTATTGGTGAAAGTAAAGCCCAGCTGTTGCACAAGACTCAAACAGATTGCTGTCCCAAAATGGACAAGCATGATGCAGGGAAGGCAACTGCTAACCTTGACCAACAATACGTAGGCAGCCCTTCATAGCTCCTTCTTTACAGAAATTTCTGTCAGATATGCTGTGCCAGAAGGTTGAAGATAGATGTTCCAACATTATAGAGAAATTTTGAGTGACTCTCTAGACAGCCAGATCTCTCTGCAATTTCTAAAGTTTTGGAAGCTGCTACCCTGAGCTTCCTTCATACTCAGGTACTTCTCAAGTCTCTGATGGAGTTGAAGATTAGATAGTTACAGTCTCAAATTAAACTTAATTTGTTTAGGACTTTTGAAAAATGTTTTTAAGTTAAGAATATGTTTTATGTTTTATATTGATAATAAAAGTTATGATAAAGATTTATTTAGGTACAAAACTCTGAACGCACCAAGATAGGATAGATAGTAGAATACTTTCTCCATGGTTGCCAAATACATATAGACTAGACATTGTGAATGTAAATCTTTCCTGATTGTTTCATAATTGCTATTATTATATATAGTTTATTAATGTAAGAGAAATAACCTTTTATTGCACTAAAAGGGTAAAATGTTGGCATAATGCTATTGTGCACTGTGTAAAGGTTATTCTTGTATTAAGTGCATGCTGATTGCTCTGCCCCTATATCTGGTTGCAATCCATACATAACACGATAGTACTTATTCTAAGTATCTCCTGTCTCTATGCTGTACAAACGCTGCTCTCCATTTATTCTTGGGTTTGTCAACAAAAACTGAACATCCAATGACTGAGCTGAAGTGAGAATATGGGCACACTTCTGATTCCAGCAAGGAGACTGGTAGAGAGAAGAGAGGATTTCACAGGAGGAGAGAGTCCAGAGCCACCCTGAGACCTCACTTGGACCAGAGAATTCCAAATAAATACTAAAATCAAAGTACCTTGGAGATTTTGGCTGAGAGGCCGCCAGATTAATTTAGATAATTAGAATACATTAGTAATTGCTCAATTACAACATCTGAAATGTAAATAAATAGTATAATTTAAAAAATAATTGCTCAGTTATGGTAGCATAAAAATTATGATAATAAAATTATTGGGGAGCTATCAGGGTTAGAGGAAAAGCTAAGACTTTTACAGTTGCACTAATGAGTGTGGATAGGGGGCACTTCATAGGGCTTCAGCACTATGTAAAGAGCTACATCCAGTCAAAGTGTACTGATTGAATTAGGTGTTTTTTGAAACAAGGTACCTGATCCTATTCCTAGTGATCAACTCTGATAAATGTAACTTCAAATAGACACAGAAGGTTGTATTTGTTAATAATAATGGTTTAAAAAGAGGTCATGTGTTTGAGAGAGATACGAGAATGAGACTGAAGAAGAATTGGATGGTGGAGAGTAGCTATGGAAAAAGAAATAATTATAGTCAGTAATCAGGGATATAATAATCACAAATCAAAAATAATAATTTTTAAATAAAAGAAAGAGAATAAGATTCAGTCTAGATTGTGAATATATAATTTTTACATATATTGGTTTGAGCAAAATCTTATTGTATAGTCCAGGTTGTCCTAGCACATAATGCCTGTTATTCAGCTGTGATGTGTCAATTTTTTCTTCAAGCTGAAGAAGATAATAACTCATCCTCTTTGGTTTTGATTTTATTGATGTCATGTCAGTATTTTAATATGCATGTGGAGGGGAGGTATGAATGCCATAAACACATGTGGAGATCAGGGGACAGCTATGTGAACTTAGTTCTTTCTATCGCCTTTGTGTGCTTACTGAAACTAGACTGATATATATATATATATCAGGTTATAATGTCATATATGTGTCTATATTATATATAAAAATATCATATTTTTTTTCAGCTAGTCCTCTGAAGTAGTAGAATACTGAGAGTCATGGGAGCAGGAATTAAAGAGAACATAACTCCATTGTTAGACACTCTTTTGTAAGAGAAAAAACACAATACCTGGTACTGATACCTTAAAAATTTACTGTTTTCAGCTTACTTATACTTTTATTTTATCACTATGGTTTTCATTGAAATTTGCATCTGATCAGATGAAGGTTGCAAGAGAAACACACACATAATGAATAAAGAATTACAATAAAAGATAAAAGGAAAAATAAGGGCGCTTAATTCTATTCATAAGGTGTAAAACTTGGAGTGAACAGATATAAATGATAAATGTTTGTATGCTAATAATTTGAAAAATATTTTCTGGAGAGGAAAATCTGGGGATATGTTGGTGCTTTGAAGAAGATTTTGAAAAAACACAGAAGTGCGGTTAAAACAAGTTTTGGGAACCTCTGCAAATACAGTGAGGCCACTACCGCCAGGAGGCAGGCACGTCCTTGCTCTTCTGGAAGCAGACAGATGATGGGTATACAGTACCAAAGCCTGTCTAGACTGGTGAAATGTGCGGACAGGAGATTTCCTGTCAGGTTGCTCCTTTACAGGGAACTGCACTGGGGATCCCCAGAAATAGTGGCAAATGTAGGAGAAGGCCAGTATAGAGAAGAGACAGTGTTCTACCTGGGCAGATGCAGGTAACTGGCAAGGCAGATGAGAAAGCAGGAGTCTGCTGGAAATAGCATGGCTATAATACAACCCTCATAGAGGAGTTTAGCCTGAGGGGAAAAAGTCTTGACAGCTTTAGAAGTTAGCAGGCTTTTGAAAAACCTGCCTTAAAAAATTCAGCAGCTTCTCCTGAAAAAAGAAAAAAAAAAGCAAAAGAAAGAAAAGAGTTTGTTAACCGAAATTCACTAGAACCTTACAAATATTGTACCCTGGTGTCAAGACTTTGTGGTTGAACTCTTAAAGTATAACGGGGCATCTTACAAATGAACTTGTGACATGAAAGGTATCCACAAAACAATTGGCTTTTGAAAATGTTATCAAGACTGAGGAAAAGGCAAAAAATATCCCCTTAAAACATATACTCAACAACAAAACAAAGCAAAAAGCAACTTGCATTCCTCAAAATGCTTAGATTTACAAAGAAGCCACCTAAATGCAGTGGTTATAGAGAAAGCCATTGGGAAAATTACCCATACTGAGGGGAAAAGGTGATAATCTTACATTTGGAAAAATAGCTGTGTTTTCCATTATTGGCCCTCCTTAATGCCTCAAGACTGGCAATAATCCTGCTTATACGAGTACTACACTAAAAACTTTTGTGCTCAATATAAAATCACTCAACAATTCAGGAATTCCTTACAACCCACAGTGACAGGTTACTGGGAAAGTCCCACAGATGTTTGAAACAACAGGTTGTATAAATGACTATTTACATTAAACTAAAAAAAAAAAGAACAGATAGAAAGAGAGAAGGAAGGAAGAAAGGAAGGAAGGAAGGAAGGAAGGAAGGAAGGAAGGAAAGAAGGAAATGTGTTACAGAAGATAACATTATTACTGCAGAACAGTCTGGCACTTGCCACCAAAGGACAAAAAAGTGGACCCCAAAGTCCAAATGGAAAGAAGTAATGACCAGAACATGGCTTGGTGTAAAAATAACTTTTATTAGCCAGTTGCAGGAATGAGATGAGAGCCATACCCAAGCATTATAAACACATGCTTGAGCTGAGCCCATGATGTTTTTTAATCTATCACTAGGTCTATGCCTGCAAGCTTCTAGCCTTCATACTATTTACCCTAGTCCTAAAATGTTTCAGCTTCCTAGATTTACTATTGAGCAAGTCACCCTTTCTTATTCTTTCTGAACTCTTGCTGCCTGATTCAACACAGTTGTTCTAGTTCAAAACTGTCCAAGTTCACTGATTCAAATTGGCTTCTTCTCAGCTTCAAATTATATCTGGAAGTCTATTCGAATCTTCTGAATCGTTCAGAAGCCTCATTTTCTGGCTTGTTCTCTCATCAACTGCAAGCTGTCTCCATAAAACCATACAGATAAAACTGCAACCCCTCTCCTTCCCTCTCTTTCTTATTTGTTCTTGTTAGAATTAGTCATAACTTATCTCTGACTCGTTCTGTCAAATCTTTCTCTTACTCATCAGTTTTTCTGCCCCTCAATCAAATGTTATGTTTAAACATGACTGTTTCCTTCTAAAAACTAACCTTATGTACATTGGTATAGAAGGTGTATACTAAGGCCATGGCTATATTCCACCCAGAGTGATTAAAAGTGTGTCATTCCAGCCAAATCACGTAGACTTTGGATGTTATCATTTGCCAGAGAAGCCATATTGCTGGATTAAAATTCCTCTACAGCTTGGCCCATGCCTTATGCCACTTCATCTTCCATGAAGTTCTAGAATAGCCACTTTGGATCTAGTGGAAGAACACGCTCTGCATATGAAGCAGGGCTCAATTAGACAATAACCCAGTGATTATTCGGGTAAATTCAGTCAACCCAGGTGTTAGTCTAAACATATGGAATTCCGGTGGGCTCCATTCAACTGTTTAGGGCAGCTATAGCCCTATATTTTAGACAACATTTATATGTCACACAGATTATGTGCGTGGCAGCAGCTCCATAAAATGAGAACAGATATAATTCAAAATTAATTTAATCCACCAACTGGGTATTTAAACCCACAAAAATAGCAAAGATGCACTCTAATTCCATGGCCAAAGATGCATGAAACTCATGAATAGACTGCTTCACTTCTAATCCTGCCAACAGTTATTCTCACTCAGCTTTGAGGTGTCAATCCCTTTAACCTGGAAAAATATCCCCTTTCGGAGGATGTGTGTCTAGAGGAAGCATAGCTACTCTTCTGTTCTTCATCCCTTGCACTTTATAGTCTGGGGTCCAGCATTACTGTGAACTGTCCCAGGGCTAAATGTGAAGATTCATGCTGAACTCCTACATTTTTTTTTTAAATCAGAGATATAGTGAGAGAAGAAAGCCTTGTGTGAAACAAGTCCTGACTAAATGTGAATTATTACCATTGGTACAGCTATTTCAAGGACTCAAGTCCCATGGACATTAGCAAAGCCAGTTAGTTCCTCATGTGGGCCAGGCTGAAGATGTGTGTAGATGCTCGGCTTGAGATTCCGGTATTAGTGCTAATAACAATCGATCTTTGCTTGCAAAGACCAGCAACTGCTGCTTCTTCCTCCCTATGTTTAAAGTCTGAGACTGCTTTCCTACAGAAACCTCCTACCTAGACTAGCTAACCCCTACCCCACCTTGAGATGTGTACTAAGAGGCTGTGTGTGTCTTAAGAAAAATGAGGGTCTTGTGTTTAGAGGTTGGAAAACACCTACCCGATCCAGGCTTTTAAAGTGTGTCTCAGTGACTGCATACCATGATATCTGGATATTAGCTCAGAAACTCAGAATATCCAAGACACAATTCACATATCTATTGATTCCCAAGAAAAAGGAAGGAGAGGCCCCTGGTCCTGTAATGACTTGATGCAACAGTGTAGGGGAATACCAGGACAGAGAAGCAGGAGGGGGTTGACTGGGTAACAGGGGGAGGGAAGAGGGCTTATGGGACTTTGGGGGGTGGGGACCAGGAAAGGGGAAATCATTTAGAATGTAAATAAAGTTTATAGAAAACAAAAAAGTTTGTCTCTTTGTTTGTCCTTTCTTTATTCCCTTTTTGCCCCAAGGTACTGTTCCAAGACTGTGGAGGTCATAGCAGAGCTCGTGGAGTGAATAAACAGAGCAAGATAATTTTTCCTTTAAAGTAATCTACAATCTCAAACCAAGTTCAGTCATCAGGCAATGACTAAGATATATTTCATTCTAAGACATGTGTTTATTTTCATGGTTATTTGTGAGTATTTTCTCCAGAACTTATTCACAGATAGAGAGGTCTACTTCCTTCTTGTATTTCATCTGTGCAACAAAACATTTCTATGCTGGATCAAGGACATTTCAATTTATTTAGCCTATTTTCACACAGGGCACTTCTTACTATGAGAGGCCTGGAGGATAAAACTGTCCTATTTTCTTTTTATGTCTATGACTTAGCACTATGCAGTGTAGAGAAATAGATTGGTATTTAATGGAAAATGAATAAGCAAAACCAAAATAACAAACTAATGGTTACATAATTTAAAATGTAAATATATATGTATATATATATTAATTCAACACTTTCTATTGTATGTTTATATATGAATATCTTATATGAAGTTTGCATCTGAACACAAAAATGTTTCATAAAATATTTTATATAAGATACTAGATGTTCAGAGAAATAACTTGGGGGCAATATTGCAGGAAAATTTCTGTGTTTACAAAACCATATTCATTTTAGTGACTTTGTAATTTCTCATAATGTAAATGTAATGGTTTATTGAGTTAGTCGCCAGTGAAATGGCTATTCTCTTGCTCTTTACACGAGTAACATGTGAGACAGAAGAAAGAATGGAGAAGGGAGGAAGAAACAAGAAAGAGGAAGCACAGACGCCAACTTAAATCATTCATGGTACTTCAAAATTATTAAGGAAAGTAAAAGCCACCTCTTGAGAAGTCATCTTTGTGCATGCTTGTAACTATTGCGCTCAAAATGAGCAGGCAGACAGATTATGCTTTCATACATGCGTGTTGGTGTACCTGTAATTTTAATGTCAAGAACCAGAGGTAGGAAGGTGACCATTGCAAGTTCCAGGCTACACTGGTCTCTGTAATGAGTGTTAGGACAGACAGTAGGAAGAGAGACCCTGTCTTCAAACCAAACCAAACCAAACAGAAAGGTAATAATACAATAAACAGAAAAAGCAAAATTATGGGATGTGTTCTTATCTCAGGCTTTCCATTACAGTAGGAAAAATTAAATATACCATATACAAAATATAAATTGAAATCATTCCAATGGCTGAATTTAGGGTAGCCAAAAATATTTGTATAACCAAAACGTTATAAAGTCTGCTAACAGACTGAAGTATTCAAATTATTATACTTGTGTATACTATTGATTCTATTGTCTAATTTCAGTTTTAATATTAATCTATCCAATCTAATTTCATTCGTAGCCCCAAAAGCCCAGCATTCTAGAGGGATCAGATGAGGTGCAATTTATTAGACACTTTCCTATCACACTTGCTTTACTATAAAAGTTAATCTTAACTGCTTCTTTGTGATTAAAATGTCTTATCTAGAATTGTTTTTCTCTTTCCCAAACTTGCTGATTCCTTATCTGCAATAGATTCATTAATGTTCCTCTGCTTAGTGTGGATTCTTCTTTCTTCTTTCTTTTTTTTTTTTAAATTAAATATTATGACCAAAAACATCTCAGGGAAGATAGGGTTTATTTGGCTTCCACATTCATGTCCCAGTCAATCCCTGAGCAAAGTCATAGCAAGAGTTCATATGGGAACCAAAACAGACAGATGGAGAAATGTAGACTGCTAGCTGGCATCCTCTGGCCTCCTAAATCCCAGGATCTCCATGTCCAAGGGCAACAATGCTCACCTTGTACTGAGCAGATCCATATCATTAATTATGGATCCCTGCCCAAGTGTGCCTACAGGTCGATGTGATGAGATGGAGGCAGTTCCTCAAATAGTATTCCCTCTCCCAGGTGAGTATAGTTGCTCTTAAGCTAACAAAAACTAACCAGCCCTCTCATTTAACACCTGATTTGCTAGAGCTGTGTCCTCTGCTCCTTAGTTACCCTTTGAAAGGCTACAGCAGGCACTTACAAATTTACCATTTAATGAGCATGCAAGGCTTTGAGTTCTCATCGCTGTTTCTTGGTAGGATTCCTGAGAACTTCCCTGGAAATGTGACCCACAAATTGACATCGATGGCTTCCTTTGTCTCTGGCTATAATGGACTGCACAAGAGAGGCACAATTTCTAATACAACTCTTTCCACAAATAAAAAAAGGGAATTCATTGATCCCACAGAGAAAACATCAAGCACTCAGAAAATCCAATCCACTTAAAAGAATTAAGTCTGTAGTTTTTTCAGCCAACCCATTTTATTTTTAGAAAGGACAATATTCTGAAACTACTTTACAAACCCTTTAATTAAAAGATTTAAATTGACTCATTATTTTACTATCTTATTTCTTGCTTGTCTTTCTCTTGACTTCTCACTAAAAATGCTGTGAAATGTGAGTTCCCAGGAGACAAGTGGTTTTCTTAAGCTGTTCAAATAAACATTTCAATGGAGTATTTTTTAAGATAAAACTATTTTCCTTCACAATTGATCAACTTAATTTTGTCATGTATTAAAGGTTTAAAAGATTGGTTATGTAAGATATTGTTTTGGTTTTTCCATCTTTGAATAAAACACAAATTTGGTGGATTCTACATGTAACATCTCTCACACATGTGGAAGTAAAGACTTACACAATCAAGGTGTCAAAAATTCCATGTTCAGAAGTTATTTGTTCGTTTACAGATGGCCATCTTCAATTTGTGTCCTCATATGACAATATAGTGAGAAATGTCTCCGTGTTTTTTTCCTAAAGGACAGGTATCCATCTTTGAAAGCATCTATGACCCCATTACTATCTCAAGGGGCTGTTCATAAATAATATTATATAAAGGCTGAAATTTTAATGAACTTGAGATAAATATTCAGTTTATAATCGTTTTTTATATATAGGGCCTTCTTGATATATGGAGGGGGGGAATACAAGAACTGAATCCTGCAGTAAGATCTGATTCAATCACTTAATGTCTTTATTAATTTGGTCAAAATATTTACTGAATATTAGTTTTCCAAAAACAGAGTAAGAGGAGATGATAAAATATTTAAATGACAAATAGATTATACAAATTTAGCTTTTGTGTATATTTTGTATCTTTGCAGTACTTTTTTTTTTTTTTTCACTTTATTGAGGGGCAGGGCTCTGACATCTGCACAGCTACAACTGAGTTTCAGAGAAGGCCTGTTTCTCCACCAGCTTCCCTTTGTACTTGGCTCGTTCCCGTGGCTCAATCATATTTCTCCTCTAGAAGATCTTGAACCTGTCTCGGAGAATGTTACCTTCTAGCTTCAGAGTCCTGAGTGAGTCAGAGAACTCTGAGCTGAGCTTCACATCGCTGTCAGGGACCTGGTACTTGAGGACATCCCAGCCTTTCGGGGGCTTGTCAGCCTCTACCAGTCGCCATAGGCTCTGCTACTCCCTCAGGCGTGCCAGTTCTGTCAGCCTCTAGGCCACCTGGGCCTTGATCTCATACAGCCTTGGTGCTGAAGCCGGGGATGCCCTCAGTGCAGCCTGTTGCACCCTCAGCTTGCGAACAGCCTTCTCCCACCGCCGTTGCTGCTCCATCATCTTCCCCATCCTCTTCTCAGGACCAGCAGCACCAGTGGGTAAGGTCTCAGCGGCCCCATCATCAGCCTCTAGCTGCACAGCACAGCCCAGCTCATGCTAATCCTCACCGTCAGACTCCTCCAGCCGGACCCTCACACATCTCCGGAAACGCGGACTCTTGAGTGGCAGCTTGCTCTGAGGTGGACAGGGCCAGCCATCACTCCAGCTTTTCTGCCTCTTTCTCACGCTGTAGCTCCACCTCATGGGCCTCTCAAAGAAGGGCCTAGTGATCTTCAAAGGTTGGGTTGTGGGAGGCTCCCGCGGGAATCACCTCCATTGCAGGCACCTAGGAAGGTTTGATGTGGAGGCGTGGTGGCCGCCTCACGCCTTTCTTTTTGGTCTGCTCCAGAAAAAATGCATCCTGACCAATTAAAGGTGTGTCCAGAGGGTTGTCTGGGTGTCAGAGGTCATAGAAGGGCCGCTCAATGATGTCCTGGGCCCAGGTTTGGCCTTTGAAGCAGGAAGGCTAAGAAGCCGCGCCTGTGCCTTGCACATGCATCCCTAGGTATCACCCTGCTTAGCCAGTTTCTCCCGTAGCTCCTCATTTCGCCTGAGCTTCTTGGCCTTAGAGACCTGGTGTGTGAGCAAGGATTTCTTTGGGAGCAGGGATCTTAGAAAGGTTCTCAAGGGCAAGGTCAACCCGTAGGGGTTTCTGGAGACGCTGTGACTTCTCCTCGACCCAGGTCCTCTACTTGCTTGGTTCTTTTCTCTTAAATCCAGTGTCCACAAAGAAGAGCTTTTGGTTTGGGGCCTCTGACAATAAGCCACTGGTCATGCGCTCTTGTAGCCCTAAGTCTTCCAGGAACTGGTCTACCTCTAGCCCCAGTGGCTCCTCAGGGAGCCCTCTCCAGCCGCGCTTCTTGTTTGTGGGGCCCAGTCGCCTCAGATCAGGATCCACCGAGGTGGGTCACAGCCCTAAGAAGACAGTCCGCCTGGCTTTTGGAGCAGCACTTCTCACTGCCCCTGTTCTTACCCTCAGCCATCTTCTTAAAAGCCAGGATTTTGATTTGACCCAGATTAAAGGTGTGCCTTAAGATATGGGATAAAGGTGTATGTCGATTTAGATTAAAATTTGGTTATCCACCTCAAGATCTGGATCAAAAGATTGTATCTTTCAGGCTCAAGATCTGATTCACAGGTATGCCCTCCATTTCATGATTGTAGTCCAATCTAGATAGAGTAAATTTACAACCAAAAATAGCTATAACACATAAAATACACGAATTTTTGGTTCCTATAGTAGAGACTGAACCCAGGACTTCATACAGGCTAGCAAGCCTTCTACCATTGAGTATTTTTCCAACCTACTAATGTTTTTTTAAGTGAATATTGCAAACAAAATGTTGCATGACTGGATTTCTTTGAAAATTTCACATTAGAATATTGGAGATATTAATATATAAACAGAGGTCAGTATCTTGGCTTTATTAATTTTATATTGTATTATTGCTTACTTACATTTATTGTTATTTTTATGTTAATGAGACAATATTGATAATATTAAGTGTCATTATTATGATATGAGTAAAATTAGGTATCAACATTCTGGATTATGTGCAAATATTGTAGATAGGGACACAGCTTTACCAGACTGCAGCTATCTGGAGTATTAATAGCTAAGGGTGGTCCTGATTATCTCTGGCTTGTTTTCAATATAAAAAATTCCAACATATTTTAAACAAAGAAGCCAACTAGAGTGGTGTACCCATGATTAACACTGGGCCCCCATATCAGTTCTAAGATTGGTCTTTTGGTGTGCTTGAGGTAAACCCTGCATATTCTAGCTTGCCTAGCAGTTTCTGCTGTCTTGATCCATATGCAAAGTGTCTCTTTGTGAATCTAATCCTCTGATATTCAGTGTCCTGCTGCTAGGAGGGATACATATGCCATGGCACATGTGGGGACATCAGAGGATGTTTTGGGAGGTTAAATTTTCTCTTCCCACTATGTGTATACTATGATGTATGCAATCTGAAAATCACCTAATAAAGTTTTCAGAACTCATTATATATAAAATTCAATGTCATTTACTTCTTACAAAAAGAATCAGTCTGATTATTTAATATACAGTTGGTATTTAGGAAATGATCAGCACCTACCTTTGGTCATTATCATAGTGTAAACTATATGCCTGCCAAAGGTAAATTACTTTAATTAAAAAATAATAATCAGAGGTGACCACAATAAACAGCAAAGACACTTCCGTTTCTTTGGAAATTCCTAGGAATTAACGGTCACATCCAAAGTGTGACAAGAGGTAGACTTTTATTTTTGTTGTTCTTTTTTTTTTAATTTTATTTTCTGAGTTTTTTTTATTTACATTTAAAATCATTTCCACTTTCCTGTTGCCTCCCTCCCCAAAAGTCCCATAAGAACCCTTCCCTCCCTTTTTTCCCCATTGAACCCCCTCTCACTTCTCTGTCCTGGCATTCCCCTACATCCAGTCTTTCCAGGACCAGGGGTCTCTTCTTCCATCTGCTTGGAAATCTATTGATATGCAAATTGTGTCTAGGGTATTCCAAGATTCGGGATTAATATACCCTTATCAGTGACAGAATACCATGTGTGTTCTTTTGTGATTGGGTTACCTCACTAAGGATGATATTTTCAAGATCTGACCATTTGCCTAGGAATTTCGTGAGTTCATTGTTTTTAATTGCAGAGTAGTATTCCATTGTGCAAATATACCACATCTCTGAATCCATTCCTCCGTTAAGGGACATCTTGGTTCTTTCCAGCTTCTGGCTGTTATAAATAAGGCTGCTATGAACATAGTGGAGCATGTGTCCTTATTGGATGCAGGTAAAGCCTCTGGGTCTATGCCCAGGAGTGGTATAGCCGGATCCTCCGGGAGTGTCATGCCAAGTTTTCAGAGGAACCACCAGACTGCTTTCCAGAGTGGTTGTACCAGCTTGCAATCCCACCAGCAGTGGAGGAGTGTTCCTCTTTCTCCACATCCTCACCAACAACTGCTGTCTTCTGTGTTTTTGATCTTAGCCATTCTGACTGGTGTGAGATGGAATCTCAGGGTTGTTTTGATTTGTATTTCCCTAATGACTAAGGATGATGAACATCTCTTTAGGTGCTTCTCAGCCATTAGATATTCTTCAGGTGAGAACTCTTTGTTTAGCTCTGTACCCCATTTTTTAATAGGGTTACTTGCCTCTCTGAAGTTTAACTTCGTGAGTTCTTTGTATATATTGGATATTAGCCCTCTGTCAGATGGAGGGTTGGAAAAGATCATTTCCCAGTTAGTTGGTTGCCACTTTGTCTTTTTGACAGTGTCTTTTGCATTGCAAAAACTTTGTAATTTAATGAGGTCCCATTTGTCAATTCTTCATCTTAGAGCATAAGCTATTGGAGTTCTATTCAGGAAATTCTCCCCTGTGTCCATATGTTCAAGGTTCTTCCCTAGTTTCCTTTCTATTAGTTTCAGTGTGTCTGGTTTTATGTGGAGGTCCTTGATCCACTTAGAATTGAGCTTAGTGCAAGGAGATAAGAATGGGTCAATTTGCATTCTTCTGCATGTTGATCTCCAGTTGAGCCAGCACCATTTGTTGAAAAGGCTATCTTTTTTCCACTGAATGGTTTTAGCTCCTTTGTCAAAGATCAAGTGACCATAGGAGTGTGGATTCATTTCTGGGTCTTCAATTCTGTTCCATTGATCTACATGCCTGTCACTGTACCAATACCATACAGTTTTTAACACTATTGCTCTGTAGTACAGTTTGAGGTCCGGGATGTTGATTCCCCCAGAAGTTCTTTTACTCTTGAGAATAGTTTTAGCTATCCTGGATTTTCTGTTATTCCAGATGAATTTTTGAATTGCTCTTTCTAACTCTATGAAAAATTAAGTTGGGATTTTGATGGGGATTGCATTGAATCTGTATATTGCTTTTGGCAAGAGGGTCATTTTTAGTATATTAATCCTGCCAATCCATGAGCATGGCAGATTTTTCCATCTTCTGAGGTCTTCTTCAATTTCTTTCTTCAGAGATTTGAAGTTCTTGTCATACAGATCTTTCACTTGTTTGGTTAGAGTCACACCAAGATACTTTATATTGTTTGTGGCTATCATGAAGGGTATCAATTCTCTTACTTCTTTCTCAGCCTGCTTATCCTTTGAGTATAGGAAGGCTACTGACTTGCTTGAGTTGATTTTATATCCGGCCACTTTGCTGAAGTCGTTTATCAGCTGTAGGAGTTCTCTGGTGGAGTTCTTTGGGTCGCTTATATATACTATCATATCGTCTGCAAATAGTGATAGTTTGACTTCTTCCTTTCCAATTTGTATCCCTTTGACCTCTTTTTGTTGTCTAATTGCTCTAGCTAGAACTTCAAGTACTATATTGAAAAGATATGGAGAGAGAGGGCAGTCTTGTCTAGTCCCTGGTTTTAGTGGGATTGCTTCAAGTTTCTCTCCATTTAGATTGATGTTGGCTACTGGTTTGCTGTACATTGCTTTAACTATGTTTAGATATGGGCCTCAAATTCCTGATCTTTCCAAGACCTTTAGCATGAAAGGATGCTGAATTTTGTCAAATGCTTTCTCAGCATCTAATGAGATGACCATGTGGTTTTTTTCTTTGAGATTGTTTATATAGTGGATTACATTGATGGATTTCCTTATATTGAACCATCCCTGCATCCCTGGGATGAAGCCTACTTGATCGTGGTGAATGATTCCTTTGATGTGTTCTTGAATTCGGTTGGCAAGAATTTTATTGAGTACTTTTGCATCGATATTCATAAGAGAGATTAGCCTGAGATTCTCTTTCTTTGTTGGATCTTTATGTGCTTTTGGTATTAGCATAATTGTGGCTTCATAGAACGAGTTGGGTAGTGTTCCTTCTGTTTCTGTTTTGTGGAATAGTTTGAAGAGTATTGGTGTTAGGTCTTCTTTGAAGGTCTGATAGAATTCTGCACTAAAACCATCTGGACCTGTGCTTTTTTTGGTTGGAAGACTTCCAATGACGACTTCTATTTCTTCAGGGGTTATAGGACGGTTTAGAAGGTCTATTTGATCCTGATTTAATTTTGCTATTTGGTATCTGTCAAGGAAATTGTCCATTTCCTCGAGATTTTCTAGTTGTGTTGAATACAGGCTTTTGTAGTAGGATCTGATGATTTTTTGAATTTCCTCAGTTTCTGTTGTTATCTCTCCCTTTTCGTTTCTGATATTGTTAATTTGGATACTGTCTCTGTGTCCTCTGGCTAATCTGGCTAAGGGCTTATCTATCTTATTGATTTTCTCAAAGAACTAACTCCTAGTTTTGTAGATTCTTCTTATGTTTTTTTTTTTTTTTTTGTTTCTATTTGATTGATTTCAGCCCTGAGTTTGATGATTTCCCGCCCTCTACTCCTCTTGGGTGTATTTGCTTCTTTTTGCTCCAGGGCTTTCAGGTGTGCCATTAAGCTGCTAGTGTATGCTGTCTCCCATTTCTTTTTGGCGGCATTCAGGGATATGAATTTTTCTCTTAGCACTGCTTTTATTGTGTCCCATAAATTAGGGTATGCTGTGCCTTCATTTTCATTAAATTTTAAAACTTTTTTGATTTCTTTCTTTATTTCCTCCTTGACCAAGTTATCATTGAGTATTATTCAGCCCCCATGGGTATGTGGGTTTTCTGTTGTTTTTGTTGCTATTGAAGATCACCCTTACTCCATAGTGATCTGATAGGAGGCATGGGATTAGTTCTATCTTCTTATATCTGTTGAGGTCTGATTTGTGACCAATTATATGGTCGTTTGGAGAAGGTACCATGAGGTGCTGAGAAGAATGTGTATTCTTTAGCTCTAGGATGAAATGTTCTATATATATCTGTTAGTTCCATTTGGTCCAAGCCTTCAATTAGATTCACTGTGTCCCTGTTTAGTTTCTGCTTTTCTGAACATTTCAGGAAATTTCAGAGAGCAGGGTGTTGAAGTCACCCACTATTATTGTGTGAGGTGCGATGTGTGCTTTGAGCTTTAGTAAAGTTTCTTTTATGAATGAGGGTGCTCTTGCATTTGGAGCATAGATATTCAGAATTAAGAGTTCTTCTTGTTGGATTTTTCCTTTGATCAGTATGTAGTGTCCTTCTGTGTCTTTTTTGATGACTTTAGGTTGAAAGTCAATTTTATCTGATATTAGGATGGTTACTCCGGCTCATTTCCTGGGACCATTTGCTTGTAAAATTGTTTTCCAGCCTTTTACTCTGAGGTAGTGTTTGTCTTTGACACTGAGGTGGGCTTCCTGCACGCAGCAAAATGCTGGGTCCTGTCTAAGTTTCTAGTCTGTTAGTCTATGTCTTTTTATTGGGGAATTGAGATCATTGATATTAAGAGAGATTAAGGAATAGTGATTATTGCCACCTGCTATTCTTGAAGCTATCTTTATGTTTGAGTGGTTATCTACTTTTGGGTTTGTTGCAAGAAGGTTACTATCTCGTTTTTTCCAGGGTGTTGTTTCTCTCCTTGTATTGGCAGTTTCCACCTATTATCCTTTGCAGGGCTGGGTGTGTGGAAAGATATTGTGAAAATTTGGTTTTATCATGGAATATCTTGGTCTCTCCATCTATGGTGATTGAAAGTTTTGCTGGATATATGGAGAACATACATGGGCAGGACCTAGGCACCCCACATATATGTAGCAGATATGCATCTTGGTTTTCATGTGGGTCTAGAACAATAAAAGCTATTACCTGTACACACGTGGGATATGTTCTTCTAGCTGGGATGCCTTGGCTGGCCTCAGTGGGAAAGATGTGCATAGCCAAGCAGAGACATTAAAACCTCTAAATGCTCGGGAGGGCAATGCCCAGGAATTGTCCCAACCACTCAAAGAAGGAGAGGGAGATGCCAGAAGGATTGTGGGAAAGGTGACAGGGAAGGGAGTAGTGAACAGGATCTAAAATGAATAAGTATTAAGAATAAAATTAAATGAGTAAATAAATATAAAAAGAAAGAGGCTTGATACCATTATAAGCATAATACAGGATCTGGGGTAGAGGGGAGATGGGGTACTTTGGAGGAGTGGAAGGAGGGAAAAATGTGGTTGGAATGCATTGTGTGAAACAATAATCTATTTGAAATAAAAAAAAAGAGATGTCTATTTTAAAATTCATTGTTCTCCATGTGAAAGCTTTAAACCCTTTAAACAGAAATAGTATGGCTGTTGTCAAATAGGTTGGTGAATTACAGAAGAGTATTTTGCGTATTTCAATAATTTTGTGTTTTGCCATTTTTCACATGGCCTGTCCTTTCTCCTATCATATAGATGTGTCAAACACTGATTCCAAATGTATGACTCCTTTCCACTTTTGTTACCTCAGTGAATGATATAATCACTTGATTTTATTGACATAAGCTCATAAATCATCCCTTTTATCTTTTATACGTATCCAACCCATCCTTAGCCTTTTAAAGCTATACTCCAAATATAACACCAATTTGTTAACATTTGTTCAGTTTTTGCTACCAAAAGCCTCATCCAAGATACAATATTATAATCCCTAGAAAACTGTGTGAGATTTCAGAGTGAACCCCAAGGATTTCAGCTCTTAAAAATATAATGCAAGAAATGTGCTAACCTCGGGAGAAAGAAGTTTCATAGAGTCGTTTCTTGGAGTAAATGAGAATTTATTTCCCCCAAACTTCTAGTTATGACAAGCATCAATATTGCCCCCAGGTGTTTCCCATTATAAACCATCTTTCTATTTTGCTGTTTTTTATTTTGTTTTGTTTTTCTCTTTGTGGACACTGATTATGAGAAAAGTATAGTGTAAAATAAAGCTTCTTGATGAAATTCCATAACTTCTTGATGAAATTCCAAAATGTATATATCTGTATTCTTGATAATTTTAATTTTTATGTATTCCCAGCAAACATACATTATTGTGTGGAGATTAGTAACTATCCTTGATGAGAACTTTGGCCAATATAATATCTTTGTTATTATTAGTGATAAAAATCCTCTGCCTTGTGCTTAAAAATTGCCTTTTCAGATGTTTCTTAGGTATGTATAATCAGAATTCAATGTGAAATGTCAAAAGTGACCATGGAATTTGCTAAGGTGGTGCTTAACCCATCTAACAAGTCATACTTTGTCGAAAGTTAAAATGATATGATCATATTCTCACTTTGTCTCTATAGTAAATGACACTGTTGGAGAAATGATCGAACAGTGATTTCAAAGTCACTGAGGCGATGAAATGAACTTTATCATCTCCCCTAACAGACAGCCAGTGAACTATGCTAAAATTAAATCTACATCTTATTTCTTGACGTGCACAGGATATGAGTTGAAACAGAGCTCTTGTAACTCAGCCTGGTGCACAAGGCTATTTCTCTAATATTTCAAAAGTTTTGAAGGACAAGTAAATGTGAGGATAATTGTTAAAATATATATATATTCTGTCTATTCAATGACATAAGTGGTACAGATGTCAGTTTTTGTTTCTCTTATTTTAAGTAACTCTCATCATCTGATGGTGGTAGTAACTCTCATATTTGTGGTTAACAGTGTCAGTGTAACTAATTTTTAACATTAAAAACAGATTTGTCATGTGCCAGATGCTTCACATTCCTTTGAAGATGTGCTGACACAAGTGTTTTGACTTTGTCTTCTTCCTTTCTGCACTCCCGCTGTATTTAGGCAAATGTGAGGAGAAACACCGCAGTCTTCACTTGTCCCAAAGGGAACAGAGCTAGAGACTGTGTCAGCAATGAAACAGAAGTCCCAGCACTGAAGGGTTCCATAAAGGTGAGAAGCCACCCCAACTATGGCATTCACACTTTCAGCTTGTTGTGAAACTAACATTGTTAGATATGGAAAATAATTTAGATTATACCTACTGTGTCTATTGATCAATGAAGGCAAGCAGTAAACCTATGTTGGTTATTGCAATTAAACTTCTGCACAAAATCCAACCTAAAATCCAGAAAAAAAGTCAAACATATTTGTGGCTTCATACTTACGTTATAGGGGAGAAGGTGTAAGGTACCCTTTGCTGAAATTGTGCTGGGGACCATTAGTGTTAATGATAACTATATTCAAAGACAGTCCCAACTACTGAAGTACCTGTTCTCCAGCTCTTTACTAAATCAATAGAATGAAGGGAAAAAGGGAGAAAGGACAGAAAATTGGTGAAAGATGAATTTAAAGTCATTGTGTGCTGTAATGTCAGTACATGTGTGGTGGCAGTGAAATATTGCACAGGGAAGATCTTTGTAAGCTCAATGTTCCTGCTATTACAAGATTACATCGTAAAACCAAGGAGAAAATAAAACTTGAAGATAATGATCACTATGTTCTCATTAAAAAATTTCTTTCTCCTCAAGGATTTTTGAAAGCACAACAGAGCCAATATATATTTTACAAACAGAACTTTCTTACTTCTTCATGATCCCCATGCACTGCGCAATTCATTTGAATTTTGTTTCTTATTTATTGTTCAATTTTGTGTCTTCCCTATTTGCTACTGAAGGTTATTTTATAAAGTCTTTCAAATATACAACTTAATGAGTACTTCAACTTCTAGTTTTAGCGTTCACCATGAACAATGTTCAAAACAATTCAGGGAAACAGCCTTTTATTACCTACTGTCATTTAAAGATAAACCAGGCCTCCGTTATTAGAGGAAATTGGATGTCTTTTTCAATCAGATATGGAGAGAATATAATTCTTGAAGGTAAATAACATTTAACTAAAACAGAAGTATACATACAATTAAATTACAATACTCCAAGCAAAACAGTTGCATCTTCTCTACACATAGAGCAGAGATATTGAAATTAAAGTGATATTTAACAGGTATTTTAAAATAATATTTAATTAAATATATTACTCTATTTAGTATGTCTAATAAATGAATTATTTATGTTTATTCAGCATTTATTTGCTGACAAATACTGTATTAAGCCATGCTAGTGGAATTGTGTTCATTTCCCAGAAAGGCACTAGAATATTTTTTTTTTCTTTTTTCTTTGGCATCGGAGAACAAATGAACTAATGCTAGAATGATTTCAAAGGGAAAATTCAAGAAATTAAAACCAGCCATAATAAGCAAATATAATAATAATTTACTGTACTTTTCAGCTTTTTAATTTATAATAGTGTATAGTAATGCAAGATTTTGAGAGATACCATTGATTTATTCAGATCTTATTTTGTTAAGTAAAAAAATTACCAGTAGTTTTTTACAGAAGATTCAAAATTTATTCTATTCAGAAAAATTGTAAATGTTTACTTTTTATCTTCTCTGCAACTATTAGTATTGTTTTCCTATGAAGTCTTATTTATATTAAAACTAGAGAGGATACCCTATATAAATTATAAAGCGTACCAAGAATTGGCTTTTAAAAATAGTTGTCCACTGTCTTTGTATATGATAGGATTTATCAATTAAAAATACTGTATAAAACAAAACTGTAGTTTCTGCACCAGATTACTATTTAATTCTTTGATTTTGGTGAGGGGGAGGTAATGGAAAAGATTGATTATTTCTGAGTAGCTAACTTTATAGCATTCATTTGGTAATATTTTGTATATGCTTATGTAAATAAGTACATTTTGTTACAAATGAAAATATAAAGTATTTATCCAGATTTATTGTTCTGATATACCCTCTTATGAACATAATTTATACACACTAGAATGAGGAATTGTCATTGGAGGCTGACTCTGACACACATAACCTTACTACACATACTACCATTAACAGAAATTAACTTTAATATTGTATAACTAAGGGCTATTTAACAGAAAATTAAAATTCTTGGATTTCATGCAGCATTGAAAATTATTTCAGCCAAGTACAAGGCATTATTGATAGCAACATTTGCAGTAAGCAAAAAAATTAATAAACTATTCTCAAGATGACAATAATATTGAAAAAGCATTTTGTTTTGTTTAGAAATTGGTTTAGTTCTTTTATAGGAAGTTAAACTTATTTGTCACATATAGTAATGGGAAGTTAAACAGATATTTGACTGTAAAGAATATGGATTCTTTAACCAGAAAAGGAAGCATATATAATGCACTAGGTACAGAAAAGAAGTAATATAAATGTTATTGTTGATTTTATAGTCTCAATTTGTTCAATTTCATTTAACTAAACAAAATGCTATAGATCATACCAGTTCAAAAATTAATAATGGCTATATTAAGAATATTGATAGTGCAAAAAAATATCAGTTTAGTTTATTAAATCTAATCACAATACTTCACATAATTAGTGAGTATATATTCCAAGCTATCTACTGTTGTTCCTATGTAGCAACTCAGATGGACAAATCTATTGTATATACTTGATCCATATTGGGAGATATTTGAAATCAATAAATAGTTGGTGAAAATGACATTCAAGTTCGAACCACTTATATGTAAAATGGTTCATAATTGGAGGATTCAACTCATTATCAACTTCATAGAGATCAGGTAATGATCAAGTTTATGTCTTTAATATTCAGTGATGTTATTTTTTTTAGGGTAATGAAAATTTTGTGAGGTGGAGCCTGTGTAAGGGAAGGTGATTAGAGGAACATGGATTTGTTCATGTTAATTTGTTCAATTTTTCCATCAAATTCTTCTGTCTTGCTAGGGTTTCAAGATCAACAAACAAGGACATTGAAATCTCTGAAACCATTAGGTAAAATAATTTTTGGCTTCTCTTTGTTGGCCTCTCAGTCATTTTGGTCATTGTAACACAAAATATAACCAATAACACTTGTCTAAATCTATGTGTGAATACCAGCAAAGAAAATCTGCAATAAAAATATTGTTAATAAGAAGCAACTGAATATAGTTTCAAGTAAAATATGAGCTTATGGAAAACATTACAAACATGACCTGCATAGGTTTGGTGATAAACCTAATTTGGGAAATCAAGAAATGAGAGACCTGTGCATAGAAAAGCTGAGATTGGGTAGATCATGCACTATGTTAGAGAAGCAAGAATATGATGTAAACTCAGCCCCATTATTAGAGAGCACTTAGTGAGGAACTGGGTACTATAGACAGCTGACTGAACAAATTTGTCTGCCATATACTGATAAGAGATGGACTGAGTCACCTAATCTTGAGAGTCTCTGTAGAGGCTCAGTCTTAGCTAAAGCTAACTTGCAGGAGGAGGCTGTGGTTGATACTTTCTGAAGACATTCTTGTCTTTACATGGACAGAAACAGGCCTTGCCATTCTCCCAGGACTAGTTGTGAAGGCTTTAACATATCCATGAGTCTGAGGTACTGGCATTCTTGACACGGTCATATTCAAGTCATGAATACTCATTCATTCAAGAGTAATGCAATAGAATTCCTGGGTGTTTTAAAACATTCAGTTTGTTTAATATTTCTGCACACTTATCTAAGTTTTTAATATTTGAAATTTATTTATTTATTCTTTGGACATCGCGGAGTAATACCCAGGGTCCTTACCTCTTCTTAGAAGAAACAAAGAGGGAAGTTGGTAGGGACGGACTTTGTTTCTGCACATTTAAATGAGCCTATTTTGATCATATAGTTTTATCTTTAAAATATAACAAACCACCCAGAGATCATTTCCGTGACTTTTTTCTTTGTATTTTTTATGTTGGGGATTATAATGTAATTACAACATTTCTCTCTTTCATTTTCTCCCTCTAAACTCTTCCAAACTTCCAAATAACAACCCACCCACCTGACTGACCTCCCTCCTGGTGGCCTCTTCACATACTCACACAGTCCCTCCCCTACAACTCCCATCCTCTCCTCTTTTGAGAGGGAAAATCTCCCCCCCCCATTATCTCCCAACCCTGGCATATCAAGTCTTTGCAGGACTAGGTACATCTTCTCCTACTGAGGCAGCCCAGTTAGGGGAACAGATTCTACAGGCAAGGAAAAGCTTTAGGAACAGTTCCCACTCCTCTGAATTACCCGCAAGAATACTGAACTGCAAATCTGCTAAATATGTTCAGGAGGTCTATGTCCAGCCCTTGCATGCTATTTTGTTGGTGTCCACGTTAGTTGACTTTGTTGGTCTTCTGTGGACTCCCTATCCCCTTCTGGGTTTTCAGTCCTTCCCCCAACTCTTCTGTAAGAGTCCCTGAGTTCCATCCAATGTTTGGCTGTGGATCTCTGTATCTGTTTCAGTCAGCTAATGGGTGCAGGCTCTCAGAGGACAGATATACAAGGCTCTTGTCTGCCAGCATAAAAGAGTATCATTAATAGTGTCAGGGATTGGTGCTTGCCCACAGAATTGGTCTCAAGTCGGGTCAGTTATAACTTGGTCATCCCCTTAGTCTCTGGTCCCATGCTTGCATTTATAGTTGACCAGATAAATTTTGCATGAAAAGTTCTGTTAAAACTTAAACATTAGCTCCGCCATCTTTGCTCCAGTGACTGGGAGTTTGGGACAGCCAGGTTCTGAGACAGACAGGCATAATGTCGCTTGGGTCTCGGGCGGCTTGTGTGTGTGTGGCTCCCAGGTGCGGGGCTGATCTGCAGTGACCAGCGCGCCAGCTCTGCTCTGGGACTTCTGCCTGGCAGAGGGACCCCGCACTGGGCGGGAGCCTACCAGCTTTCCTTCCGCGACCTCTGTTCCCGCAGACTGCGCTGAAGAGACAGGTACCCCAAGCTCCCTATCCCCAATATAACATCACTTGGGACAAGGCCTGTTGGGGCTTCCGTCTGTGCCTGAGAACGGGTCAGCGATGTGGTCGTCTGGGTGCCAGATCGGCGGGCCATTGCATCTACAGGGTGAGCTGCGCCACGGAGAGTGCCCTCTGCCATCTTTGCTCCAGTGACTGGGAGGTTGGGACAGCCAGGTTCTGAGACAGACAGGCATAATATCACTTCAGGCAGCTTGTGTGTAACCTGCTCCCAGGTGCTGGGCTGATCTGCAGTAACCAGCGCGCCAGCTCTGCTGTGGGAATTCTGCCTGGCAGAGGGACGCCCCCTCCCCCCCCAGAAGAGATCACACACCCCTGCACAGGGCAGAAGCCTACCAGCCTCCCTTTGGCGACCTCTGCTCCAGGAATCCACAAGGCTGAGCCTTTAGATATGAAAGGCCTCCCCAATATAAGATCACTTGGGGCAAGGCACATTAGGGCTCCAAAGTCACTCAGGAGCAGGCAGGCCCCAGAAATCGGTGCCAGGGGAATCCTGGTAATCCAGGGGGGGGGGGCAGAAATAGCTTTGCAGGCTCACAGGAGGTCCAACCAACAGCCAGTGGCAGCAGGACCAACTTACACCAGAGGTATCCAGATGGCAAAAGGCAAACGTAGGAATGTTACTAACAGAAATCAAAGTAATGTGGGACCATCCAAACCCAACTCTCCAACAGCAGCAAGTCCTGGATACCCCACGACACCCGAAAGACAAGATCTGGATTTAAAATCACTTCTCATGATCCTATTAGAGGATCACAAGAAGGACACAAATAAATCTCATAAAGAGTTACAGGAGACCATGAATCAACGGTTAGAAGCCCTTACAAAGGAAACACAAAAATCGCTTAGAGAAATGCAGGAGAACATGGATCAAAAGATGGAGGCGCACAAGGAGACAACACAAAAATCGCTTAACGAGATGAATCAACGGGTAGATGCACTCACAAAGGAATCACAAAATTTGCATAAAGAAATGCAGAAGAATATGGGTCAACAGATGGAGGCCCATAAGGAGGCAACACAAAAATTGCTTAAAGAAATGAATCAACGGTTAGATACCCTTACAAAGGAAACACGAGAACTGCTTAAAGAAATGCAGGAGACAATGGATCAACAGATGGAATCCCATGAGGAGGAAACACAAAAATCGCTCAGAGAAATGCAGGAGAACGTGGGTCATCTGAAGAAATCCTGAAAGAGGCAATGCAAAAATACCTTAAAGAAATACAGGAAAATACAAACAAACAAGTGAAGGATCTCAGCAAATCCATCCAGGAACTAAAAAAGGAAGTAGAAACAACTAAGAAATCACAAAGGGAGACAACTTTGGAGATAGAAAACCTTGGGAAGAAATCAGGAGTCATAGATGCAAACATAAACAATAGAATACAAGAGATGGAAGAAAGAATCTCAGGTGCTGAAGACTCCATAGAAAGCATCGACTCAACAGTCAAAGAAAATGCAAAATGCAAAAAACGTGTAACCCAAAACATCCAGGAAATCCAGGACACAATGAGAAGACCAAACCTAAGGATTATAGGTATAGATGAGAGTGAAGATTTGCAACTTAAAGGGCCAGTAAACATCTTCAACAAAATTATGGAGGAAAACTTCCCTAACTTAAAGAGAGAGATGCCGATGAACGTACAAGAAGCCTACAGAACTCCAAACAGACTGGACCAGAACAGAAATACCTCCCGTCACATAATAATCAAAACACCGAATGTTCTAAACAAAGAAAGGATACTAAAAGCAGTAAGAGAAAAGGGCCAAGTAACATACAAAGGAAGACCTATCCGAATCACATCAGACTTCTCACCAGAGACTATGAAAGCCAGAAGAACCTGGGCAGATCTCATGCAGACACTAAGAGAGCACAAATGCCAGCCTAGACTACTATACCCAGCAAAACTCTCAATCACCATAGATGGAGAGACCAAGATATTCCATGATAAAACCAAATTTTCACAATATCTTTCCACAAATCCAGCCCTGCAACGTATAATAGGTGGAAACCTCCAATACAGGGAGAGAAACAACACCCTGGAAAAAATGAGATAATAACCTTCTTGAATCAAACCCAAAAGTAGATAACCACTCAAACACAAAGATAGCGTCAAGAATGGCAGATGGCAATAATCACTATGCCTTAATCTCTCTTAATATCAATGGTCTCAATTCCCCAATTAAAAGACGTAGACTAGCAGACTGGATACGTAAACAGGACCCAGCATTTTGCTGCATGCAGGAAACGCACCTCAGTGTCAAAGACAAACACTACCTCAGAGTAAAAGGCTGGAAAACAATTTTACAAGCAAATGGCCCCAAGAAACGAGGTAGAGTAGCCATCCGAATATCGGATAAAATTGATTTTCAACCTAAAGTCATCAAAAAAGACACAGAAGGACACTACATACTGATCAAGGGAAAAATCCACCACCAAGAACTCTCAATTCTGAATATCTATGCTCCAAATGTAAGGGCACCCTCATTCGTAAAAGAAACTTTACTAAAACTCAAAGCACACATCGCACCGCACACAATAATAGTGGGTGACTTCAACACCCCGCTCTCTGAAATGGATCGTTCAGGAAAGCAGAAACTAAACAGGGACACAGTGAATCTAATTGAAGCCTTGGACCAAATGGAACTAACTGATATATATAGACCATTTCATCCTAGAGCTAAAGAATACACCTTCTTCTCAGCTCCTCATGGTACCTTCTCCAAAATTGACCATATAATTGGTCACAAATCAGACCTCAACAGATACAAGAAGATAGAAATAATCCCATGCCTCCTATCAGATCACTATGGAATAAGGGTGGTCTTCAATGGCAACAAAAACAAAAGAAAACCCACGTACACATGGAGGCTGAACAATGCTCTACTCAATGATAACTTGGTCAAGGTTGAAATAAAGAAAGAAATCAAAGACTTTTTGAAAGTTAATGAAAATGAAGGCACAACATACCCTAATTTATGGGACACAATGAAAGCAGTGCTAAAAGGAAAATTCATAGCCCTGAGTGCCGCCAAAAAGAAATGGGAGACAGCATACACTAACAGCTTAATGGCACACCTGAAAGCCCTGGAACAAAAAGAAGCAAATACACCAAAGAGGAGTAGAACGCAGGAAATCATCAAACTCAGGGCTGAAATCAATCAAGTAGAAACAAATAAAACCATACAAAGAATCAACAAAACGAGGAGTTGGTTCTTTGAGAAAATTAAGAAGATAGATAAGCCCTTAGCCAGACTAACCAGAGAGCACAGAGATAGTATCCAAATTAATAAAATCAGAAACGAAAAGGGAGAGATAACAACAGAAACGGAGGAAATACAAAAAATCATCAGATCCTACTACAAAAACCTGTATTCAACACAACTAGAAAATCTTGAGGAAATGGACAATTTCCTTGACAGATACCAAGTACCAAAATTAAATCAGGATCAAATAGACCATCTAAACCGTCCTATAACCCCTGAAGAAATAGAAGTTGTCATTGGACGTCTTCCAACCAAAAAAAGCACAGGTCCAGATGGTTTTAGTGCAGAATTCTATCAGAACTTCAAAGAAGACCTAACACCAATACTCTTCAAACTGTTCCACAAAATAGAAACAGAAGGAACACTACCCAACTCGTTCTATGAAGCCACAATTACACTAATACCAAAAGCACACAAAGATCCGACAAAGAAAGAGAATCTCAGGCCAATCTCTCTTATGAATATCGATGCAAAAATACTCAATAAAATTCTTGCCAACCGAATCCCAGAACACATCAAAACGATCATTCACCACGATTAAATAGGCTTCATCCCAGGGATGCAGGGATGGTTGAATATAAGGAAATCCATCAATGTAATCCACTACATAAACAATCTCAAAGAAAAAAACCACATGGTCATCTCATTAGATGCTGAGAAAGCATTTGACAAAATTCAGCATCCTTTCATGCTAAAGGTCTTGGAAAGATCAGGAATTCAAGGCCCATATCTAAACATAGTAAAAGCAATTTACAGCAAACCAGTAGCCAGCATCAATCTAAATGGAGAGAAACTTGAGGCAATCCCACTAAAATCAGGGACTAGACAAGGCTGCCCTCTCTCTCCATATCTTTTCAATATAGTACTTGAAGTTCTAGCCAGAGCAATTAGACAACAAAAAGAGGTCAAAGGAATACAAATTGGAAAGGAAGAAGTCAAACTATCACTATTTGCAGACGATATGATAGTATACATAAGCGACCCAAAGAACTCCACCAGAGAACTCCTACAGCTGATAAACGACTTCAGCAAAGTGGCCGGATATAAGATCAACTCAAGCAAGTCAGAAGCCTTCCTATACTCAAAGGATAAGCAGGCTGAGAAAGAAGTTAGAGAAATAATACCCTTCACGATAGCCACAAACCATATTAAGTGTCTTGGCGTGACTCTAACCAAACAAGTGAAAGATCTGTATGACAAGAACTTCAAGTCTCTGAAGAAAGAAATTGAAGAAGACCTCAGAAGATGGAAAAATCTGCCATGCTCATGGATTGGCAGGATTAATATAGTAAAAATGAGCATCTTACCAAAAGTAATACACAGATTCAATGCAATCCCCATCAAAATCCCAACTCAATTCTTCATAGAGTTAGAAAGAGCAATTCAAAAATTCATCTGGAATAACAGAAAACCCAGAATAGCTAAAACTATTCTCAAGAGTAAAAGAACCTCTGGCGGAATCAGTATCCCGGACCTCAAGCTGTACTACAGAGCAATAGTGTTAAAAACTACATGGTATTGGTACAGTAACAGACATGTAGATCAATGGAACAGAATTGAAGACCCAGAAATGAATCCACACTCCTATGGTCACTTGATCTTTGACAAAGGAGCTAAAACCATCCAGTGGAATAAAGATAGCCTTTTCAACAAATGGTGCTGGCTCAGCTGGAGGTCAACATGCAGAAGAATGCAAATTGACCCATCCTTATCTCCTTGCACTAAGCTCAATTCTAAGTGGATCAAAGATCTCCACATAAAACCAGACACACTGAAACTAATAGAAGGGAAACTAGGGAAGAACCTTGAACATATGGGCACAGGGGAGAATTTCCTGAACAGAATTCCAATAGCTTATGCTCTAAGATCAAGAATAGACAAATGGGACCTCATTAAATTACAAAGTTTTTGCAAGGCAAAAGACACTGTCAAAAAGACAAAGCGGCAACCAACTAACTGGGAAATGATGTTTACCAACCTTACATCTGACAGAGGACTAATATCCAAGATATACAAAGAACTCAAGAAGTTAAACTCCAGAGAGGCATGTAACCCTATTAAAACATGGGGTACAGAGCTACACAAAGAGTTCTCACCTGAAGAATATCTAATGGCTGAGAAGCACCTAAAGAGATGTTCATCATCCTTAGTCATTAGGGAAATGCAAATCAAAACAACTCTGAGATTCCATCTCACACCAGTCAGGATGGCTAAGATCAAAAACACAGGAGACAGCAGTTGTTGGCGAGGATGTGGAGAAAGAGGAACACTCCTCCACTGCTGGTGGAATTGCAGGCTGGTACAACCACTCTGGAAAGCAGTCTGGCAGTTCCTCAGAAAACTGGGCATGACACTCCCAGAGGATCCGGCTATACCACTCCTGGGCATATACCCAGAGACTTTACCCGCATGCAATAAGGACACATGTTCCACTATATTCATAGCAGCCTTATTTATAATAGCCAGAAGCTGGAAACAACCCAGATGTCCCTCAACGGAGGAATGGATTCAGAAGATGTGGTATATTTACACAATGGAATACTACTCTGCAATTAAAAACAATGAATTCACGAAATTCCTAGGCAAATGGTCAGATCTTGAAAATATCATCCTTAGTGAGGTAACCCAATCACAAAAGAACACACATGGTATGCAGTCACTGATAAGGGGATATTGACCCAGAATCTCGGAATACCCTAGACACAATCCGCATATCAATAGATTTCTAAAAAGATGGAAGGTGAGACCCCTGGTCCTGGAAAGACTGGATGTAGCGGAACACCAGGACAGAGTAACGAGAGGGGGTTGAATGGAGAAAAGAGGGAGGGAAGGGGGCTTATGGGACTTTCGGGGAGGGAGGAAATGGGAAAGGGGAAGTGATTTGGAATGTAAATTAAAAAAATAAAATAAAATAAAATAAAAAAAGTAGGATAGCGGTGGGAGTCATCTTACTAATGTCTCGAATAAATGAGCAATTTTACAGATTAAAAAAAAAAAACTTAAACATTAAAAATGGTATTACTTTAGCCCCACTGGGGTTCATGCATGGCTACAGGTGGTGGTCTCTTTAGTTTCAATACCTCCATTGCTGTGAGTCTCAGCTAAGGTCACCCCCATCAATTCCAAGGATCCTTCCCTATCCCAAGTCTCTGGCACTTCCTCAAGATGCTCCCAACTCTAAGTGGATCAAAGACCTCATCGCGACTCCAGATACACCAAAACTAATAGAACAAAAAGTGTGGAATAGCTGTGAATTGATTGGTACAAGAGACAGTTTCAAGAATAAAACACCAATGGATCAGTTTCTAAAATCAATAATTCATAAATGGGACCTCATGGCTTATGTTCTAATATCAACAATAAACTAATAAAACCTCATAAAATTGCAAAGCTTCTGTAAGGTAAAGGACACTGTCAATAGGACAAAACAGCAACCAACAGATTGGGAAAAGATCTTTACCAATCCTACATCTGATACAAGGCTAATATCCAATACATACAAAGAAGTCAAAAAGTTAGACTCCAGAGAGTCAAATTCTCCCTAGTAAATTCTTCCCTATTAAAAATGGGGTACAGAGCTAAACAAAGAATTCTCAACTGAGGGTTATCAAATGGCTGAGAAGCACCTAAAGAAATGTTCAACATCCTTAGTTATCAGGGAAATGCAAATCAAAACATTTTGCATTCCCTGATTACACCTCACACCAGTCAGAATGTCTAAGATTAGACACTAAGGTGACAGCAGATGCTTGCAAGTATGTGGAGAAAGAAGAACAGTCCTCCATTGTTGGTGGAATTGCAATTCTGGAAATTAGTGTGGCAGTTCCTCAGCAAATTGGACATAGTATTACCTGAGAACCCAGCTATACCACTCCTGGGCATATACCCAAAAGATGTTCCAAGATATAACAAGGACGCATGCTCCACTGTGTTCATAGCAGCTTTATTTATAATGGCCAGAAGCTGGAAAGAACACAGATGTCTTTCAACAGAGGAATGGATACAAAAATTTTGGTACATTTACACAATAGAGTACTACTCAACTATTAAAAACAATGAATTCATGAAATACTTAGGCAAATGGATGGAACTAGAAAATATCTTCTTGAGTGAGGTAACCCAATCAAAAAAGAACACACATGATATGCACTCATTGATAAGTGGATATTAGCCCAAAAGCTCAGAATACTCAAGATACAATTCATAGACTACATGAAGGTCAAGAAGAAGGAATAGCAAAGTGTGGATGCTTCAGTCCTTCTTAAAAGTGGGGACAAAATACTTATGGGAGCAAATAAAGAGACAAAGTGTGGAGCAGAGACTGAGGGAAAGGCCATCCAGAAACTTCCCCACCTGGCAATCGATCCCATATACAGTCACCAACCCAGACACAATTGTGGATGCCAAGAAGTGCTTGCCTGGTACAGCTGTTTCATGAGAGGCTGACAAATACAGAGGTGGAAGCTAACAGCCAACTATTGGACTGTGCACAGTGTCACCAATGGAGGAGTGAGCAAAAAGACTGATGGAGCTGACGGGGTTTGCAACCCCATAGGAAGAGCAACAACACCAAACCACAAGACCCCACAGAGTACTCAGGGACTAAACCACCAACCGAAGAGTACACATGGAGGGACCCATGGCTCCAGGCGTATATGTAGCAGAGAATGGCCTTGTCAGGCATCAATGCGAGGAGAGGCCCTTGGCCCTGTGAAGGATTGATGACCCACTGTAGGAGAATTCCAGGGTGGTGAGGCAGGAGTGGGTGGGTGAGTAGGGTAACACCCTCATAGAAGCAAGGGGAGGGGGATGAGATAGGGGGTTTCCTGGAGGTAACTGGGAAAGGTGATAAGATTTGAAATGTAAATAAATAAAATAGCCAATAAAAAATACACAAAAGCTTCTGTAACGCAAAGGTCACTGTCAATAGGACAAAATGGCAGCCTACATATTGGAGAAAGAGCTTCACCAAACCTACATGTGACAGAGGGTTATTATCCAAAATATATAAAGAATTTAAGAAGTTAGACACCAACAATCCAAATAATCCAATTTAAATGGAATTGCAAGCTGGTACAACCACTCTGGAAAGCAGTCTGGCGGTTCCTCAGAAAACTGGGCATGACACTCCCGGAGGATCCGGCTATACCACTCCTGGGCATATACCCAGAGGCTTTACCTGCTTGCAATAAGGACACATGCTCCACTATGTTCATAGCAGCCTTATTTATAATAGCCAGAAGCTGGAAAGAACCCAGATGTCCCTCAACGGAGGAATGGATTCAGAAGATGTGGTATATTTACACAATGGAATACTACTCTGCAATTAAAAACAATGAATTCACGAAATTCCTAGGCAAATGGTCAGATCTTGAAAATATCATCCTTAGTGAGGTAACCCAATCACAAAAGAACACACATGGTATGCAGCCACTGACAAGGGGATATTAACCCAGAATCTCGGAATGCCCTAGACACAATTTGCATATCAATAGATTTCCAAGAAGATGGAAGGAGAGACCCCTGGTCCTGGAAAGACTGGATGTAGGGGAATGCCAGGACAGAGTAACGAGAGGGGGTTGAATGGAGAAAAGAGGGAGGGAAGGGGGCTTATGGGACTTTCGGGGAGGGAGGAAACGGGAAAGGGGAAATGATTTTGAATGTAAATAAAAAAAACTTAGAAAATAAAATAAAATTAAAAAAAATGAAATGGGGCTCAGATCTAAACAGAATTATTGGCAGAGAAATCTTAAATGATGAAGAAGCACTTAAATAAATGTTCAATGTCCTTGGTCATCAGGGAAATGCAAATCAAAACGACACTGAAATTCCATATTACAGCCTTCAGAATGGCTAAGATCAAAATTGCAAAAGACAGCACATGCTGGCAAGGATGTGGACCTAGGGGAACACACATCCATTGTTGGCAGAAAAGGGAACTTGTACACGCACTCTGGAAATCAATTTGATAGCTTTTCAGAATATTTGGACTAGTTCTACCTCAAGACCAAGCTATACTACTCCTGGGCTTATTCCTAAAAGATATGCCACTATACCAGAGAGACACTTGCTCAATTATGTTTACAGCAGCATTATTTGCAATACCCAGAAACCAGAAACAATGTAAATGTTCCTCAACTGAACAATGGATAAAGAAAATGTTGTACAATGGAATACTATTCCGCTACTAAAAACCAATACACCACTAATTTTGCAGGTAAATGGAGAGAGCATAAGAATATCATCCTGAATGATGTACCTTAGTCCCAAAATGGCATATATTGTTTGTTCTCACTTGTAAGTGGATATTAGCCATAAAATACAGGATACCCATGCTACACTTTTCAGACCCAAAGAAGCTAAGCAAGAAAGGCCCAAGTGAGGATGCTTGAATCTCACTAAGAAGGGGGAACAAAAGAGTCAAAATGGGTGTGTGCTGTGAGATTCCTGGCATGTATACAGTTACCATATCTGGAAGGCACCAATTGGGTCATTGGAAGTTGTAGTGGCAAGCATTGTGATTGCTGGGGCTAAATTAGCTACTTTTGGGTAATATTTACTGTTCTTAAACTCTTTGCTATTCTAAGCTAAATGCCATGGGTTTCTTGTAATTAACTCTTGTATAGCAGTGGAGAATTAGGTAAAGGATTTATTGCTAGTGTTCCCTTCTCTGGTGAGACAGCCGGGGGCCTCTTGTTGGCCAGGCTTGTTAACTCTTTGTGAACCACAGAGAAAAGAAAAGGAAATTCATTTGCATATACAATTCACAAGACACATTTACATTTATAAACACATACATTTGCCTGGGTCCAGTCACCTGTTTCATCCTCTCCACAAGTATTCATTCATGTCTACACATAGACGGCGATATACACTTGGTGGATAGATGGATGGGGGTCAGCCCTCCCAAGGCAACAACTTTATTTCTTTTCTCTGGCCTATTTATTTATTTTTCCATAGAAAATTACCTCATAGACCTAATGATAAGAAAATATGGGAGCAGCCGAAGGATGTTGACATTAAGTTCAAAGCAGTGTTTCATTCTATATGTTCATTATAATTTCAAAGCTATAGTTTTATACAGCCTTGCCTTATCATACTGCACACCTGTGACTTCATCTTTTGACTAAACTTAAAATGAATGTTTTTCCTTGATCAAAAATTTGTACCAAGTCTATTTCTCCTTTTGGTGTAATTATGAAAGTTCATTTTATTTCATTTTATATACAGTGGTCACATTCTATTCTTGATTTTAACTTTATTATCTTTCTTTTTTTTTATTTTAAAGATTTATTTATTATATGTAAGGACACTGTAGCTGTCTTCAGACGCACCAGAAGAGGGTGTCAGATCACTTTACAGATGGTTGTGAGCCACCATGTGGGTGCTGGGATTTGAACTCAGGACCTTTGGAAGATCAGTCAGGTGCTCTTACCCACTGAGCCATCTCTCTAGCCCCTTTATTATCTTTCTAGTAAACAACTAAAACCACCTCTTAAAACTTTCTAGGATTGTTGGAATCAAATCACGAATCCTCTAAAATCATTAATTCATCTAAACAGGATGAATTTGTGAAAATTCATCTTTATGTAGTTCTGCAGGAATACTCTTCACATAGAGTGAGCTAATGTCCAGGAATCCTTAGGCTATATAAGAGAGAAGGAAAAGCAGATCAGCAGCAACAAGCCATTCAGAGGAGTCTGTTGGGACTTTGCCTTTTATAGTTTACCCATCTTACGCCATGCAAAAAGGTGTGTCAGTTCCATGAAGAACACCTGTTAGCCTTAGCCTTTCCTAGATAGATGACTTGAGACCAAAGATGTTCAAGATCAGGTGTGGCAAGAGATAGGAGAGAGGTGCAGAAGGTGAGGAGAATGAAAGGAGACCCTTTACTTTTTAACTTTTGTTTTTATCATTATTGGGTTGGCTGAAATATATATGTGAAACGTACAGTTACTTGCTATTTGTATAAACAGTCTTCCTTATTTGATCATTGATTATCAATTCCTTCTAAAAGTCACACTACAAAATTTTAGGAAACATAATTGTGAGGATTTTTGTATATTTATGTGTTTCTGATGTATATGGGAACAGAGATACATGTGGGCCTGTGTTATAACATATATATGGAGATAAGAGGATAACTTCAGGTGTTTGTCCATGCCTAACACCTTGTTTGAGATAAGTTTCTTCCTGTTAATCTTTGCACGAGGCCAAACTAGCTGGCTCTGGAGTTTCTGAAGATTCTATCTTTATCTCATACTTAGATGTCCCGAGATTATAGATGCAAATTTCGCATCTGGTTTTGAATAGGTCCCAACAATCTGATCTGAGACCCTTATACTTGTATTGTAAGTACTTTACTCACTAAACCATCAGATGGGTTTCTACAACTAGGGAACAAATGATGCATGGTGACCTTTCAAAAGTAGTGAAATTGTATCAGAGGAAGTAAGAGGGAAAAGTGAACTCACAAAATGAAAGAAAATATTAGTAAATTTGATGCACATACACACATATGTAGAAATGCACACAAACCCACACACATACAACGTACACACACACATACACTTATACACACATATACACAAACACAAAATAAAGAGGTCAATACCCTAATCAAATTTTCAACTTTTCTAAAAATTAAATGAAAGAAGATACACTTATAAAAGCAAATGTTCTATCATTTATTAACTATCTTCATAATTTACATGGACATATATTAACGATGTTACATATTAGTTCCACACATTTTGCTTTGAAACAATTACAAACGTTTGGTTTAAAATAATGTGCATATTAATGTAAGCTGTCTGAAAATGGGGTATGCAAATCTGTAGTCAGTCATCCTTCTAGCTGTTATAATCATCCCAATTTAATGAGTTGGAAATTTTGTCTCAGAATTCTAAGTTTTGTTTTAAAGAACAAGATTCTAAGAGACTTCAGCATGCAGCAGGTATATTAACATTCAGAATAACTAACATTCATGCTTATACTGAACTCTGCATGAGGCAATTGCCCAGAGCTGCAGTGACTCTTTGGCTCAGTGTGCTGACAATGCAAAGCGATGTGGCAAGCTTTATGGCAAGTCCTTTTGGTTTGCCAGTTCCAGACTGATGACACAGTGGTAATAAAATCCAACCATCATATTGGATACAATATGCAGCCTTGAGTAGCAGGGCAGTTTGTTTTCTGAATGCAAGAGACAGTCATCTGTCTCTCTAATTGCTTTCATAGTTGAGGAAAATGAGAAAGAAGCATATTTGTTCCGACAAAACATTCTGCCTCTTGCTATCATCACATTCAATTAGAAAAACATAAAGTCATTCAGATTCTGTGAGATGAAATCGTATAACTTCTAGTTTTAGCCGCCTCTTGGATATCCTCATGGAATACAAGAACCACCGAGTGGTCAGTCATTAAGTATCTATATCACAAGTATGTGTCCCTTTTGATAAACCAGCCTTTGGTAACTCTAGTTATTGTATGCTACAATGAAAAACATTATGAATAACCATTCCTGAACTAATTAACTATTGGCCAGATGTTGTGTCTGATGTTCTTTTTTGTTTCTGTTTGATCTTTCACTGCTTTTGGCACCAGCAGGTAAATCTATAAAAATCCTGTTCCTAAGAAGTTCTCGTCTCAGGAAGGTCTTTCTCATTCTTATCACACGATATAAAACAACCACAGTAGCAAAGAAAATCCCTCCTAACATTATATAAATCAGTCAAGGTTGCTTGATGACAACCACACAGGCACCTGCTCTCCCAATATTCAGTGAAGCCATCTGTTGAAAAAGATCAAACGGGGAACAAAGGTTACCGTCATTGAACTGTACATAAGTTATAGTGTGTTTTAAAATCTTATACATGAAAATCATGAATAAATGTGCCTACATTATCCCATTGCAACCACAGAGAATACAATGCAATAAAATTACTAAAAATTCTACTCTAGAAAAGCAATTACTTTTATATTAAGATGATAAGACATGTAATCAGTCAAAATTTTCTAACAAAAGAAGTAGGTAGGGTTTGAGTGAAATGAATTTAAAATAGAAAAGTTTCCAACAACTGCCCCCCCCACACACACGGGCACATTTGTTATGTTTTGGTATAATAGTTATAATAATGCAATCACTGTGACATTATTTCAACAGATACAGTATGGAATTAAAAATATTATTTATTGATCCTAGGCACAGACAACTCACTATAAGTATCTTCATGAATAGTTCATAATTGCAGAATTGCTACACTGTTTACTAATATGAGCATGGAGAGTTTATATACGAAAATTAGATATAAAAATTGTTAGACACACATTAAAATATTTCAAAATAGTTTTAATCACATGTATTTTTTACTGTAATCTATAGATTTACAATTGGGTTATGTTTTGTATTTGTTTTTCTTAGAATTATCAGTTATATTGGATATGTTAGCACATCATGTAAAATTAGAAATTAAAAAATGCTAAAGATAGAATAGTTAACAAACATTTTCATAGGATTTACATTAAATTATATACTGAGAAACAATATTTTAAAGCTTCTAAATATAGAAATGAAACCCTTTGTCTACATATTTATTACTGCTTATCACCTCACCCAGAATATTTAAAAATAAAACTCAAATAATTTCTTTTATCCCTTTACTTAATAAATTATCTGCAAAAGCAAATAATTTTTAGTCTAGTATTGCTTTTAAGGTAGTATTGCTACACTAACATTTAGTGTAGTGTTGCTTTTCTTAAAGGATAATTGCCTAAAATGTGAAAAGTAAGAGGATATATATCAGTAATCTATTTTGCTCCTGAAGAACACTTAATAAACTACATAAAATCTCATATCACACTATGCATGGTCGTCTTCATATTATCCATATGACAAATAAGTGACTTGAGTCTCAACGATAGCTGCAAGCCCCACATGAGAAAGGGCAAGTGAAAGCATTGACTGTCTTTCATCATCTAAATATTTTCAAGTGTCATTTAATGTCATTGCCATAGAAGACATTTTTCAAAATATGAGGAATCTGGGTCAGATTCCACTCATTGTATATGAACTTACAAAATAAAGAACCTGTTGATGATGATTCAAACAAAATGAAAAGGGAAAATCTGAATGAGAAAAGGAGAACAGTTGAATATATATTTTTAAAAGACCCCTAATGCTCTCTGACACATATTGAGTACATGAAATGCTAAGCAATAGACTATACTTTGAAGAACTTTACTTATTATCTGGAATTATGTTTATCTGTATGTGTGCTTATTATCTGTATGTGTATTGTTTCCATATATTGATTTCAGTATTTCATAGGGGCAATATGCTTCCTCTTTTATGATAAATATGTAAGTTACCTGGTGGTTTCTTTGCTTTGTTTGCTTGTTTTCTTTTGCTTACTTTTTTTGTGAATTAATTCCTGAATTTCACTCAGAAGGAGAAATAAAATAATCTTTGAGAATGGATGAAGGGAAGGGACTGGATGGAAGAGGAATTGGGAAGGGGAATAGGTCAGGGATCAGGGGTCAGGGGTCAGGGGGATCATATGTAGGGAGGGTTCCTGGGGTGGTACCTCTAGGATTCACCAGAGACTCAAGACAAGGAGGCTCCAGAGAATCTACAGGGGTCACTCTAGCTGAGACCCCTATTAGTGGGAGATATGAAGCCTAACATAGCTACCTCCTGTAGCTAGACAGGACTCTCAGTGGAGGAATAAGGACGCCAACCCATCCACAATACCTTTGAACCACCAATGTTTCCTGCCTATAAGATGTACAGGGATAATGATGGAACTGAGACTGAGGAAATGGCAAACCATTGACTGACCCAACTTAAGACCCTTTCCACCTGGCAAGAACCAAATCCTGACACTATTAACAATACTCTGTTATGCTTGCAGACAGGAACATAACTGTTCTCTGAGAGTCTCTACCCAGCAGTGATTAGAAATAGATGCAGAAACCTACAGCCAAACATTAGATGGAGCTGGGGAAAGTATTGTGGAAGAGTCGGTGAATTATTAAGGGACCCTAAGAAGATAGGGACTACACAAGAATACCTCCAGAGACAACTAACCTGGACCGTTGGGAGCTCCCAGAGACTGAACCACCAACCAAAGTGCTAGATGGGCTCTACCTAAGCTCCCTGTATACATGTGGCACTTGGTCTTTGTGTGGACCCTACACAATTGTAGAAGAGCTTGTTCCTGACAGTTGCCTACCTGTGGATCCTGTTCCCCTAACTGGGCTACCTTGTTAGCCATCAGAGGGAGAGGATGCCCCTAATCCTGAAGTGCCTTGATTAGCCGGGGTAGGTTGATATCCAGGGGAATGGAGGGATTCCCCTTTGCAGAGAAGAAGAAAAAGTGTGGGTGAGGGGAGGGACTGTGTAAGGAACATTAAATAAATACATTGATGAAAGAAAAGTAAAGACTCTATCTAGTTCTTCAAGAAACAAAGAGGATCACTGGACCTTCAGGGTATTCATAAAGGTAATTAAATATCTCAAATCAGTTTAGTTCCTTCATCCTTACTGTTTACTCCTATGTGTTAGGAATTTATCTTCCATAATAATGTTTTGCTTCTCTCAAAACTTGCATTCTCCTAATCATTTTAAGCCTTACTAATTCAATAATTTAAATACAAGGCTTATCCATTGTTATTGATTAAAATCCTTCATTATGGATTCTCTTAAAGACAGAGATCTTTAGCATGGATTCTGGTCATAGGCAATATTTATCTCCTCAGACCTAATGTTTTCAATTTTATTTCTTATTTAATGAAATTTGTCATGAGACATTCCTCTGGCTCTTTACAGAAGCTAATTTTTAAAAGCCAAATCATTCCCAGATATTTATCTGTTTAACTCACTGCCTCTATTTTAGGCCCCATTTAACATTTCATTTACAGCAGGAAGTGTTTTCTCCCTACTTCATGAAGGATATATCACAGTGATTACTACTTCCTTTACCAAATATATTATCATTCTTCTTTAAACATTGTATGATTATGACACAAAATCATTGAACACATAAAATAAAGCACAGTGGTAGGGTGAGAGTCACCCGAAAGTACAAAAGCCAATGCAATTTTACCTAGGTAAGAAAAATAATGAATTTATTTTTGTTTCCTAAAAAATTTCTCTAACCAGTGAAAGGATTGAACTCAAAGTTAAATGACAGAGTATGATTCATTAATACATATATGTGCATATATGAGTATAGCTTTCTCATAAAATAAATGAAGGCACTATTATTACAACTGTTTTAATATTATAATTCTGTTTAACCTACAATGTTTATAAAGTATATGTATTCTTGGATATTTTCAGAATCTTTTCTTTCTTATTCTAATGATTAGCCCTTTGTAGGGGCAAGCCAAAAGATTTCGTGTACTTTAGTGTATAAATGGAATAATAATTATCAGTCATATTTGAAGTAGAAATTTCTGTTCCCATCATGTGATGTTTGCCTGAAGCAGACCTATGAGAACTCATGTGATACTTGCACTAAATATAAGTAGAACTCATCAGAAAGTGAAGGGTCAGTTGCATAGCTAGCAATGCAGTGTATTGTTTTGTCTCTGGTTTCATTGATCTTCACTTCTATGACAGAGCAGAGAACTTCTGGCTTTCTGGCTGGTTCTGGTTGCTCCAGTTAACTCCTGCATGCTAGGCAGAGGGCTGCCTGTTTCTGCAGGTTTATGCTGCCCAGATGATTCATGTTTCATGATATTTGTTGAACTACATGGTTGGTTTCTCGACACTACTGAACTGGACTGCTGGTATCCTAACAATGGAGATTGGAATTTCCCCAAAGAACTACTTCAAAACAGGTCTACATCCCCTTGTCCCATTTACCATCTTTTCTCCCCTACTTTGAACGTTGGGCTAGAAAGGGGGCTTGAAGTATTTGAGAACTCTTATTAAAAGACGTTTTGAAAAATTTAAGCATGCACTTATTGAACAAAGTTTTTTGGAACAATGAACATTTTCAAAGGTAATTACATATATATATGCTTAGTGTTTATGTTTATGTGGCTAAGAGGTCTGTCTTGGTAGTCCCTTAGTAACCTTAAAAGTCTAAGTGATGAAAAGATATGAAAGTAAAATGTTTAATTTAGTACTAATTTATTTTAAAAATTATACCAGATTTGAAAGTAAATATTTAAATACAGTAATTTTTAAAATTTAAGTTTAATATTCTAAAGCAAAATGGTAATAAAACAAGTCTTCTGTTTGTGAAATACTATATGATCCAGGGAATAACTTTTTTTTAAAGATGTTGGACAACAGCTGGCTTTTACCTTTATTACTACACACATTATTTTGATTTCTATTTTAGTGGAATCATGAGCAAAATGATACTTTATGATAATTATTTAATCAAGATATCACATTATTTCATTTATGTATCTCTCAATTTCATTTATTTAAGGTTGATTTGTATTAGTACTATGTCTAAAATTCACAGCATTGAAGTGGGATTTTTTTCCTTATAAATAAAGAGTACTTAATTTTCGCAACATCTCTTGTGGAAACTCTAGGGATTTAGTAATGTGAAACATCCCACTATATCCTGCAGTATTTTCATGAAACAATATTTTAAATTCATTCCTGTTTTTCTTTATACCTGTGCCTTTTGGGTAAAAAATTCTCTTGCAATTGATGTAAACAGTGAAAAGTCAAAGAACTTAGTTCTAGTAGTGCTCTATTCTCCCAGTATTTTATCCTTCTTTTTATAATTTAGGCAAATATAAGTATTTTTATTGAATTCTAGAGTTTTGCTTTTATGGGCAGAATTATACACAATGCAGATACTGGGCTTGACAATTGCACTCAGATATTAATCTATATGAGTGAGGCTATTGGTACAGAGTCACCTTTAAAAATGGATCATCTACAATGGCATACATGGAACTATTATTAATGAAAACTTATTAATATTCCTCATACACAATTTTCTCCATCTTATGACCAAATCAGAGCCTTAAACTTACTAAAGCATAAAAATTGTGTCTACCATATATTTCAACAAAATATTTTGAATTTTACTGTGCTTAAAATTGGAATCATTATTTATTAAAAGACTATCTTACTGTTAGCTTTCTAACTAAGGCAAGAGGTAGAAAAGGAAAAGTCAAATATACAACAATTGAATCTAAAGGAACACACCTAAGAATGTTTCTGCTCCCTCTATTGTAAACAAGGGAGTTTACAATACAAAAATAAGCTGATGTTACTAAAATATATCAATATATAAAGACACTCCAAGGATCACCAATAGATTGGCATGATGTAAACCATGTAGTTGCCAGGTCCATGATGTTTTCTACTTGCAATCACTTTCTTTGTAATTATTTTGCTTTCTATTCGACCCGTACATTTTGAAACTTTTCGTGTAGAATGAGATTTACTGCATTCTATTCTGATTCTAATTACAGTGGGTACTAGAAAGATAATTTTCACTCAAGATGAGCCTACCATTTATCTTCATCTTTCAGGGCAATGGAACTCTGATTCTGATGAGTGACATCATATTTGGATCCCTTTTCTACTTGTTTTTAACATAAACTGATATATGTATCATTCATTTCTTGCTTAGATGTGAGACTATTACTTAGTGTTTCTTACAGCTTTATGATGTGGATAGTCTCAACTTAGGGCAGAAATGTCTGGCAGCAGGAACACATTCTGCAACCTCCATGTTTTTTGCTACCAGAAAACTGAAAATACTCTGTTAGGGATTTGTGTACAAATGTCCTTTCAGTTTTTGCTATAGATCATGCCAATCTATTGGTGATCCTTGGAGTGTCTTTATATATTGATATATTTTAGTAACATCAGCTTATTTTTGTATTTTACATAAAAAAATGATATACAAATTATTTTTTCAAATGCCCCTCTCTCCATGACCTATGACTTATGACTAAAATCAGTCACTTTGGCATAGAGTAGTTCAACAATATAGATAAAAATCACCGTAAACAATCTTTCACAAGATATAACTTAAATAAACTCTGTTTTATGTTCAATAACTTATTTCCATATCAATCTTACCTGTGTCCACTCATTAGTTTGTGGATCATAGGACTCCATGGTGTTGAGGTATGTCTGCCCATCATAGCCACCAACAGCATACAGTCTGTCACCAAGGAGACAGACACCAACAGCATCTCTAGGCATACTCAGAGGAGCCACCATGGTCCATGTGTCTGTTTTTGGATCATACCTAAAATCAAGGAAAATGAAATATAAATTCTAATCATAATCAACTTTTTAAATGAATGGTAACTTTGAACAGTAAGAAATGAAAATTAAAATTTAGAAGTTTTGCTGTCAAATTCAATAGTTTTGACATACAGATGTTCTAAAACTAGTATCAATTATATTGGTCATTCTGAAATTTAAGGAACTTAAAAACCATACCTGGCCTCTGAAATTGATAAAGATTCATTTGATGAAAATGAATGTCATGACGTAATTTTTTAGATAAATAGATACAACAATCACTATTTCCCACAGAAATTGAAGGTTTTGAACTATGTAAAAGTGGAGTCTTTTTGTAATGAAAGTGAATGAATGACTTGAAAACTGGGAGGGTCTGAATTTGAACACTCAGTAGATAAAACCTTCTTTGAAATGGAAATACAAATCTACTCTAAACTTCCCAGAAAAGGAATATTTTGTTTCTGAATTCTGTACATAAGGTTGATGCAGTGGCGTATACCTGTTATCTGAACATTTGGGAAGAGGGGCAGTAAGATCAGGAGTCAAAGGGCAGCTTCATCTATGTACCAAGTTCAAGACTGGGAAGCATACATGGAATATTGTTCCGAAAAGATAATCAAAACTTATGCAACTGTTATAAAGTGAATAAAACTGTTATTATAACGATGCTAAAATGTGGCCATGATAGTTGAAGACTTTAGATAAGGTAAGCTCAGTTATTTAAATGATGGCGACGATAAACACTACATTTTCAAAAACATCTCAGTACCAAATGCTACATATGTAAATTTAAGATGTCTTCCTGTCTGTATATAATATTTAGGATGGTATTCATTTGTATATTACCTTATGGAATGTATGTTATCTCAGTTAAAATCAATCATTAAATCACTTCTTTGCACTTAATCTGAATTTTCTGATTGAGATTTCAAGCTAAAAGTTAGTAAGAATGAATGAAAAGAAAAAAAATATACATTATGACTAAAGAAAAATGCTTTTTAAAAAAAAAAAAAGAAATATGTCTTTCTTGTTCCAGGACTTATTTGGCCACTAGAAAATGCAATCAAGAGATGCCTAAAATAAACCAAGAACCTAACTTTTCATCAGAATATGAAAATAAAGTTGTCAATAATATCTAGGGTTTATTTATAAAGAATATTCATTTTGTACAAAATGTTACATGCTTTGGATTGCTAAAGTTTGAACTTTTTCTTTCATCAATTACTGACTCCATGCTTGACAAATTTTAATCGTTTTCCTGGGCTGCTAAACCCATAGGAATTTGATTGACAAGCTGAAATTAGTTAATGCCAAGCATCACAAACACTGACAAGCACAAAGACCCACAATATAAGTACAAATATGCACTTCATTCCATCACAGTCTTAACATTCTAAAACATCCAATAATGGGGAATGAACTATATGCAGGAGGTACAAAGAGTACCACCCACATGCAGATAGTACATTGCAGAAGGTAGAGTATTCATTTAGGGAACTGGATAGATATTTCAAATAAATGACTTAAAAAATAGAGATGGGTATTGAAAGTTTAAAAGGTAAAAGTAAGTAAGATTTTTATGACTCTTTTACTGCTCAGAATCCTATCCAGAAAGTTCTCTGCAGTAGCTTCGAATATGTTTGCTATGAATTCTTCTAACAATTCCAGCGTCTTGAGTATTTTCTAAAGATTTTAGATTCATTTTGATTTATTTATTTACAGTGTTGGGAATACACACGTATGTTAAATCGTCTTCAGGTGAATATACAGTTTTACCAACAACATTAAGAATACAAGCTATGTTTTCCTAATGTATAATTTCATGTCTTTGTCAAATATTAGTTGGCCATAGCTGTATTGGTTTATTTATAAATCCTGTATTATATACCACTGGTCAACATGTCTACTTCTTATGACAATTTCAGGCTATTTATGACTCACTCAGTGGCATAATTTTAGGCCAGGTATTGTGAAATCTCTAGCTATGTTCTTCCTATTTTACGAGTGCGTTCACTACCATAAGAAATGAAAATACAGATATTAAAATGTTTCTACACAGAAAAAGAAACATTCTTCAGAGAAAAGTGACAGGAGACAATGGGAAAAGTATTTGCTCACTGTAGCTTACAGAATGGTGTGCTACCAAGAATATATAAAAAACTTTAAATATAAACAAGCAACAAATTAAAGGGCCAAAAAGTGAATAAATGACAGGAGAGTGTGTGTAGTTGGAGGAGCATCCTCTTACAGGCAAAGGGGAGGGGAGGGCAGTTGTGGAATAGGGGTGTGTATCATTTGAGATATAAACGAATGGAATGATTAATTAAAAAAGTGAATAAATGGATTAATGAAATGGATAGGTATAAGAAGAAATCAGCAGAATCAATACAATCTCATCAAAATTCCAATATAGTTCTTCACTTTCATATCCTATACAAGTCCAGTCAGATATCTGTGATCAAGAATACAAATGATGACAAGGAGGGGCATAGAAGTTGACCCTTCTCCATCACTTCTAATAGTGGAATTGTCAAAGAAACTGTTTTCTAGAACACCATTCTCTGTATTAGATATGACTCTTTTGGGTAAAAAATGAGATTTTGTATATCTGCTATTTCTTAATTTCTCAATGCTAATTATATTTAATTGAATGTATTACAATTAAAATAAAAGTATACTAGACCATTAGTTTATTTCAACTTGTGAAATGCAGCTTCTATCACAGATATGTAGGAAGTGACCACACACTCAGAAATACCCAGACCTGTAAAACATCCTCTTGTATTCAAGATTCTACAAGGATTTCTCTCTCTTCAGAACTGTTCAGAGTTTTATCTTTGCCTGGAGGTATGGGAAGTTATTCTCAAAGTGGATCATCCTTTTTTTTCTTTTTCATAAATGGTTTCAGATGTATAAAATTATTGTAACTATTTACTATAAATCATATAACAGTATTATTACTGTTTTTAAAAAAATTTGGTTTTAAGTATTTAAAAACTGTGCTTGCCAGTATATTAAAACAATAAACAACAAAAGAGGAATAAAGAGTGCCAAAGGTTTGCTTTTGCCTTTGGTCTGTCTACCTGTCCTGCATGTTACCTTGGTCTTCCTAGTCGGAGTGTGAGCTCTGTAGCAGAGTCTCTATTGAACTTTACAACCCTCAGGCAAGAGAGGCAGCCATACATAGTGGATAAAATTGGCTGTAAAATGAAAATCTGCTAAAGGCATGAACAGTCAAACAATACAAGTTCGTTTCCCTTTGAAAATTCACACTGCACTTTTGAGGTAGCATTAAATCTTCAAGCTTCATTATCATTCCCATGCTTTAAAGATACAGTTTGCATTACAAAATACTTAAAGGAAATTTGTTTTAAATGTAAAGGTATTATCATCTAGAAATCAGATGGTCTGTTGACTCCCATTTGAAAACAATATTTAGAGGAGATATTTAAACACACAACTATTTTGCTCCCTATATGTATAACAGCCATGAAAATAAGGTGAGAAGGAAAATAAAACAAACAAAGTAGAGGAAAAGAAGCAAAGATCATTGTTGTTCTCTTTCCACAGAAACCTGCTGCTGGCCATACCAAGCAGGGAATCAATAGAAAACCTTCATTTTTCTTCCCATCTTTCAATTTCCATTCCTTTGTCTTATCTTCAGCCCTGTAGCATTCAGTCAGGGATCAGTCTTCTCGCCCACCATCCATTCTATGGGGACTTCACAGATTCTAGTAGCAGGCCTAGATTAATCCCTTCTATGGACCTGTTCAGCCTCTACTGTTCCAGTCTGTGCTCATTCCCAACCATCAGCCCTCAATATCTAGAAGCAGACTCTGACTGGTACTCACAGCATTCACACCTCACAGGGACTCCAAAGCATCCCTTATAAGTCAACTTACAGAAACCACGTATTCATAAGGTCCAGGTATGTCAACAAACCCACAGGATGAAAAACAAAGCCAACAAAGAAAGGACCAGATGTCAACACCTAGAATGGCAGTCATTGCAGAGCCAGATACCTAGACTCTAGTGAGGCAAAACAATCAATAACAAGGAAAATATGTTTCCACTAGAGCCCTAGAACCATATTATTTCTAGGCTCTGAGAAATGCGATGGAGCCAAAGCATAAGGTTAGGAATTCAATGCAGTGATTATAAAACTGTTCAAGAACTTACTCCAAAACTAATAAACTCCTAAATGAAATCAATGAAAATACAAACAGTGGAGAGGAATGAAAAAAATAGTTCAATTATTAAAGTAGAAATGAAATCATTGTGAAATTTTAAAGTGAAGTGAAAATGGAAATGAAAGATAGGAACTAGATCATGAACCCCAGAGGCAACCCTAAACAACAAAATACAGGAGATGGGACAGATACTGTCATTCACTGAATGGAAGATAAAAGAAAGGGATATCCCAGCCAAAGAAAATGGTACATCATCCAAACTTTTAGCAAAACACATCCAGTAAAACTGGGACTTATTGAAAATAATTATCTATGAATAATATGAAGAGAGATAGTACAAGAAACCTTAGTCAAAGTCACAGAAAATATTTTCAAAAATCATAGAAAATTTCATAATCTAAAGAAAGTACCAGCATCATATAGAACACAAAATGGACTAAATCAAAAATAATTTATGACACATAGTAATGAAAACACTGAGCACAGAAACCAAAGAATATTCTGTTGACACCAAGAAACACACTTTAGTTAACATCATCTATGAGTAAAAGGATAAGTAAAGATATTTCAAGCAAATATAACTAAGAAAGAAGTTGGTGTAGCCATTTTAATACCTGATAATAGACTTTGAATATAAACTAATCAGAAAAAGTAGAGAAGGAGACTACATACTCATAAAAGAAAACGCCACCAAGGAGACGTTGAAATTTACAACATCTATGCACTTAAGAAAAAGGCAACCGAATTCATAGAAGAAGTGCCACTGCAGTTTAAATCACATATTGACTCTCATCCACTGAAAATGAGAAATCTCACAACCCCACTCTCACCTAACGACAGGTAGTTCAGACATTAAGAAAACAGAGAAATGATGAAGCTAACAGACATGATAAACCTAATATTTACGAACACTCAATCCAAACACAAAAGAATATAAATTCTTATCAGCAACTCATGGAATTTTCTCTAAAATTGAACAGGTACTTAGATACATGTCTCAACAGACACAAGAAATTTGAAAAGAAGTCAAAGCATCTTCCTTTGCATACAATATGATAGTATATATAAGTGAATCTAAAATTTCTGTTGGAGTACTCCTAAACTGATAAATATTTTCAGTAAAGGACGTGGATATAAAATTAAGCTACAAAAATCAAGTAGCCTATATACAATGATAAATGGACTGAACAAGACATTTGGGAAACAACACAATAGTCTCAAGTTTTGTGTGTGTGAGTGTGTGTGTGTGTGTGTGTGTGTGTGTGTGTGTGTGTGTGTGTGTGTGTGTGTGAGACCTGGTTCATCCTATGTAGGTTATCTCAGTTTCTTTGAGTTCATATCACCTGTTCTTGTGTTTATTAAAAAGATTTTGTCTGCATGATTTTCTCCATCCCCTTAGGCTCTTATGCTCTTTCTGCCTTCACTTCCGTAGAGTTATCTGAGCTCTGAGGGGAGGGAGGTTTTGATGGCGATATTCCATTTAAGCATGAGTGTTCCAAGTGCTCACTCTCTGCCTAATGTCTGGCTCTGAATCACTGCATTTATTCCTGTCTGCTGCAGGAAGAAGCTTCTCTGGTGATGGTTGAAGAAGTCATTGATCTTTGACTATAGAAGCATGTCATCCTCATTGTAATGTTTTAGTGTAAGTTTCATCATTTTTAGACTATATATATGCATATATATATGTATATATATATGCAAGCATATGTATGTATATATACACAAGCAAATAATCAAATCAAAAATGGGATATAGAACTAAATGGAAAAATTGAAAACAGAGGAATCTCAAATGGCTGAGAAACACTCCAAGAAATGTTCAATGTCTTTAGTCATCAGGGAAATGCAAATCAAAATGATTCTGATATTCTACCTTATACCAATCAGAATGGCTAAGATCAAAAACTATTTTGACAGTACATGTCGAGGATGTGGAGAAAGAGGAACACTCCTGCATTGCTGGTGGGATTGCAAACTGGTACAACCACTCAGGAAATCAATCTAGAGGTTTCTCAAAAAATTGGAAATAAATCTACCTGAAGACCCAGCTCTACCACTCTTGAGAATAAATCCAAAAGATTCCCCACCATGTTGCAGGGGCACATTTTCCACTATGTTCATAGCAGTCTTACTTATGACAATCAGAAGCTGGAAACAACCCAGATGTCCCACAATGGAAGAATGGATACTACAGAATGCAATGCTACTCAGCTAATAAAAATGAGAACATCCTGAGTTTTTCAGGCAAATGGATGGAACTACAAAATACCATCCTGAGTACGATAACTCAGATCCAAAAGGACATGCATGATATGTACTTACTAATAAGTGAATATTAGCGAAAAATACAGAATAACTAGGATACAATCCATAGAACTCAAGAATGTTAACAAACCAAAGGGCCCATGCAAGGATGACTCAATTCCACTTGATAGTGAGAAGAAAGCAATTATGGGGGACAGAACCTGGGTGGGAGATGGAGGGGGAAAGGAGAACATGATCTGGTATTGGGGAGGAGGAGTGGGGAGAGGGGAACAAGACTGAAACCCTGAGGGCCATCAGAAAGAATAGAAGCAAGTAACCATGGGAGGTAGAAGGTGGTAGACCCTCTAGAAAGTACCAGAGACCTGGGAGGTGAGTGACTTATAAGACTCAATGAGAAAGACCTTAGATGAAATGCCCTATAGTGGGGAGAGAGAATTTCTATAGTCCACCTCCAGAAGAAAGACTGGGCATCAACTCTCACCCGGGATTTTCCTAATCTAAAAGAACTGCAGGGACAAAAATATAGAAGAGACAGAGGGAAAGGAGGTCCAGTGACTGGCCCAAATTAGGATCAAGCTCAAGGGGGAGGGGGGGCTCCAAGGCCTTACACTGTTCCTGATGCTATGGTATAGACAGAAAGAAGCCTAGCATACCTACCCTCTGAGAAGCCCAACATGCAGTTCAAATAGTCAGATGAAGATATTTGCACCCAACCAATGAACAGAAGGTGGGGACCATGCAGTGGAATTAGGGAAAAGCAGAAAGAAGCTGAAGAGGGTGATCCTATAGGAAAACCGACAGTATCAACTAACCTGAAATCCCAGGATCACTCAGGCAGCATACATCAGCTGATATGACCCCCCCCAACGCAAACATACATGCACACATATACAGCAAAGGACTGCCTGGTCTGTCTCCAGTAAGAGAAGATATGCACCTAACCCTTGATGGACTTGAGTCTACAGGGAGTAAGAAGGTCTGGTAAGATGGGGTAGAGGGTGAGTTGTGGGAATGGGAACCTCCTCTTGGAGACACAGGAGGAGGTATTGGTTGAGGAACAGTCAGAGAGCACACCAGGAAGGGAATAATGCCTAGACTGTAAAACAAAAAAAATGTTTAAAGAATTAAAAAATATAATCACTTAAGTCAAGTTTTGTGATGAAATAAACTTTTATCTATTGCACACTCTGTTCTTAATTCATTCTTCCCATTCCTTGCCTTTGTGCCTGCTCTGATGTGCTTAACACTATCATTGCATAATTCATGTAATATCCATATGATATCATCTTGAAATATAAGTGATATATATATATAAAGCATAGTATTATACTACTGAGCATGACAGTATATTAAAAGCACTATTTACGTTATGTGGAGAAAATAGTTTCTCAGAGGCACCATTATACATCTTGATTTATTGGTCATCTACATAAGAAATCAGCACTATAAGATTATGCTTTTCAATGTGCAGAAGTACTTTGACTCTAATAGGCAGTGTGAATTTATCCAAGAATCATGATAATATTTTGTATTCTGCATTAATTAAGCTATGCAGACACACTGAATGTCTATAACTTAAAATAGCGAGTATTTAAATCTAATTTTGCATTGTAAATGTATTCTGAGACTGAATTATTTACGCATGTGTGAATAAATAACATTCAAATATATTATAGAGGATATTCAGATAGAATTCTTTGAAGAAATATTATTTCATTAGCAGATTTTCCCTAACATTTACAAGGTAAAAGTAGCAGCCTTGTCATAGGACAATCTCTCCAATTTTCTAAGCATTTACTAGATGAAAATAGATGTCCTTAGCGATCCCTAATAATTTCAAAAAAAAAATGATTGTTTCAACGTTTAAAAGAGATTACATCATTGAATTTCTGAACATTTCAGTGAAACATACACTGTCCTATATCCAAATATAATTATTAAGAAAGTATATGGTTTCTTAATATTGAAAGTAATTTTGTCATATCTCTAATGCTGTGCATGGAGCCTCTATCTTCACTAAGATACTGTGCTCCTAATTCACTATGGTTTTTTAGCCAGTTTAGTTTCCACTATGGAAATGTGATAGGAAGAGGGTTATTTTGCCTACAGATAGGTCTTTAAGATGAGTGAACAATCTCTTACTATTCCTTTCATCTTAAGTTAGATGTTAAGTTAGATGTTTTAGCTTAGCAGGCCAGTCATAGTACCAGAGTATCAACCCTATGGTCATTTACTATATGTACATATACTATCATGGTTATTATCAATGAGTTTTGAGAGTTAAAATGTAATTACTTATCCCAACTAATAAACCATTATTTCAATATTCCTTATGTTCACTGCTGTGGAGATGAAGATTCATGGGTATGCAATTAGGAAGTTTACAAGCCTAGCTAAGTATTTGCCAGAATTTTTTCTATACAATCCAATAGTTCTAAGTAATCTAATACGCGAGGAAGTAAAATGTGACAGTTTTATTAGACTAAACCTGAAGTCAAAGTACTAACTCACTTTTCTGCTACAGATTTTCCCAGACTTAAAAGACCAGTTACATTTCTTATATATACTAGAGTTATAGAAATTATATATTTAGTGTTGCTTTTTTTTATTAGTTTCTTTATTTACATTTCAAATGTTATCCCCTTTCTTGGTTTCCCCTCAAAAACACCCTATCCATCCCCTTCTCCCTGTACTCATCAATCCACACACTCCTGCTTCCCTGTCCTGGCATTCCCCTACACTGGGGCATCGAGCCTTCTCAGGGCCAAGGACTCTGTTCCCTTTGATGTCCAACAAGGCGATCAGTGTTGCTTATAAATGACGTCACAAAACAAAGAAGCTCATGACCCATATTTGAGAGTTTGAAGCAGTATAACGATTAACACAAAGACAAATGGATAAAGGAGCAATTTACTGTCTATCAAATGTCAAATCTTTGTACCAGTCATCATTTTGAAAAAGCCTCAATAGAAATGTGCATTGTATTTAAGTATCATATGGAAAAAAATTGTTCTTGAGTGTTTAACCTAATGGAAAAGAAGAGGCTCGACAGAAAAGTGAAATGGAAGAAATGTTCATACATCAGAGAAGGAGATGAAGAGGAATGGAGAAAGACTAAAGGGAAGACTGCAGGGAGGGTGACTGCAAGGTAAATGGGTAAAAAAGGGATCAATTATGAAAATAGTTCCAGCAGTTATATTTCCTTTTTCTGAAGCATAAGGTGCATTCTTAGTGGCCTTGGGGCTTACCTTTCCACATAGTCCAGGAGCCTGGAACAGTGGTTTGAGGCAGGAGCATCATGGCCACCCACTGCATAAAGGAAACCATCACAGGTGGCTACTCCAACACCTCCTCTTCTCTTACACATCGGTGCACACATGCTCCACTTATTTGTATGAGGATCATAGTATTCCATTGAACTCAAACAAGAACTTCCATCTCGACCCCCAACTGAATACAACCTGAAACCACAATTTGAAAAATATTTAATATTACCATTTGGGTTAGAAAATGTAAAAATTGTATTTACAAAGAAAGTTAAAGTGTGAACCACAAATAGAAACATTACTGCAAATGTAGATCTTAATGAAGATAACCATATAGATGGAATTCTTGTTGACATAACATACAATATTCTATGTGAAACTATAAAATAAGGTTTTAATCCTTGACTCTTTGAACACATACTTAGATTGTTTATAAGATAAATGATTAAAGAGAAATGATATTGGAATAAATACCCAGAAATGTTCTTAAAAGATATTTTAAAATGTAGACTATGTCAAAGGAAAGATGACTATAGTCAGATGTCTGTGATTATTTTATTTGGAATCAGTAATCAGACACAGATAGGGCATTGCACTCTCACAGTTTAGAAGATTAAGCAATAGGATACTCTGATTCAGGTTGTCATAACAACCATCTTTCTTAGTGTATATGCTGTAGTTTAATCAAATCTCTCAGGAAATTCTTGATAGTGGCTTGAATGAGTAATTCTAAAATTTACACTCATTTTTCTGCAATTGTTTGGTTGACAGGACTGTAATAGGAGCCTTCAAAAGTAACTTCTGTGTCACAACTTAGAATAAATGATCAAAAATACATTGTCTAACCCTTTAAACATACTCATTCTTCATCCTATGGTAATTCATGAAAATTTTACTGTGTGTGTGTGTGTGTGTGACATGTGTATGTATGTACATTATACAGTCAAAATTTCAAAAATAATTCTTTAATTCTTCAGTTGCATTATATAAGGACAGACCACCCATGGAGATGTGTTTACAGAAGCCTCTAAGTGGTACAGCTCAGAATAAGTGTCATTCATTAAAGCCTTGGAAGGTATATGGATTATGCTTGCAATTTTAAGTAAACAAAAAAAGATGTCTCACCAACAAAATGACATTCGCACAAGAAGGAAGATCACAATGGTGATTAAAGCAGAGGCTATGGATTTCTGAAAGAGGGAGGTTTTGAGACTGATTTAACACAGAAGACAGCTTTAGGAGCAGCAAAAATCAGAATAGGAGAGCAGAAAATTGAGGCTGCTCTGACCTTTGGAGTTAATCAGGGTGAATAGTAGCTGCAGGGCATGTAGCTGTTACTTCTGATAGAAGACTTGCAGACAATTCCCATAGTACAAACATCAAGAAAAGAAAGGTATGATTTATTTATCTCAATACTATGCTATCAAATTGATCCTTAACTATGAATATTATTCTTATCCTTCTTGTTGAATTAATTCTACATGTTTCAGTTTCAAAATAAATGCATACAAAAAATGTACTACATTGTACGCTACACTTTGGAGACCTTAGGTATGCAATTCCATGGTCTAGTATTCTTTAACCATACCACAATATGATGCTTAAGCTGATTTCAAATCATGGATACATTTTTAAAAAGCCACTTTTGTTTCCTCATCATATATATATATATATATATATATATATATATATATATATATATATATATATATATCATGTTCTGAGTGTTCTCACAGTGACTGTCATGCTGCCTTGCCTGATTACTCAGAAGCAGTCTGCTGACTCTGTCATATAGAATGATGAAATTAAGCAGTAAGAACAGTATAAATGACAAGCATTGAACAATTTAGCTTGCAAAATTACCCAAGTAAAATAACCATTCAGAAGTTTTTTATGATCCTTAACACTCCATGAAATCTGAACTAATTTACTTCCATTTCATTTAAGTTGAATATCTAACTCAAAAGAAGTATTGCTATACTCCTGAAATATTGTCAAAATGTAACTATACTTTGTAGAAATACTGCACAATTACCTACATGTAAAGTGTAGAGCATATACCATTGTCTCTAGTTAACAATACACAGAGAAGATATCACACTTTCCCTAATGTTTCAAAGAAGATGTTACGTTTAAGTTTCTGTATTTATTCATATACATGAATAAACTTAATCCATTCATCAGATATCTAAACTTTGCTTAGCAACATTCACAGATTACAATAATAAACATTGTTAAATATTATTTAAGATATATTTTAGTTTTAGTTTTTTTTAAATAATTACTGGCATATATAAGAACATGCCATAAACTACAGAAAAATATGATACTGTGCATCTACTAGAACTAAATAATGACATCTCACAGAGTATCATAATTCTGCAGGACTGATTAGTGTTTGAACAGTACATTAGTATTTTAAATTCCAGAGAAGCCTAGGACTATATGATTGAATTATTATATTCACACAAACACGCACACACACACACACACACACCTAATGAGACACAGAAACACATAGATACATACAGAGAGAGAATAAAAGCAAGAGGTGATGAACTCTGGGAGCAGGGACTGGGGAACGACATCATTTGAACTGGGAATGCAAACAAATAAAATAATTTTTAAAAGAAAAGAAAATAACTGTTGCCAATCATGCAAATTTTTTGAAAACCCAAAGAAAAAATATTTTCCAAGCTGATTTAAGAGTCCATCAATAACTGTAATACAAAAGCCAGCAAAGACACCATGGATTTGATAAGGTAGAGGCTCTATCTCTAAGAATATATACTTCAAAATGTAGAAACACAGTAGCAAACTGAATTCAGCATCACATTAAATGTTCAGAGTAGTCAATATAAACCATCAATCACTGTTATGCATATACTACATTTACAGTATAAAGGAGAAAGGTCACATATCTATATATACATATAAAAGCATTTGAAAAGATTCATCAGACTTTTGCCCTGAAACTCTTCCAATAATTAGGTTTTAAAGAAAAATAATTAATTTTTTTATAGCATATATTAAATCAAATATTAGAAGTAGAAAATTTATACAGGAGAAATGTGTGATTTGTAATTATTTCACTTTGTTGTAGAATATAGGAAAATGTTACTGTAAATTATACAGCATTTATGAAGGTAACTATTGAATATATTCACATACTTTTGAGTTATGGTATATATATTTTTAAAGATTTATTCATTTATAATGTACAGTGTTCTGCCTGCAAATATGCCTGGCTCCTAAAAGAGGGCACCAGATCTCATTACAGATTGTTATTTTTCACCATGTGATTGCTGAGAATTGAACACAGACATCTGGAAGATCAGTCAGTGCTCACAACCTCTGAGCCATTTCTTCAGGCTGAATTATAGCATATTTTTAAAAAATTACTCAGAAAAATAGTTCAGATTGTATTATCAACTTCTTTGATATAGTTACCTATGCTTTAAATCTAGTAACACATGGTAGACATATTCAATATCTAAATGAAAGAAACCTTATTTATAGGTATTTATGTAAATACTCAGTAAGGTATATCAACTCATAAATTATTTATCAAATTTACTTACATAATTCCATGAATTTTTTAAAAGAAATTTTAAAGTTTAGTATTATCCTATTTTATTATTTGTATTATACTATTTATTATTATATTATTTTATCAAACAGAATAAAAGAAAACTGGTATGATTTATCAACATAAAATTAATTCCAGATATTAGAAAAAATTGAAAGTCAAAAATAGACTACACTTAACACAAAAGACTTCTGAGGAAAAAAAACTGTTGTATTAAAAATCATTTAAAGAGATAAAAGTATCTTTGTTTATTCTTCCATTAATGCTTTATGAAAACTGATATTTGTATTTCCACATCAGAAAAGGAAATTTAAATGAGTATTTTGTGATCATACCTAGTTAATCAGTTTCACCTATAATTTCCTTATTTCTAAGAGAACATTAAAGAACCAAGAACTAAGAAATAAAAGTAAATTTAAAGCACTTTATTATATTTAGCCCTAAACTTATTTTTTATTAGATATTTGCTTTATTTACATTTCAAATGTTAACCCCTTTCCACGTTACCCCACTGAAAACCTCCTATCCCATCCCCGCTCCCCCTGCTCACCCCCCTCCCCCCCACACACAATTTCTTGACTTGCATTCCCCTATTCTGGGGAATCAAGCCTTCACAGGAACAATGGCCTCTCCTCTCATTAATGTCTGAAATGGTCATCTTCTGCTACATATGTAACTGGAGCCATGGATGACTCCATGTGTACTCTTTGGTTGGTGGTTTAGTCCCTAGGAGATTTAGAGTTACTGGTTGGTACATATTATTGCTCCTCCTGCAGGGCTGCAAACGCCTTCAGCTCCTTGGGTCCTCTCTCTAGCCGTTCCATTGTGGACCCTATTCTCATTCTATTGGTTGACTGTTTTGATCCACTTTCCAGTTAGGATCAAAGTATACACACTTTGCTCTTCCTTCTTCTTGAACTTCATGTGGTTTGTGAGTTGTATCTTGGGTATTCCGAGCTTTTGGGCTAATAATATCCATTTATCAGCGATTGCATGCCCTGTGTTGTTTTGTGATTGGGTTACCTCACTCAGGACGATAGTTTCTAGCTCCATCCATTTGCCTAAGAATTTCATGAATTCATTGTTTTTAATAGCTGAGTACTATTCCATTGTGTAAATGTACCACATTTTCTGTATCCATTCCTCCATTGAGGGACATCTGGGTTCTTTCCAGCTTCTGGCTATTATAAATAAGGCTGCTATAAACATAGTGGAGCATGTGTCCTTATTACATGTTGGAATGTCTTCTGGGTATATGCCCAGGAGTGGGATAGCTCACCTCAGGTAGTGCTATGTCCAGTTTTCTGAGGAACTGCCAAACTGATTTCGCGAGTGGTATTACCAGCTTGCAATTCCACCAGCAATGGAGGAGTGTTCCTCTTTCTCCACATCCTCTACAGCATTTGCTGTCCCCTGAGTTTTTGAACTTGTCCATTCTGACTGGTGTGAGGTGGAATCTCAGGGTTGTTTTGATTTGCATTTCCCTGATGATTAAGGATGTTGAACATTTCTTTAGGTGTTTCTCAGTCATTCAGTATTCCTCAGTTGAGAATTCTTTATTTAGCTCTGTACCCTATTTTTAAATAGGGTTATTTGGTTCTTTGGAGTATAACTTCTTGAGTTATTTGTATATATTGGATATTAGCCCTGTATCGGATGTAGGATTGATAAAGATCTTTTCCCAATCTGTTGGTTGCCATTTTGTCCTATTGACAGTGTCCTTTGCCTTACAGAAGCTTTGCAATTTTATGAGGTCCTATTGGCCGATTCTTGAACTTAGAGCAGAAGCTATTAGTGTTCTATTCAGGAAATTTTCCCCTGTAGAAGGATGAAAATTAATCCATTCTTATCTCCCTGTACAAAGCTCAAGTCCAAGTGGATCAAGGACCTCCACATAAAACCAAATACACTGAATCTAGTAGAAGAGAAATTGGGGAAGAACCTTATAATAACCAAAGTATAGGAATTACACACTTTGAGTGTCTAGACTAACACTATCCTATATGCAGACTCTCATGAACAGTTAACAATGTATATCCTCTCAGAAGCCCTTTTCAATCTAGAGAATCACACTGTAGACTCCCTGCTTCCTTTCCCTAAGAGGACAAATTAGATATTGGGAGTGTGAAGTGGAAAGAGATTCTAACACTGAGGAAAATGGGTTGACAACATAGGAAGTGAGAACCGACAGTTTCACGACAAGGAAGGAAACCTGAAGATTTCCAGTCAGCATAGAAAGGTGAGTAAAATCTGTAGGATGAAGAAATGTGTGGGCAGCATTACACACAAGGAAAGTATCATGTGAAGAGAGATTGGTGAGGAAGACTAACAACAGATGATGTATAACACGTGACAGAAGCTTGGGAAAGATGGGATGGAATGATGCAACTGAGGAAGATGGAAAAAACAGATGAAGAATGTAAGAGGTTTGTAGGTAGAGATATGGAGCTAAGATTGCATTCTGAATCTATAAGAAAAGGCCCACCAAAATAACATCCTTAGGAATCATCATGCTAGAGTTGGCATAAGATACAGACATATAATTACTTTTAGTAAAGTTTTATGTTTTGCTGAGAATAGCAAAAAATTTGACACTTTCCCATTATATTATATTACTTCAGTGCTTAATTAGCATAAAGATGATTTTACATAATGTTTTAGAATCAGGTTTCTATGCGTGCATATCTAGTTAATGCATACCTATTAAAGAAAGTGCTGCTGATTTTATATTCTATCACATATACTATAGCAGCTCGGGGCTCTAAGTCCTGTATTATCAGGATATAGGTTTGAATGGTTAGAGATGTATTTTTGTATTGTGAACCAGGTAGTCTCACTAATACTTCATTTATTTAATTTTTAGTTTTAAGATACAGTTTTGATCTCATACTATGTAGATAAACTGGCAATGACTTCACAGTAATCCACATCTAGCCTCCTGGGTACTGGCATTACAGCCTTGCAATAAAAAGTCACATTCTGACTTCTACTTTTTCCTAAATGTGTCCTCTGCTAAAGTAGTGATATTTAAGCCTCTTTTTAATCTGACAGGTTATTGAACCCAATGTCCAGGGTTTTTACAGATAAACACTCTTAAGAAAAAACAAGATATATAGTAAGTTTCTTGTTCAGATTCATTCATTTCCTAATAATGATGAAGAAAGGTTGCTGCAAGAGCTCATAACTATTGAGTTTGCTTCATGCCTGAGAGGTCCTGATTTTAGGGCAGGTTAATCTTAAAAAAGGAGTTTCAAGTGACCTTTTAAAACTTGTACTTGAAGGAAGCCTAAACTTTCATTTCAGAAAAAAATCTGTTATCTGCCCTAATGAAATTTTCTTATATGATTCTTGCTTTACTAATGAAAATATGGGCTGCACATAAAGCATCATTACTTCACTGAAAAAAATCAATTCATACTTAATCTCCATAGAGCATTGGCTAGTCATCTTCTAGGTAGTACCAAGTTAGAGAGATGGATGGCAGAAGCAATGGAAAGAAAGAAGAATGGTGGAGCCTAAACTGGATTTGAATTATTTTGTATTACACAGCAAACAGTTACTGTTGTGCTTTTACAAGATTGTAGGCATATGAAAATTTATAACTAGTAAGATTCTAGAAGATATTATTATTATTATTATTATTATTATTATTATCATTATTTCAGGTGTTCTTATCCATGATTAATCATCTGTGCCTTTGTTATCATAGGAAAACCAGTAATTGGTTCATCCATGCATGGTGACACAATTTTTACCATAGGAAACCCTGATACAAAACATCGCAAAGAAAAGGAGTCCATTGTCCTCAGGAAGAGACTTGCAGTTCCCTACAAACCAAAACAGCCCTTGATCTCTAGTGTCCTGGAAAGCCATGCCTATTGGGAATATGTACTCTTTTACCTCATGTAGAGGGCTACTTCTACCTTTCCTTAACAATAAAAAAAAAAAGTGCTTTTACCACCAGGAATTCCTTAATTACACATTGTTGTCTTTGAAATATGTAACTTTCTTAGTAATCTGTATTCTATGCACAGTTCTTTGGCATTTGTCATAGTTAAAACAAAGCTATAAAATATATTTATAATATCAAAGTGTGGCCAAGTAGATATTATATACATACATATGTATATACATATATACATATATACACACATATATGTATATACACAGCTATACAAAACACACATATATGCACATGTACACACACACACACACACACACACACAAAGCATATTATGTTTCTTTAATACAACATTTACAACATGCAGGTAGTCTGCTATCAGAATGAAAAGTTGTAGGGTAAAGACTCTAAAACAGTTTATTAATACTTTAGTCCTTTGTTTCTTAATAAATAGAAAATCCTTTAATCTGATCCCAAGACAATCTGTAGATACCAAGGCTGAATGCTCTGCTTCTTCTGCTCAGTGAACCTCTCCATGTGAGCTGCTTATATCTGGATTTCACTAAGCTCCCAGGCAGGTGGATGACTGTTTTCATTCATGCCTACTAAGAATTTGTGGCACCGGATACAAACCCAGCCTTAGACTTGCTGTGCCTAATATATATGACTGAAATACAAGGTTGCACATGAAAGCATGATAGAGCTCACATAACTTTATTTATTATTATGTGCTCTTTCTATAACTTTGTATTTTAAATATACAAATTAGCTTAGATATATTGACCACATTTTGAAACATTAGTAGAATTGAATGTCAAACTTAGTAAATGGATATACTTCAAACCTAATCCCCTGACACCACCTTGGCAGTCCTTCTGGAGCTGCAGCTTTTTTTTTTCATGCTGTTTCCTATTTCTAGTTAATACAATGTGATTTCCTGGCATTTATATGTACTGCATTATCTTGGTCAATGCATATTTTTAAATTAAAAATAGATAAAATTCAAATTTTCTGCATTACAGATTTTTTAACTGAAGGTTTATCTGTAGAAATGTCATTGAAAAACAACAAAAGAAAGCTGCCCCTTAAGGTTTTATTTAGCAAGACTGACAAATGCCAGATATTAGTCAGGTGTCATGAGAACACAGAAATACACACACACACACACACACACACACACACACACAAACTTTGACTTGGTGTGTGTGGCCTTCCCAGCCTTGAGCTGGCTGAACAAACCTAGAAATCTTGCCACAATGGACTTTTTCTACCCTGGTGGAGTCATCTACCTTGGTTGCCCTAGCAACTTCCCACAGAAACTTAGAAGAATAGACTGCCTGCTGACTTTACTTTGCAACATAGTATAGCTGAGACAAAGGATGGGGTCTGTGGGCTTGCCCTACATAAATGTGGTGCTGAATATTAAACTTGGAGCCTTGTTTTGGATTCATTCTTCTCTCACATGCCACTCCTCCCCTGTCTCTTTTTCATTTCCAGCCTTCCCCTTTCAGGTAAGCCCAGTTCATCCATGGCTACTGGATAGCTACAGGTTGGCTAAGAGCAGTCTCAGCGAAAATATGAACATTAAACAAGATTATTAGAAATTAGCAAATGATATAAGTTGTGCCACCTACAATTTAGACACAACAATCTTAAAGATTTGTAAAAAGTCTTGACTTAATACTTCTTAGCATAAGCAGAGTCTTATTATTCTGATCTTCCCACAGGCATTAGCAAGTTATTAAAACAGAATGTTGTGAGGTTTTAGAGTTCAGAAGAATATATATATATATAATGAGAATTAGGGGGTTAGCAGATGGTGTTTAAAAAGTGACTACATTTATTATGAAAAAAATGAACAAATGCAAATAGAAAGGTTACATGAAAGAAGGTATATAGATGAGTATAACCAAATTAGATTATGAATCAGAATGGCTTAATACAGCAGAGAGTTCAGATTATTGTGGCTGATTATGAGATTGAAGACTGGCCTGACCTTCAACAATTAGAGGCAAATTTGGCTTCTGTTGAAGACAACATCTTCCATGACTGAAACTGGTAGCAACAGGTAGTTAACTGAAAACTAACAGCAACTGGCTCTTGTCTATTGTTTCAAGGTTGGTAGTTCTCAGGCACGCTTTTACAAGTCACCATTTTCATTATTGGTTTGCTTCATAGCTGCTCAAATCCATAAGCAAATAATGATTTTATGCAACCTTTGAGACATTAGATATCAGTAAGATAGAACACATATAATGTTATTAAGCAACTGGGTGTCTTTGTTTTAAGCCATTTTCTATATTTGTATATGACCTGTAGCATGTTGTGTATCCAAACTCTGGTGTCCTGTCATTTGTAGCAAACTCAATTTCTGTTCTTTACATTGCATACTCTTTGCCTTGACACAGATTACACAGTGATATTGTAATGCTTCTCTATTTGTCAAGAATGAGACAGGTCATAAGGCTTCACCTGGGCTAGGTTGTAGCTCATTTGTTAGTATGTGTGAATTACACGGTCTGTTCCTTAGCATTTTCTAAAAAATGTAGGATGATAAATTTCAAAAAAGGCAAAGGCAAAGCTCAATATTCACAGCAAAGTAAGCAAAACACCTGGTGATTCCTAAAGAAGTCTGTAATCCTAGAAATTGGAAGGTAGAAGCAAGTGTCTGCATATTAGTATCTCACTTTGCTATGTGGCAAATACTTATGCAGCAAAGTGAAATTTCAAAAGACATTATAAAACCCAGCTGAAAACCTAACTTGTGTAGTGAATGTGCTTGAAAGGGGGTCAAAAAATAAACTGTATAGACACATTCCAATTACAACATGTCAAACCTGTGTCTAGAATCTCCACGCATATATTGCTGTCATTTTGGAGAATATTTGCAATAAACATACATACACACACACACACATATATATGTATGTATTTACATATATATACATTTATATGTAAATACATATATATGTATGTAGATACATATATATGTGTGTGTGTTCATCATGTTTTAATTAAATTTAAATATTAAAATATTTAAGAAAATGCTCAAAAGAAATAATAGCTCTGATACAAAGTAATAATTAAAAGAATGTATAATAAAATAAGTAATGCATTCAAAAATCAATGCCTGTGTATTTAATTGCACAACAATGCAATAAATGAATTAGAATAATGTGAAATGCAGGACACTAAATGTACAAAAAGGAAAATAATATAAAATAATCGAAGCACTAAACATATTAAACAAAGAAGGGATATCAAAATCTTCAAGGGAATAGTTACATATAAAAACAGATTCATTAGAAAAACAATTAGCTATCACTGCAACAGAAACCCTAAGGTAAGTATTAAATATCACTTTTATCAAAGCAGATACAATTTTTTTTATTTTAGTGTGTTTCTCTTCCTACAAAGCATATAAGTGCAAATTAAATAAATTAACATATTAGATTAATAAAAATATATTATATAAACATGAATAATGTATTTTCCACTTTAGTTCTGTACATTTAATATATGAGCAACCATTTAACACACTTAGAATAATAAAACGTTCAAAAACGCAAACCAATTTGAATAAATTGAATCATTTCTGAAAAAATTAAATATCATCACACACTTAGAGTGTACTTGTATTGAATATAATCATATTACTGTAACCACTGGAAAATATTTCAAATTAAAGATCGCACATCTTATTTAAATGGGAAAAATATTTACTTATAGGTTAAATCTTAAAGATGATATTGTGGTATGTATTTGAAAATATGTGATTCATATTTATTTTATATATTTACAAATTTGAAAGTAAAAGAACATCAAAAAGAAGCAATCAATGGAAATATGGAAATGATACATATAAAACTACTTCTTCCAAACTAAAATAGAATATTGAATATACTATTTTAGCATATTTATACCTGTGTATATACCCATCTGTAAATCACTTTATACACATAAAATTATCTGAATGTCTATGATTTAGGCCTAATGTAAACCTGTCTATAATAACATAAATATCCTCAAAATACAAGGCTGTAAATGCTTTACCTGGAATCTTTGGGTTAAAATACAAACAGTTATCAAATGTATTACATCTAACAAAATTGGGTTCAGCTTTTCAGCAACAGTGTGAAATAAGTTCCATAATATTCATTTCCAAATACACCACTTTAAGTAACTACCATCAAAAATATCTTCATAAGTGCTCTGAAAAGCAGGTGAGATAGTTTACTCCAATATAGCAAAAAAATAAAATAAAATGAAATGAAAAATGTGGGTGGTTATGAAGTACAGACTTACAATTTTCTGTGCCATTCCTCCTTATAAATACAGAGATCATCACATATGGAATGATATATCAGTGAGGAAGGGAGGAAGTATGCTGGGGACTTTATCAGATCAAGTTCGGGTCTGTACAAAAAATTTTGGACAAAGACAGACCCCACAACATCTCAGTCCCATTATGTATGTATGGCATGGGTTTCCATCCTTGATTCCCTGTCAGGTTAGATCATAAAGTTCTTGACCAGTAAGGTATCTGCATTTTTCCATCTTGCCATACCACTAGGTAAATCACAGAGGTAATCAAATGCAGAGAATGGAATGTTGGTAGAATCCTGAGATATTTGGAGAGCAAGAATATTACACATAAATGCAATGATGCTTAATTACTTCACAAAAACTTACCAATTTCCAGTCACAGTTAATTTGCTTATATAAACAATTATTTCAAAAATTTTGGTGAAAGAAGTAGTTTATTGAACAGGCATGGAGAGTGTTGACATCCTTTTCTTATTCCTGATTTTAAGGATATGTTGCCTTTCTCTCCAGTGGCTGTGGGCTTTCTTTAAGTTGTCATTGTTATTTTGAGGTACGTCTCCTCTAGTCCTATTCTCTCCCAGACTTTTATCATCAAGGGACATTGTCAAACACATTTCCTACATCTAATTGGATGACAATGTGGATTTTGTCTATCAGTTTGTTCATGTGATGGATTATATTTATTGATTTTTGTGTCTTGAACCACCCACCCCTGTATCTCTACGATGGAGCCAAATTGATTAAGATAAAGAGATTGTTTTGAATTCTCTTTCTAAGGTTTTGCTTGAGAATATTTCCTTCTATATTCATTGAACATGAAGAAATTGAGCTTGTACCCAAGTGAACAATTCACCTTATCGCATTCCTGGTGTGGGAAGATATTTTGCAGGCTCTCAGAGGAGAGAGGTAATCAATAATGTCACTTAGCCACAAAAACTGTGACTTGAAAAAGCTACCAGATTTACTGGTTCAATACAAGTGCAAATATTATGGGACTGGCAAACCACATTTGACTAGACTTGATGCCTATGCCATATGATGAGATTATACCCAGCACTGTTATATTGTCAAGAACCTAGGACAAGATACCTCATGGAGAAAATATATTGCTACTATTCTACTAAAGGAGGAGAAATCAAATGACTCCTAACCCCCTACTATTATACCCATGAATACATCATGAAATCTCCATGAACCTTCCTTTTTCAGTAAGTGGAAATTAACACAGAGACTTACAGCGTGGGTATCTATACAAAAGATGAGGCAAAATAATTATAAGAGCCAAAGGTGGTAGATGATTCTTAGAAAACAGTGTCTTCCACAACACTAGGACTGATACATACATGAACCCACAGAAACTGACAGCATTCACAAGACCTGAGGTTGTAATCCAACAAAATCCTAGCAGTGAAAAGAGGAAGTGGATGCAACGTCTCACTTCTAATCAAGAAGCTATATACAAGTGATACTTGGTAGGAAACAGAAAATCAGAATTTTCCAAAGGTGTGACACTGAGCATTTAAAAAGTATCTTATGCCTAGGAGTAATTAGCTAACACAAAATGAATTCCATGTTTGTTTTATTTTTTGTGGGATATTTTTGTTGTTTTAGAATTTTTTGTCTTAATTGTTTTATGTTTGTTTTAACTTTGATTTTTACTGTTCATTTGTGTGTGTGTGTGTGTGTGTGAGAGAGAGAGAGAGAGAGAGAGAGAGAGAGAGAGAGAGAGAGAGAGGGAGGGAGGGCAAGCGAGATTGGGGAAAAAGAAGGGCAATATGATACACAGCAAGATAGGGAAGTTCTGGGATGAATTGGGGGAAACAGGGGAAAAAAAGAACAAAATATGTTGTATAAAAAATTTACTCAAATTATAGAAACATTATCATAACATATAATTAATAATTCTCAAATTAGTAATTAATATGAAAATTTAGGTTATTTTCTATGGCAAACGCACATGCCATTATTTAAAGATTATTCTTAAATACTACCACACAATTATTTTTTTCTTGACCTCTAAGAATATTACAGGAATATCTACTCACTTGCCATTCAGTGCTGCCACTCCAACCGTGCTCCGAGCAATGGACATACTGGCTACATATGTCCACTGCTGGCTCTGGGGATCCCACCTTTCCACTGTGTTCAGATAGCTCCAGCCGTCATGGCCTCCCACTGCATAAATAGGCCCTTCCAGCACAGTTACTCCTAAGACATTGTAGGGAAACATAAAACAATGGGCATGGAGTTAACAATAGTGCATTGTACAGTGAAAAAAATGTTAGGAAGTTAAGTTTCATGCTATGTCCTTATCCTAAGAACATATGAACTAAAATTATAAAATAATTACTTTTGCGTTTAGGGATCAGACTGCCATTCACTTTCCATCAGTGACAAGAAAATGGGTCTTTTGGTATAAGGGAAATCCCCTGAAAAGAATGGAGCTTCCTTAAGCCTTGACAACAACTGAGAATAAGTAGGTTAATCAAATAATACACCTTCATTGGAAATATTTAAACAGCCATTAATATCTTCTATATAATATCAAACTGCTACAGAGAACTTGGAAGCCTTATAACTCTTCCATACTACTTATGAAATTACAACTAAGAGACATAAATTTGAAGGTGCATTTAATAATGTTTAGTACATATATTAGAATATAATTTTATTTAAAATTTGAAATAACTGATAAAATAATTATTATTGAGCTAGAATATAATACATTTTGTAAAATAGTAAATATAACTCTAAATTTTGAAATTAGATAGACCAATAACTCTTTCAACAGAGTTATTCATTGATTTCTTCTTAAAAGTATTAATGTATTCATTTCTATCACCTTGATATGTGCTTATATTTTAGGAAGTTTCCACTCTATTAGGTCCTTACTAAGTAACAAACATCCTTAATATTAGCTGCCTCTCATACATTCCCTCCCTCGTTCCTTTTCCCCTCTCCCTCTCCATTGGATCATCTCTTAAAGAATGCCTCCATCAAATCCCTCCCTCTCAGAGCTCAGGGATCTCTGCAGAAGAGGTTGTAGAAATAGTGTCCTTTCTGTATATACTATGGCTTCCAGTTTGTGTTTTTATCTTACTGCTGAGAGTGTGAATGAGAGTTAGTCTGTCTCTGCGTGTGTATCTTTTTCATGAACCTTCTTTTGGGCCATGTTCCTTCTTTTATTGATTTTTTTTTGTCCAATCAATGTATTAGTTTTTGTTTCATATTATTATATTTTATTTTATATCAACCCTTAGAATCCTCTTTGTTTTCTAATGAAAGACAGAAAAAAGATGTATCTGAATGGGAAGTGAAAAAGTAGGTGGGAAGAACCTGGAGGAAGTAAAGGCAGGGAACCATAATCAATATCTATAATATGGGAAAAGATATCTATTTCAATAAAAGGACCAACCCTCCAAACTAAAAACCTACCAGGGCCTTATTTGTAAATATATGCAAAAATACAACATTTATGTGTAACTAGGAATTCAAGACAAAAATATCTTGAGAGGGTATATGGAACATAAGACTAATTGGCAGGAAGGAGTAAAAATGATGTAAACAAAGTACTCATTTATATAAACCTCAAAATTAGAAAAATAAAATTAAACATATTTATAAGCCATATGTTTTTAGGAGATATTATATAACCTATACTAGAAAGAAGAATGTGAGCAACAGGAGAAAAATGTGAGACATTGCACATGTTATAGTTGAACAACAATGATGCTGCTAAAAATAGGGCAAAATAGAGTAGATGATTTGAATAAGGAGTGCAAGTTTGTGTTGGCTGTTGCTGAAGCTTTGGAATCACATTATTTTTTACCATCTGACAAATATTGGCAGTATACTAGAATTCATTGCCATTGCTAATCCTCACACTTAAATTTTATATGACTCATAGTATTCTGGTGGAGGTCACATTAAAATACATATAACTACATGGCAAATAATAAGCACTCAAAATATTTATAAACAGTTCATATAGTGTGCATTTGGAATGAACAAAAATTGAATTTCCTCAGAATGATAATGTAAATGTCAAATATATTTTCACTGTTAAAACTTAATTCCTATTGCAAATGTCTCTACTTAAAATCAAATCATTGAGCAAATGATGTTTTCAATGATGAAATTGCTTTATATATTAGTGTTTCTAAAACCCGTATTTACTAGAATAAATTTATACTTTATGCATACCTATTATAAAATGTGATATTCTCTTAACTGTCACTGTATTTTAAGACTCTGGTTGCCTGACAATGTGTTTTTTATTGCAGCTGTTCTAATTCCTATGCAAAATGTTCTAATTAAGTTGAGAAAATAATTGGACCAGAATAAATTCAAAATCAAGATAATACATTCCAATTCCTCCTTGTGTGTTCCAGAAATATCTTTATAAATATAGTAAATTAGAAGGTTAAAATGCTTTGCTTATTGTCAATATTAAGCATTGGAAAATACTTATTAACATCTAATTGAAAGGAAATACATATACAGAATCATTGGTTTCAGTTTGACCATAAAGCAAAAATGCTGCATAAATGTTTCTTTCATTTAATAAAATCATGCAGATGTTAAAATTAATTTTTGTTGCTTTATAAGTAGAAAAATAACAAAACTGCATTCTTATACTATCTTATATTTAGTCTTCCTTCAAGTGAGAATATTGGCCTTATCAAGGTTGCACCAACCTATAAAAACATGGTAGTGTCCCTCTGGATTATAGATATTTTATTTTGTTTGGTGCAGAATTTTATCTGAAAAAAGAGATTGTCCAAAGTTTCCACAAATGATTGTTAAGCACAGAGAAGACTAAGAATGACCACAACTGTGAAAATAGCATTGCTAGGAAAATTTCAATGTTCTAATTTCCTTCACTGGGGAAGGTTTTTGTATCTTTGTTTTCATTGTGTTTCATTTGTTGGTGCATGAGGTAAAGTTTGTCATAAAGTCCAGAGAACAGCTAATGCTGAACTTTATTCCCAGATAACTTCAATTTCTCAGATTAGTTCCTATCCACATGTTAAAGATGTACATAATATTATGTCCATATTCTCACACAGGATATAGAACGTGGAGAAAGGAATGGGTTTGCTAAACACACAAATACTCCCTGTTCCCAGGATGAAGGAAAAGTTTCTGCCCAACTTCATAAGTTGACTCTGGATTTAATATTGGGGAAAAATATTGGTACATTTGGAAATTAATGATTTTAGGAAAAAATATTTACATAAAATCTTACATCAGGAATAAACAGATGATATCTGAAGAACAATAAAATGTCAGCTTTTATTTATATCTGGAGAGTCAAATGACTGAGAATATAAAATGCAGTGACACCACATGGGGGAAAGAGCACACAAAGTGGAACTCTATATTCCAATAGAATATACTTTTAACCAACTGACAGAGTAGGGATTGAGCTAGTAAATGTTTTATAAGGGACAGTATGTGACATTTTGTTCTCAGAAAAAAATGCCAGAGCCTTACAAATAGAGGTGGATGCTCACAGCCAACCATTGCACTGAGCTCCTAAACTCCAATGGAGGAGTTAGAGAAAGGACTGAAGGAGCTGAAGGGATTTATAACCACATAGGAAGAACAACAATATCAGCCAACCAGACCCTCTTCCCAGAGCTTCCAGGGACTAAGCCACCAATCAAAGAGTACACATGGCTCCGGCTGCATATGTAGCAGAGGATTGCCTTGTCAGGCATCAATGGGAGGAGAGGTCCTTGGTCATATGAAGACTTGAAAGATGCCCCAGTGTAGGGGAATCTAGGGCAGGGAGGTGGGAGTGGAGTGGGTGGAGGAACACTCTCATAGAAGCAAGGGAAGGGAGGATGGGATAAGGGTTTTCCAGAAGGGGGAAAACTGGGAAAGGGGATAACATTTGAAATGTAAATAAAGAAAATATCCAACAAAAAAACATAAAAAACAAAACAAAAGAACCCCACATTTTTCTGCTTTTAATTGAGAAATGATGTATGTTGTGGCCATGCTAAAAATATGTATGAGAGATGTTTGTTTCTTGTGATAGAACAGAGAAAATAATGAAGGACTCATTACACATATTTAGGATGTATTTACACATTTATTCTATCACCTTCTACTATTTATTCCAATTATATCTTAGTTATGTGAATTTGGAAATATTGTTTAGAATGATGTACCTCTATTTCATTATCTACATAGTGTAGTAAAGAACTAGTCCAGTGTTTATTTCAAAGATTGAATAAAATAATATATTCAAAACATTTAAATATGTGTCTGGTACATCCTAATGTATTTTAAGTATGTTGAAGGTATGGTACTTTATAATGATAATATACCAAGAACCAGTGTATTCTAATTAAGTTTCTCTCTGTGTTATCATAGACATTGAGTAAATAAAAGTGAAGCTACTGGCTTATAAGTTAAATAGGTCCAATGCACTTTATTACACTTGAGAGATTTGTATTTGTTTAAATGTTAATTAAAATAATTGAAGAAATATCACAGTGGATAACAGCACTGGATGCTTTTCCAGGAACCCCTGGTTCCACTACAATCACTCAATGATGTCTCAGTGCCATCTGTGGCTCCAGTTTCCAAAGGATCCAATACACTCCTCTGGCTTTCATGAACACCAGGCATTCAAGTGGCACACAAAAATAAAGACAATAAAACACTCATGCACATAAAATTAAAATTATCTTAAACTGGACACAGGTATGAATTTTTTAAATATTTTTGGTAAATCATTTTTTGTTGTATTATGAAAATATCAAGAATGGTTAACATGATGTGTTTAGACTTTCTTTAAAGTAGCAATGTTGTATACATGTCTAGAAAAGCCAACTGTAATAGATTCTGATGTTCTAGAGTTCTGAATATCAAGTAGAAAGATAAATCTGAGGACTCCACTAGTTATAATTGGCAATCCCTAAAATGGTATCTTGGAAGGCGTGGAAAGTGATTCTGAGTTTATATACACCTAAAACTCTGATGAGAAGGCATGCAGGGTACAGAAATTAAAGAATAGGAAATGTCAGTACCACAGGGCAAAAATGGTATGAGTAAATAAAATTTCACTTTTTCCTGGTTGTTATGGAAATCTAAAAAATATGTCCATATACAATCTTATCCATTGTTTATGTTTCAGCCAGTATATTTACATCATGATTGTGTAGTTAGAAGTAGTGGGAGGAACCATTGTTTCAAGACATGGAAAAATTTGAGCTGGAACTTTTGCCCTATGACCTGCAATATACATGGCCAAGAGATTCTCATTTGCCTGTTGTGATCTACCACTGTCCTATTCCATCCTCTTAGTTTACTTTTATAAAATTAGATTTAATGCATCTCTCCATCTGTTCCCACTTCCTGCTTCATGTTCCCTGACAGATTTTCTTATATGGAAGCTCATGAATAATTAACACATCTTCATTTTCTACTTAGTGAGAATCAATTTACAAAATTATTCAAAAAAATACAAAGATTATCAATAAATTTGAAAAACAAGTGAGCAGATCAAAACAAAAGCATAGGCGACCAATGCAATTAGTACTGGTTTATGATTTCCATGAAGAAGGAAGGAGAGATTCCCTGGTCCTGGAAAGACTGGATGTAGTAGTGTAGGGGAATTCCAGGACAGAGAAGTGGGAGGGGGTTGACTGGGGAACAGGGGGAGGGAAGAGGGCTTGTGGGACTTTCCGGGAGGGGGGAACCGGGAAAGGAGAAATCATTGGGAATGTAAATAAAAAATATAGAAAATTAAAAAAAAAAGAAGAGTTTTTTTCAGCACTTGTTTTAATGTTATTCTTCTTAGTTCATGTTTTACTCATTTGAAACTTCTCTCTTCAGTTTAATTTGGTTTCAGGTTTGTCGTTTCTGTTAATCTTTTCAAGTAACCACTTCTTTCTTTTGTAGTCTTAGCAGTGTTCCTTTGTTGTTGTATCTATTTCATAAATCTCCAGCCTTGATTTTGATTAACTTTGGGAACACGTATTGAAAGAAATAGATTTTCTTAGATACATTATTAAGTTGTTAATTTGAGATCTCTTAATACTCTTAATGTAGTCATGTGGTGATGCAATCATTCCTCTGAGGACTGCATTCATTGTGTCCCACAAATTTTAATATGCTATGTTTAATGTGAGACCTCAGTAACTGCTGTAGTCTGTTTGTAGGAGAATACTATTGTCATAACTGTACCACAATCACTTTAGCTTAATCCCAATAGTTAGGTTCAGAATAGTAATAAGAGATAAGGGGTGATGCTGTTAAAAAAATAAAACCACCGTTCTCCTACATAGGGAAGTGAAAAATAATACTGTATGTAGAAGGAAACAATATGAAAGAAAAGTAGAAAAATATGATCCAAATTTTATTTATTATGTGTGAAAGATAAACTACTAATTTAGGAAAAGAGAATTTCTGGTAAATTATCTCTTAATAAAAATTAAGAGGTTAATATAATGTATTGGCAAAGAAATTATAAATTCAATTGCTGTGAGTATAACACCTAAGCTATTATATCTTCCCGAATACTGTTTTTCATTCCCTTGCATTAAAAAAACACAAGGCTTTTTCATATGATATTAAATTATCATGTGATTTCATGTTTACTTACAGTAAATGAAAAAGTAATAGAAATATACTTTTATTTAATATAGTCTTTGTGCTTCATTCATTTGTATTCACTTCAAATGTAATTTTAAAAGTGTTGCAAAAGAGGGTAATTGTATAATGTATTTATTAAAATTAATTCAATAAATTGTCATCTCTGACTTATAAGTACAGTTCTTGATTATATAATGTTTAGTTTTCCAAATCAATAAATTAAATTAACTTGAAGTAATTACTTTCTATTTGGACCAAATAAAAACAAAGCAGGTTGGCATAGGAAAGAACATTGAGTTTGAAGCAGATCACTTTCATTGTGTACTACAGTTAATTAGCTTTAAGATTTTTCGTGAAAATTCTGATGTTCATATTGTCAGTATTTAGTTGGAAGGCCTTTTCCTTGCATTGTTAGATAAATTAATTTTTATTTGGGTTTTAATTCTAATATACACAACAAATAATTGAGAGGCAATCTTGTGTGTTTTAGACTCTCTTAATTATTTTTACTTTTTCTTTGAGAATTTCATACATGTGAACAATAAGTTTTCATAAAATATGAAAGTTTATTGTTAAATTTTGATGGTAAGTCATAAGAAGGCATAGCATTTCAGAGAAATGCTTTGTAACATGAAAAATTTAAAAACTGACATAACTTTAGACACATTTAAAACTGATGCTTATTTTAAAGTTCCTTTTTACAAAATCCAAAAACAGAAAAGTGTATATTTTACAAAATGTAGCTTAAAGACAATCCCTGTTTTCCTTATGTCTAATTCCTAACTCTTTGCTTTTATTAGATAAAGAGAAGTGGAAATTTCTAAAAGCTATGATGGAGTGAGATGTGCTCATATTTTCAACAATGATGAAGAGCTTTGCTGCTGGGTGTCTTCTGGTGGTCTTGATACACTTCTGGTTGAAACACTATTGTCTAGAGTTAAAAGAGAATCCTAAAAAAAAAAATCACAACCAACACACTTTGCCTTGAATTCAAGTGATTATTTGTATTTGGCTGCTTTCCAAAAGTAAATGAAACAAAAGAAACCAACAAAAACAAACTGGTGGAAGCCATATTTTCTGTCTTCTCATGTTGAAACAGGGCATCGATAGAAGTGGTGTTATTGTAGGTTTGTGTGCTTCTGCCAAGACATTAACCTAACAACAGTTTCGCCAAAGACACCCTTAGCATTGTACTCATATTAACTGTCCATTCCACTTCTTTTAGAATTTGCACAAGGACAAAAATGGGGTACAGAGCTACACAAAGAGTTCTCACCTGAAGAATATCTAATGGCTGAGAAGCACCTAAAGAGATGTTCATCATCCTTAGTCATTAGGGAAATGCAAATCAAAACAACCCTGAGATTCCACCTCAAACCAGTCAGAATGGCTAAGATCAAAAACACAGGAGACAGCAAGTGTTGGCAAGAATGTGGAGAAAGAGGAACACTCCTCCACTGCTGGTGGGATTGCAAACTGGTACAACCACTCTGGAAAGCTGTCTGGTGGTTCCTCAGAAAACTGGGCATGACACTCCCAGAGGATCCTGTTATATCACTCCTGGGCATATACCCAGAGGCTTCCCCTGCATGCAATAAGGACACATGCTCCACTATGTTCATAGCAGCCTTATTTATAATAGCCAGAAGCTGGAAAGAACCCAGATATCCCTCAATGGAGGAATGGATTCAGAAGATGTGGTGTATATTTACACAATGGAATACTACTCTGCAATGAAAAACAATGAATTCACTAAATTCCTAGGCAAATGGTCAGAACTGGAAAATATCATCTTTAGTGAGATAACCCAATCACAAAAGAACACACATGGTATGCAGTCACTGATGAGGGGACATTAACCCAGAATCTCAGAATACCCAAGACACAATTCACATATCAATAGATTTCCAAGAAAATGGAAGGAGATACCCCTGGTCCTGGAAAGACTGAATGTAGGGGAATACCAGGACAGAGAAGCAAGAATGGGTTGGGGGTTGAATGGGGAACAAGGGGAGGAACCACGACGGGGGAAATCATTGGGAATGTGTGTATATATATATATAAAAGAAAAGCAAGTAGGCCTGCACAGTAGATAGGCAATCATCAGATTTCGACTCTCCCTTCTTTCCTCCAAGGTCTCTCTAGACACATCCCCAGCTCTGGAGCAGACTACTTACTGTGGCCTCTTGTAACTCTCCCTGTCCTCTAACCCCAGGGGACCAAGCAGATTATGACAGATGACCCTGATTTTCTCATGAATTGACTTCCATATGGGATCAATTCCTTCAAGATTATCTGAATTTGTGCTCATGTACCATTGTCATTCCTATTTGGTTCATTATAAACTAACTCTTATTTTACTTGAATTCTCTTTTGCATTTTTTTTACTCAACAAATGAGAAATTTCAGAAACCTTTCTTTACAATTTATTTGACTTCAGTTTCTATTTACTTAAAACCTCTCCCCTTATTTTCAAGAATATATACTGTTTAAAATTATTCTATAACTTTACATTCTTTCATGCAATTTGGGACGTAAAGACTATCCAGTTTTTACACTGAGAAGGTACAGAACAAGAGACCTCCCAGTCCTGGTAACCTGATATTCTTTAGAAAAGGCCATCAAGAATAAAAATTAAAACAACAACAACAACAATAAAAAAAACAGGGAAGGAAAAGGAGAGTGAGAAAATACAAAGAGACTAGGACATAATTGCTGTGCTAAATTGGCTGTGATCATTAAATTTAAAGAAGTGAAAATGAGTTAGAAACATCTGGATATGAGTGCAGAAATCGAATGTGTATTTTTCTGCTTGGTTGCTGGGACCTAGACTGTAGACATTCAATCTTTGTGTCCCTGAGGAAAAGTTGCAAAGTGATATCACAGCTACTGATCCTACTCATGGATAAAATTGCAAATATTGCCTTTATCGCTCTGTGATTCTTCTCCATGTTGGCAGTACTGCTGGAGACCTGTATCTGTGTCCCCACAGATTCTGACTCTAGAACTGTTTTTTAGAATGGCTCTAAAATTGTGTCTTTGGAACTATGAAATTGTCATTCAAGTTTCATTGTTTTTCTGCAGGCGTTTTACTTGAAAGATCCATTAAATAATTCCTACCAGATTATGTCTCAAGTATGATTCATAGGTTTTTGAAAATTATCTTTCAATAACTCAATACACATGTACCGGCTGGATTTGTGTGTTAGCTTGTCACAAGCTGCAGTTATCACAGAGAAAGGAGCCTCCCTTGAGGAAAGGCCTCCATGAAATTCAATGGTAGCACATTTTTTCAATTAATGATCAAGGATGAGAGGGCTCATTGTAGGTGGTGCCATCCCTGGGGCTATAGTCCTAGGTTTTATAAGAAAGCAAGCTGGTCACGTCAGAAGAAGCATGCCAGTAAGTGACATCCCTCTATGGCTTCTGCATCAGCTCCTGCATACAGGTTCCTACCCTGTCTGCGTTCCAGTCCTGACTTCCTTTGGTGATGAACAGCAATGTGGAAATATAAGCTGAATAAACCCTTTCCTCCCCAACTTGTTTCTTGGTCATGATGTTTAGTGTGGGAATACAAACTCTGACTAAGACAACATGCAAACACAAATGTGTACTTAGCATAATAAAAAACAACCATAAATATAGAAAAGAAAAGCATATTCAACATGCTTCCTCTGATGCATCCCATCTGTTCCTTCATCATTTGATAGTAACTTTCGCTCAAATTTTTCTGTGTACATATTTTCACAACAATTATTAAATATCTAAGAAGATTTTATTATTTTTTCCTGAAAAATATATAAATTGTTCTTGAGTACTACAAGAAAATATTAAGGATTAAAGCCATGGAAAGCACACCAGTAGTTATCACTGAAAATGATTTTGGCTTGAATTCTCTTATAATTTTCCCAACATTGGGTCACTACCAGGACAGGCTAGCTTTGATCTCTTCAGACTTCCTTCTGTGAAGTGGGAGATGGGACAAAAACTGTCTTTTCTGCTGTTTTGATTAATTGACCAAATTAAATTTGTAATGACAGGAAGTTTAAAGTACTACTGCTGAAAAACTGCAAATATTTTCTTACAGTAGAAAAAACACTAATGAAAAAACATCAGTTTGATATACTATGTCACATAACAGTCATTTAGAAACTGCATTCGATTATATCTACTACTAGTAGATTCATAAATTATTCAAATGAGTGAAATACAATACTTACAAAATAATGAAATTTAACATCTTTTTTTTTCGTATTTTTATATTGCAACCTACACTGTGGCATATTTTCCCCCTTTGTAAAAACATTTGAAACATAATATTCTTCAAATTTTTATTTAAATCCACAAATCATACTTTTTATTTCTCATTAACTTGCAAAAATATAATAAATACTTGGTAACCATTTGTGAGCCTTATTCTAAATTTCTTTCTCTTGTTGTGATGAATATCAAATGCAGTAAGGCAGTTAGGGAAGAAACAGTTTATTTCACCTTATAGGTTACAGTCAATCATTTAGGAAAGCCACATCAAGAAATGAAGGTGGGAAATTTGAGCAGGAACTGATGAACAACATTGATTAATGATGTATTCCTATGTCCATGAACTACGTTTCATATACAACCCAGACCAACTGGCATAGAGATGACCCTACCCACAAAGACCTAGGTCCATCCACATTTTTAGCCATCAAGAAAGTACCTCACAGGACCATCTGGTGGAGTCAATTCCTCAACTGAAATTGCTTCCTTCAATGTGACTCTTGGTTTCAAGTTGACAGATGAGGCTAAGTAGATATATTATGTTTTAAAATAGCATTAAGGACACAGGATTTATGTTTTCTAAGACATTGCTGAATCTCTTAGTGCAAGGCCTTTTTGTCTTGATTAATCTTTGTTTTAGTGTTTGTATGTTCATTTGTTTGCTGTTTGTTTTTATTTTGAGACAGATTTTCTCTATGTAACTCTGAAACTTACTATATATACCAAATTGTCCTTGAACCCAGAGATCTGCCTGCCTTTGTCCCCTGAGAACTAGGATTAAAGGCATGATCCACCACCATTAGGCTCCTAACTAATCACTGTATCTCACAAAGGATCTAAACTGTTACTTAATTCTAGAGATCCCCCATTTTATACAAGTCCAATAGATTAGGAATATGATAACTGAAAATATAGGAAGAATGAGATAATTGGATAATTTAAATTTAAATCTATAACTAACAACCCATATTCAGTAATTTGAAATGAAGTATATGATACTACTAACATTTAAGACACTAGTTTAAAATAAAATGAAGGCGCGGCCTCCCCTTAGCCACCTCTGCTCCGGGGATTGACTACACTGACTTTCCAGGTAGCAGGGATTCCCCAAGTATAACATCGTTTGGGACATAGCCTGCTAGGCTTCCATCTGCGCCCAAGAGCGGGGCAGATCTGTGGTCTTCTGAGTTCCAGCTCTGCTGTGGGACATCTGCCCTGCAGAGTGATCTGCGCCAAGAGGGAACACTGTACCCTCTGCCATCTTTGATCTGGCAACAGAACAGTTGGGACCTCCAGGTGCAGGGATAACCGAGCATAACATCGCCTGGGACACAGCCAGCTGGTGTGCTCCCTGCACCCAAGAGCTGGGCAGTTCTCTCATCATCTATGCGCCAGCTCTGCTGTAGGACATCTGCCCTGCAGAGGGACCCACACCGGAAGAGAGTACAGCGGCCTCCCCTCAGCCACCTCTTCTCAGGGGATAGACTACACTGAGTCTACAGGTAAGCAGGGATTTCCCAAGAATAACATCACTAGGGGCAAGGCACATCAGGGCTCCATAGTCACTCAGAAGCAGGGCAGCCCCTCAGCAATCAAAGCCAGGGGAAACCTGGTCATCCAGGGGGGCAGAAATAGCCTTGCAAGCTCACAGGAGGTTCAAGCAATAGCCAATGACAACAGGACCAACTAACACCAGAGATAACCAGATGGCAAAAGGCAAACGCAGGATCGTTACTAACAGAAATCAGGGCAATATGGCACCATCTGAACCCAACTCTCCGACAGCAGCAAGTCCTGGATACCCCATCACACCCGAAAGGCAAGATCTGGATTTTAAATCATTTCTCATGATGCTATTAGAGGATTTCAAGAAGGACGTAAATAAATCTCATAAAGAAATACAGGAGAACATGAATCAACGGGTAGAAGCCCTGACAAAGGAAACACAAAAATTGCTTAAAGTAATGCAGGAGAATATGGGTCAACAGATGGAGGCCCATAAGGAGGCAACAAAAAACATTGCTTAAAGAAATACAAGAAAACATAAATCAACGAGTAGATGCCGTTACAAAGGAAACAAAAAAAATCTCTTAAAGAAATGTAGGAGAATATGGGTCAACAGATGGAAGCCCATAAGGAGGAAACACAAAAATCATTTAAAGAAATACAGGAGAACTTGGGTCAACAGGCAGAAGTCCTGAAAGAGGAAACACAAAAATATCTTAAAGAAATACAGGAAAACAAAAACAAACAAGTGAAGGAACTGAGCAAATCCATCCAGGATCTAAATTAGGAAGTAGAAACAACTAAGAAATCACAAAGGGAGATAACTTTGGAGATAGGAAACCTTGGGAAAAAAATCAGGGGTCATAGATGCAAACATCAACAATAGAATACAAGAGATGGAAGACAGAATCTTAGATGCTGAAGATACCATAGAAAGCATTGACTCAACAGTCAAATTGCAAAATGAAAAAAAAAAAGTGTAACCCAAAACATCCAGGAAATCCAGGACACAATGAGAAGACCAAACCTAAGGATTATAGGTATAGATGAGAGTGAAGATTTGCAACTTAAAGGGCCAGTAAATATATTCAACAAAATTATGGAGGAAAACTTCCCTAACCTAAAGGGAGTGATGCCAGTGAACATAAAAGAAGTCTACAGAACTCCAAACAGATTAGACCAGAACAGAAATACCTCTCATCACATAATAATCAAAACACCAAATATACTAAACAAAGACAGAATATTAAAAGCAGTAACAGAAAAAGGCCAAGTAACATATAAAGGAAGACCTATCTGAATCACATCAGACTTCTCACCAGAGACTATGAAAGCTAGAAGATCCTGGGCAGATCTCATACAGACTCTAAGAGAACACAAATATCAGACCAGACTACTATATCCAGTGAAACTCTCAAACACCATAGATGGAGAGACCAAGATATTCCATGATAAAACCAAATTTACACAATATCTTTCAACAAATCCAGCCCTGCAAAGGGTAATAGGTGGAAAACGCCAATACAAGGACAGAAACTACACCCTGGAAAAAATGAGACAGTAACATTCTTTCATCAAACCCAAAAATAGATAACCACTCACACATAAAGATAGCATCAAGAATAGCAGGTGGCAATAATCACTATTCCTTAATATCTCTTAAGATCAATGGTCTCAATTCCCCAATAAAAAGACATAGACTAACAGACAGGATACATAAACAAGACCCAGGTTTTGATAAGTGCACGAACCGCACCTCAGTGTCAAAGACAAACTCTAACTCAGAGTAAAAGGCTGGAAAAAATAATATTACAAGAAAATGGTCCCAGGAAAAGAGCCGGAGAAGCCATCCTGATATCAGATAAAACTGACTTTCAACCTAAAGACATCGAAAAAGACACAGAAGGACACTACATACTGGTCAAAGGAAAAATCCACCAAGAAGAACTCTCAATTCTGAATATCTATGCTCCAAATAAAAGGACCCCCTCATTCATAAAAGAAACTTGACTAAAGCTCAAAGCACACATTGAACCTCACAAAATAATAGTGGGTGACTTTAACACCCAACTCTCTGAAATGGATTGTTCAGGAAAGCCGAAACTAAACAGGGACACAGTGAAACTAATTGAAGCCTTGGACCCAGTGAAACTAAGAGGTATATATAGAACATTTTATCCTAAAGCAAATGTGTACAACTTCTTCTCAGCAACTCATGGTACCTTCTCCAGAATCAACCATATGACTGGTCACAAAACAGACCTCAACAGATATAAGTAGATCAAACTAATCCCATGCCTCCTATCAGATTACTATGGAATAAGGGTGGTCTTCAATAGCAACAAAAACAACAGAAAGCCCATATACATGTGGAAGCTGAACAATGCTTTACACAATGATACATTGGTCAAGGAAGAAATAAAGAAAGAAAGCAAAGACATTTTAAAATTTAATGAAAATGAAGGCACAAAAATCCCTAATTTATGGGACGCATTGAACTCAGTGCTAAGAGGAAAATTCATAGCCCTGAGTGCCTCCAAAAAGAAAGGGGAGAGTGCATACACTAGCAACTTAATGGGACACCTGAAAGCCCTGGGGAAAAAAAAGAAGCAAATATACCCAAGAGGAGTAGAAGCCAGGAAATCATCAAACTCAGGGCTGAAATCAATCAAGTAGAAACAAATAAAACCATACAAAAAATCAACAAAACTAGGAGTTGGTTCTTTGAGAAAATCAACAAGATAGATAAGCCCTTAGCCAGACTAGCCAGAGGGCACAGCGACAGTATCCAAATTAACAAAATCAGAAAAGAAAAGGGAGTTATAACAACAGAAACTGAGGAAATTCCAAAATTCATCAGATCCTACTACAAAAGCCTGTATTCAACACAACTAGAAAATCTGGAGGAAATGGACAATTTCCTCGACAGATACCAAATACCAAAATTAAAACGGGATCAAATAGACCATCTAAAACATCCTATAACCCCTGAAGAAATAGAAGTGGTCATTGGAAGTCTTCCACCCAAAAGAAGCATAGGTCCAGATGGTTTTAGTGCAGAATTCTATCAGACCTTCAAAGAAAACCTAACACAAATACTCTTCAAACTATTCCACAAAATAGAAACAGAAGGAACACTACCCAACTCATTCTATGAAGTCACAATTACACTGACACCAAAGTCACACAAATATCCGACAAAGAAAGAGAATCTCAGACCTATTTCACTTATGAACATCGATGCGAAAATACCCAATTAAATTCTTGCCAACCGAATCCAAGAACACATCAAAACGATCATCCACCACGATCAAGTAGGCTTTCATCCCAGGGATGCAGGGATGGTTCAATATAAGGAAGTCCATCAATGTAATCCACTACATAAACAATCTCAAAGAAAAAAACACATGGTCGTTTCATTAGATGCTGAGAAAGCATTTGACAAAATTCAGCATCCTCTCATGCTAAAAGGCTTGGAAAGATCAGGAATTCTAGGCCTATGTCTAAACATAATAAAAGCAATTTACAGCATACCAGTAGCCAACATCAATCTAAATGGAGAGAAACTTGAAGCAATCCCACTAAAAACAGGGACTAGACAAGGCTGCCCTCTCTCTCCATATCTTTTCAATATAGTACTTGAAGTTCTAGCTAGAGCAATTAGACAACAAAAGGAGGTCAAAGGGATACAAATTGGAAAGGAAGAAATCAAACTATCACTACTTGCAGACGATATGATAGTATACTTAAGCGACCCAAAGAACTCCACCAGAGAACTCCTCCAGCTGATAAACAACTTCAGCAAAGTGGCCTGATATAAAATCAACTCAAGCAAATCAGTAGCCTTCCTATACTCAAAGGACAAGCAGGCTGAGAAAGAAGTAAGAGAAATGATATCCTTCACAATAGCCACAAACAATAAAAACTATCTTGGTGTGACTCTAACCTAACAAGTGAATGATCTGTATGACAAGAACACCAAGTCTGAAGAAAGAAATTGAAGAAGACATCAAAAGATGGAAAAATCTTCTGTTCTCTTGGATTGGCAGGATTAATATAGTAAAAATGGCAATCTTGCCAAAAGCATTCTACAGATTCAATGCAATCCCCCCAAAAATCCCAACTTAATTCTTCATAGAGTTAGAAAGAGCAATTTCTAACTCCAATTCAAAATTTCATCTGGAATAACAAAAACCCAGGATAGCTAAAACTATTCTCAAAAGTAAAAGAACTTCTGGAGGAATCAGTATCCTGGACCTCAAGCTGTACTACAGAGCAATCGTGTTAAAAACTGCATAGTATTGATACAGTGACAGGCATGTAGATCAATGGAACAGAACTGAAGACCCAGAAATGAATCCATACTCCTATGGTCACTTGATCTTTGACAAAGGAGCTAAAACCATTTAGTGGATAAAAGATATCCTTTTCAACAAATGGTGCTGGTTCAACTGGAGGTCAGCATGCAGAAGAATGCAAATTGATCCATTCTTATCTTCTTGTACTAAGCTCAAATCCAAGTGGATCAAGGTCCTCCATGTAAAACTAAACACACTGAAACTAATACAAAAGAAACTAGGGAAGAGCCTTGAACATATGGGCACACGGGAAAATTTTCTGAACAGAACACCAATAGCTTATGCTCTAAGGTCAAGAATGGACAAATGGGACCTCAAAAAATTGCAAAGTTTCTGTAAGCAAAGGACACTGTCAAAAGGACAAAGCGTCAGCCAACAAACTGGGAAAAGATCTTTACCAACCCTACATCTGTCAGAGGGCTAATATCCAATATATACAAAGAACCCAAGAAGTTAGACTCCAGAGAGCCAAATAACCCTATTAAAAATGGAGTATAGAGCTAAACAACGAGTTCTCACCTGAAGAATATCGAATGGCTGAGAAGCACCTAAAAAAATGTTAAACATCCTTAGTCATTAGGAAAATGCAAATCAAAACAACCCTGAAATTCCACCTCACACCAGTCAGAATGGTTAAGATCAAAAACACAGGAGATAGCAGTTGTTGGTGAGGATGTGAAGAAAGAGGAACACTCCTCCACTGCTGGTGGGATTGCAAGCTGGCTCAACCATTCTGAAAGCTGTCTGGAGTTTCCTCAGAAAACTGGGTATGACACTCCCAGAGAATCCTGTTATACCACTCCTAAGCATATACCCAGAGGCTTCCCCGCCATGCAATAAGGACATATGCTCCACTATGTTCATAGCAGCCTTATTTATAATAGCCAGAATCTGGAAACAACCCAGATGTCCCTCAACGGAGGAATGGATACAGAAGATGTGGTATATTTACACAATGGAATACTACTCTGCAATTAAAAACAGCAAATTCAAGAAATTCTTAGGCAAAAGGTTAGAACTGGAAAATATCATCCTTAGTGTGGTAACTCAACCACAAAAGAACACACATGGTATGCAGTCACTGATAAGGGGATATTAACCCGGAAACTCAGAATACCAAGACACAATTCACATATCAATAGATTTCGGAGATGATGGAAGGAGAGACCCCTGGTCCTGGAAAGACTGGATGTAGGGGAATACCAGGTCAGAAACGTGAGAGGCGGTGGAATGGAGAACAGGGGAATGGAAGAGGGCTTATGGGACTTTCGTGGAGGGAGGAACCAGGAAAGGGTAAATCATTGGGAATGTAAATAAAAAAATATGGAAAATATAAAAAAACTTGTTTATCTCATCTGAAAAAAAATAAAATGAAAAAATCAAGTTTTGATAAAATAACTTCTATGAGTAAATTAAATGGACTCAATTTTAATTGCAATATCTGGAATTATTTTGATTTATAATGTTTATTAAGAAAATTTATTTTAGTTTTCCAACTATGATGTGTAAATACTTTTAAGAGAATCAGTGAACTATGGAGGTGGATCCACAGTTAAGAGCAAATTTTACTGTTATAAGTCACTCTTGTTTGGTGCCCAACATTCCTGTCTGTCTGTTCAAAATACCATGCACCTCCAACTCCAGAAAAATCTGACACTTCTGCCTGCTGTAGCCATCTGTAGTCATAGACACATGCACACACAAACAGATATATCTATGCATAAATAATAAAAACAAAAATAAACCCTTTTGAACTGGATATTATTTTCAAGACACTATTCTGCTCATATAAAAGGAACATGACATATTTAATGAAATTTAATTATTGTATGGTTTGTGTGTATATGTTTATTTATATTATGTGTGTGAGAGGGCACACACATTTGTGACTCCCATCATGTACAAGTGCAAGTCAGAGAACTACATTAGGAAGTCTATTCTCTCCTTCCATTCTTTTGAAAGCAAGCACTTTTTATCTGCCAAGCCATTTAGCTAGCACAATTTCTTAATTAACATTGAATAATATTTTGAGGTTTTCGTATAAGCACCCCACTACCAAACTACTATATTTCTGATGTTTCCAGCTTGATAGTATATTGTTTACTAAATGTTATGGTCTAGTCTCAAAGGTAAGTAATAAAATAAGAATAGTATAAACAGCAAGGAGAAATGTTTGACTACCTATAAAAGCTGGATGAAAGATTTTATGTTTTGTAAATAAATTAAAATTAGCTTTAATTAGCTAGAGTGGGTGATCTCTTGAAAAATCACTTGTTCTGCAAGCATATGGAACTGCGTTCAGTCCTCACCACACATTCAAATACCTGGGTCTCAAGGATACACTGGTCATTCTAATCCTGGGAGGGTAGTGAAGGGTAGAACCCTAGAAATGTCTACTCATTAATACTGCAAATCTCATCTATTTGTCAAGTCTCAAATCAGTTAACTTTCCTAAATCATAAAGAAGATGAGCTCCAAAAGAAAAAGCAGTTGCCACCAAACCTGCTGACCATAATTTGAAACCTGAGACCCAACTATTTAAAGGAGAGATTCAATTCTCATAAAATTTTCACTGACTTCTACTGGAATGTTATGGCAAATGTTCACGCACACACACACACACACACATATGCACACATGCACACACACAAACATACATGAAATCACACACTTATATACTCTGAATACTTATTATTTCTCATTTAGAATGAAATTATGATGAGTGGCTCCTTTGTTATTAATTAGCATCCATTATATACATTTATATATGTGCACATGCACCAACACACACACACACACACATGCACTTGCATGCACATGCATGCACACATGCACACACACACACACACACACACACACACACACACACACACACAGTCATCCTAAGATTAACTTTGGTATTGTAAAGATTAAGAAACAAGTGACTGAAGTAATAACTGCTTGTTACACTAAAAAAAATAAAAATCTTAATTATGTAATTTGCTGTTACAGCTTAATATATTAAACTAATAGATATATAAAGCAAATATAAAATTAAAGGATAATCTTAAGTGTTAGTACCTAGGAGATAAGTCTGGTGCTAGTTAATTATACTGATGTACTATTTGTCCATCAAAAGAATACTAGTGTACTCTGCTTACTAGCTTCACCCCAATTTCTGTTTTTCAGAAGTCTTGTACCCATTGAATTCTACTGTCATTTCTATGTATAGCAGTTTTCTTTCTCTGTTCATGTTCAAACAATATGGCCTGTTTTATCCTCATAAGACAAGAGTTAGTGGTATGGTGTTCACCTTATGGATTTCCATAGGCAAGAGAAACAAAAGGAGATAGAATCCATTGTTATCTTCCATCTACAAATTCCAATATTTGCAATAATTTCTTATTGTTTTCAGAATTCACCTCAAGCAATGAGAACCAACTGGCACAATTTATTTTTAATGAGCTACTTTCCTTTATCTCTGCATCTTAAATATTTTAGAAGCACGCTGACAGGCAATTATTTCATTTATTAATTCCTAAATGTGAAGAACAAGATTTAATTTTAAATGGAGGCAACTTGTCTGTCACTTCAGGCACCAAACTGATCTGTATCAGCATACATTCAGTTTCAGCTGCAACGAGTCAGAAGTTGCTAAGAGAGTGGAAAGAAAAACAGATGTTGGGTTTTCTTACATAGATTACCCCGTTTCTTAAGTAATTGTTCATGAATTTTTCATAGTGATATTAATTTCACAACGTGTGACTTTTAGTACTTGTCTGAAATAAAATCATGTTCGTTTGTGAGTTAAAAATGGGAGGGAAGGGGGCTTATGGGACTTTCGGGAAGGGAGGAAATGGGAAAGGGGAAATGATTTGGAATGTAAATAAAAAAACTTAGAAAAGAAAAAAGAAAAAAATATAAAGACATGACTTCATAACAGCAAATAAGTTACCAAATTTTGTTATCTATAATAGTTTACTATGACAATGCTTAAATAAATGACTAACTTAGAAAAATATATGCACTAATTTAAGATCATAAGACTTTCTTGTTTTGTGTTAAGCATGGCCATTTGACTGGATATCTCACAATAGACATTAAAGAATGGTATTTTAAGAGAAATGAAGGAAATTCAGTAATTTGCTAATTTTATCAGCACCATACCTTCGAATGTGTGCTTAAAGTCAAACTAATAAAAGTAAACATAAATGACAACTTTGGACGTATCTCAGTGACAGAATGATTGCATGAGGTGTTAGGTTTAATTATGAGCAACAAAAGGTAAATAAATAAACATAAAATAGTTACATAACTATTATTCAGTATGACTGGATGCATATCACTCAACTCTTTAAACTTTGCTTTAAGTGTTTACTCAATGTCTTGGAGGAAATGATGTGCAAAGAATTATGCCCTGGGTCAGAACTTGATAGGATGCTTCTTTTGCAGAGAAGAAATCACCTGAGGACAGACTTAGTTGCAACGATTTCTTAGCATCCTTGTAAACATAATTAAATTGCTCCAACTCCAAGCTTCAGTTTCTTGTTCATCAGGTTGTGGTAAAAATAAAACCTTAAGGGGACTGTTGTAAAGATTAAGTGGGGAATAAAGTTTAATATGATAACCCAGCTTTTGACATTCAGTTGTTGGTGTTAATGTAAGTCTTAAGTTAATGTGACTTCAGATGCTGACAGTCAAAAATAAGTTCACATTGAAAAATGTTCTTGGAAGAATAAATAACAGTCTGTAATCGCCTTAATCTATTTCATTCTTGCTGACGATCCTATTTTCCTGGTCCTTATTCTTACTCTTATTAGCATCTATCTGTAATATTAACATTGCACACTTATCCTAAAATACAGAATAGAATTACTACTTGAAGTTGTTGAACAATCAATATATTGATTTTATTGAAATTTTTTCATACAATATGTTCTAATCATGCCTTCTTGTCCACAAATTCCTTCAATATACTTCCTTCCCCATCCACATACACCCTTTTATGTCTCTCTAATAAACAAGCATCTAATAATGAAATAAAATAAAACATTAATAAATGAACTGGAACAAGACAATCAAAGTGAAAAAAATGAGAAAAGTAAAAGCATAAGAAACATATAGACATGAACACACCTTGACAAACATTGGAATTCCATAACTATAAGTGTGTAAAACTGGAAGTCATAATATATACACAAAGGACAATCTATAATTTCAATCCATACTGATGAAAAAGAAAGCCATTTATACTTGTCATGGTTAAAGAATACAAGATCTTAAAATATTTAGTTGAATTGTCTTGTATATAATTAACAGTCTTAATAAAATGTAAACATTTAAAAACTAACATAAAAGTTATAAAAGCATGTTATAAAAGTAATGGGGTTGTAGTTTAAATAAAACATTGATATTTATTTATATATAGTGATGTGAAATAATTAAGAATCAAATATTACATTATAAATGAATTAAACTGTTTGCATTAAAATGTAATTTATCTTTTTAAGTTATGTCTGACTTATTTTAAAATGTATCAAAATATCAAATACAATGTATTCTCAAATTTGTTTCTTCCAAATTATAGAAAAGTATGCTCGGGTCTGAGTAAACTTTTTTCTAAGTGAAATTTTGGGGAGAAGTTACAGTAAAAAAGGGAGAATAAAAAATATTTGTTAATTACCTTGCCTCACCAGAGTTGACTAGTGAAAGAACTTAAGACATTTTAATTCACTGCTGTTCTTTTAATATAACTAATTACAGAAACTTTATTTCCCTAGATGAAATGGATGACGATATGAAGCCTGAGAAGAAATATTCTGCAATCTTTCCTCACCTTTCATCAATGTGTTAGAAGATTAAACTATAATTTCAACAAGTTTCACAGTAACCTTTTCACTAGAATTTAGCCTTGAAAATATCATCCTTAGTGAGGTAACCCAATCACAAAAGAACACACATGGTATGCAGTCACTGATAAGGGGATATTAACCCAGAATCTCAGAATACCCTAGACAATTCGCATATCAATAGATTTCCAAGAAGATGGAAGGAGAGACCCCTGATCCTGGAAAGACTGGATGTAGGGCAATGCCAGGACAGAGAAGAGAGGGGGTTGAATGGGGAAAAGAGGGAGGAAAGGGGGCTTATGGGACTTTCGGGGATGGAGGAAATGGGAAAGGGGAAATGATTTGGAATGTAAATACAGAAACTTAGAAAAAAAAAAGAATTTTAGCCATAGAAAATGGGCTTTGGTGCTTATAGCCAACTCTGCAAACTGACTTCCTTTTTTTTCTAAGTAATGATGCACCATTCAGATTACAAATCAGTTTGTGAGCCTATTTTTCATGGTTTCTTTCTGATTGACTAATGACCAATTCTATGTTCAGAATACTTTCATTTGAACTTTCCTTACCTTTCATTGCAATAATTAATCTAAATTTACTATCTCCTACGAACAAGACATATAGACAAAAAATTGAACAGAAAAATATTAGTCATATGTAAGACTATAAGTAGCAAGTTTTATCTTGGTATAAAAACCAGACAAGACACGATATATATATATATATATATATATATATATATATATATATATATATATATATATATATATATATATATAAACTGTCCAATTTGGGGCCCAATTTGGTGCTAATGAGGACTGTCTTGAAGACATGACTATTCTGGTTTGCTTGTTTTCATTTTTTGAGACATTTGTTAAGTGAGAACTGATGTGATTTATTTTAAAATTGGTTAATATATATATATACATATATATATATAGTGTGTGTGTGTTTTATATATGTATATATATATATATATATATATATATATATATGCTGATTTCCCTGATGTACATAATGCAAATATTCTCAGTAAAATATTTGCAACTTTAATTAAAAATAACCATCTTGATAACACTAGCCTCCTCTTGGGCATTCATGGTGGGTTCAAGAAATGTACACTAATAAACTCAATTCATCATACAAAGGCAAAAGTTGTATTTTACAAAGTTCAACATCCCTTCATTTTAATAGTCACATTGAGGCATGGGATGTAATAAAAAACAATAAAAATCATGTGCACATATTGTAATCTGTGGTTACAAGTTACATTATAGATCTATAGTAATAAAACTTCATGATAATGTCACAATAGAAAGAAAATATACCACCAACCAAAGAATATACATGGGTGAATCCATGTTTCCCATTATTAGCAGAGCATTGCCTTATCTGGCATCAATGGGAGGGGTGGTGCTTGGTCCTGTGGAGGCTTCTTGCCCCAGCAAAGGGGTATGTTAATGGGGTAAGGCAAGAGTGGAGTGAGTAGAGGAGCACCCTCTCAAAGGGGAGAGAATGGGATGGGGGATTTGTGGAGGGGAGACCTGGAAAGGGGATAACATTTGAAATGTAAATAAATAAAACAATCAATTAAAGAAAAAAGAAAATACAAATTAACATCACAAAAGAGAGCACCCAGATCTTACTCCATACTATACAAATAATAAAATACTAATTACTCAATAAATTCACCTGGCTTTTTATAGGAAGCAAAAATAAATATGCAGTACAGAAAGAGAGCATCTTAAACAATTGGTGCTAAGAAATCTGTCATATCATAATGAAAGATATAACTGTGTTCTCTGTTCAACTCCAAATATATTAAAGGAGTGAATATAAGAAATGATACACTGAACTACTTGAAAGAAAAAAGTAAGGAGTACCCTTCATCGATAGACTTATAAATATGTTGAAGTATACACACATAACAAAGAAAATAAGACCCACTAAGTAGATGAATGTGCTATCAGCAAACTAAATGGTTATTTTTACTCAGGCAAGAGTTAATTGAGAAGATAATCAACAGAATATCAAAAAATATTTTCCAGATACACATTTGATAGTAGATTAGTAACTAGAATATATAAATAACTAAAATACTGTATTTCTAGAAAGTTAACAAACCAATTTAAGAAAACAGGGTATGGTAAAAAATAGAGTTCCCCAAATGCATACAAATGGCTAAAAGTACTGTAAAAGGTTAACTGTCATTAGTCACCATGATGGAAATACATGTTCAAATTAAGATTACGTCATACCCCTGCATAATGGCAATAGATGATAAAATAAATAACTGTAAATGATTATGTAAGTGTGGAGAAAAGGGGAAGGTTTATGAAGTATTTGTAGAAGTGTTAGTGAAGTCTCTCAGAAAACAAGTATGAAAAATCATAAGAAAATAAAACAGGAAAACTAGAAGTAGAGGCTACCGGATAACCCAGCCATTCACCTACTGTGTACATACCTGTGGTGGTTTGAAAAAGAATAGCTCTCACAGAATAATATGATTGAATGTCTGATTCCCAGCTAGAAGGAGTTATAGTATTGTTGGAGATATGCCACTGAGGACTTTGAAGTTTCAGAAGCCCATCCATACCCATGGAAATCCCTCTGCCTCCAACTTGTAGATAAGATGAAAGCTCTCAGCTATTGCTCTGGTACCATGCCTGCCTACCTAGGGCAATGCTTTCTCCCATGGTGATCATGGGTTTTCCCTCTGATTCTGTAAGCAAGCATCCAATTAAGTAGCCTTGGTGTCTTTTCACAAAACCGGAAAATAAACTAGGACACAGAAATAATATAGAAATTTGTAACACAGACCTGTAACTCCTGAGTATACATTCAAAAACATTTTACTGTTAGCCCCATCAAAATTCACAACCAACTCAAACTGTTGCCATGACTGTTTTCCTTCAGAAACTCGCAACACAGCCTCATTGCTAAAGATAACGCTTAAGCAAATCTTTGACGATAAAGATGTCAAGTTTTTGCCTATAAGGAGCCTTCACTCTTGTATTCCATCATCTTGGGTAGAGAAACACACTCTGAACGCTCTCAAAAGAGAGACAGAGATACCAAAATAGCCACAAACTCTTTATCTACAACTATTTATTGCCTATCGGATATACTAGGGTAATGGTGGCACAAAGTTTATGGGAATACTAAATATCTGATTTGACTTAAGACCATTCAGTGAGTTGGATCCCATACCCAACCCCTTCCTGGATGACCGAAAAAAAAAAAAAAGACTAGATTGCCTAGTGACTTAGAGAAAAACTAAATAATCCTGATCTAAATTAATTTTAAATGTAGTACCAAAATAACTTCTTATAATATTCTATTATACTATTATATCAGTGCCATGTTCAATTATCATGAGTGAAGCTTCCTCCAGCAGCAGGTGGAGACACACAGGCAAATATTATGAACATACTGAAAGACTTTTAATATACAGTCCCAAATAGGATGTATCTGTCAATTTTCTTACCTCAGGGCTAATGGAATTTTTTAGAATAGAAAGCAGAAATGACACAAGAACCAGAAGGATAGAAGTCAAGTGAGGTAACCCAATCACAAAAGAACACACATGATATGCAGTCACTGATAAGGGGATACTAACCCAGAATCTCGGAATACCCTAGACACAATTCGCATATCAATAGATTTCTAAGAAGATGGAAGGAGAGACCCCTGGTCCTGGAAAGACTGGATGTAGGGGAACGCCAGGACAGAGAAACGAGAGGGGGTTGAATGGAGAAAAGAGGGAGGGAAGGGGGCTTATGGGACTTTCGGGGAGGGAGGAAACGGGAAAGGGGAAATGATTTGGAATGTAAATAAATAAATAAATAAATAAGTCACCAAGCAGTGTTTAAAGCACGTGAGCAAAGCTCATATGAATTCACAAAGACAGAGGTCGAAGAATGTACAGGTCCTGCACAGATATCTACAAGGTACTCTGGTCCAATAATATAACTTCAAGTTTACTGTTTTAATGGGATTCCTGAGTGTTCAAATGAGTGAGTATCTGATTTCTGTAGCCTTTCTTTGGCTCCCTTCCTTGGGTTGGTATGTCTTGACCAAATGTGATGTGCTATCTTTATTTTATTTTATTATGATTACTATTTTAGCTTTGTTATATTTCTCTGATTTGTCACTTTGTCTGCTCCTCAATTAGATGTCACATTCAAACATAGTTTCTTGCTTCTACAAACTACCCTTACCTTCATTGTTAAGGATTAAAGGTGTGTGCTAAGGGCATCTCTGTATCCCAACTGTAATCTAGAGTATGACTGTATTCCACCCATATCACCTATACCTGGGAGGTCTTTAGATATAATCCCTTGCTAGAGCAGCTCAGTTGTTAGAATAAAATTCCCCTACAGTTTGGTCTTCTAAATACTTCTATGTATCCAGATAAATATGTTATTCTCAGTATTAGACAAAACAATGTCTCCTAACAATGAAATTTAGAAAACAGAAACCCTTGGTTATATAAGAGGTCAAAACAAAGGAAGGCTTAGGGTTTATCCCTAAATAAGACATTTACCCCATTCCTTTAAGATTTTGAAAAATTGATGCACAGGGAATAGAAAGACAGAAATGTTACAAAATCATTTTATAAGGTTGATAATGTCATGTCAATGTTGATATCACAGGAGCTCCAATTATTGGCACTGAACTTACAAAGTACTAGCATAGCTTACAGTCATATATGGATGATGGAGGAACTATGGATTCTCTAAAAGAAATGGGCCATAACACTCACTGATGTGTCTACAAGGTCATAATAGAATGCTCCAAAACTACGGCCACATGCACAACCTTAGTTAAATTGGGAAAAATTAACGTGAATGTGTTATGACAACATGAGCATTTAATAAGATAAAAATAGCAGGTTCTCCCTGTGGGCTTCTCAACCCAGGACTTTGTGACCAGGTTTACAGTCCTAGGCAATTTTCTCCTGTGGATTACATCACAAATCTAATCAGAAGTGACTGGGTATTACTATAATAGTTTTGTCACTATTGACCTAATGTAACTATCTGATCGATATTTTGGTAGTTGATTTTATGATAAATAAAATTATTAAAATGTCTGTAAATAACTAACAAAAGGATATAATGGCAAAAGTTTTACTAAATCAGTTATTCAAACCTCACAAATATGCACATCTATGTGATAGAGTTGAATATCCACATATTCCTATTTAGTAATTTTCTATTCAGTAAATATGTAGTCTGGAAGTCTGCAACATTGTATAAAAGAAGGTATATACAGAAAATTTTAAACTATGTAATGTGAAATGTAATATTAATTTCAATGTAAGGTATGTCAACCAGTGGGTCTCATAAAATAACTCTGTATAAAATTACATATTCTCTAAATTACTGCTGCCTGTAGGAGAATAAGGATTGTATCATAAATACTGGTTAAATAGAAATTTTGATAAATTGTTAGAGAATGAAACAAATTGAAAATCAAATTCGGATAGAAATCAATGGTTAAGAAAACTTAAATATAGCAAACCAAGTATCAAATTTATGTAGAATTTCAGGCCATCTTTGCCAATAGAGTCAAAAAAATCTCAAAAATACAGTTAAATCTCCCTGGCCCTCTGTTACCTCTTTTCAAAAATTAATGTGTTTATAAATAATTTTTTTTAAATTAAGTAATGTAATTTATAAAGTAGTGCATCTTTATGTTGTCTTTATTATAATTAGAGATGTATTATCTGTTCATGTGAAAATTTTGAATACAAGTTTCACATGTTTCCAGTTTGTCTTTCATGAATATTATTATCTATAACAAGGTAATTTAAATGTAAGTTGAAAGGTGTCGCTAGTGATCTTTCCTGCGAAAAAATTCCTCCATATTCATACAAGTGTTCTTATCCTCTTTCTTTAAAAACTATTTATTCCTCATATATTGTTTAAATTATCCTTATCTCCATTAGAGATATACCTAAATGTTTTTTTCTATATTTTTCAGTGAATATCAAAGAACAACTGTATCTCTATATATTCTAATATAAATAATATAGATATATATACATAAATAAAATCTAACAGATTTCTATAATCTACATTCTAATATAAATACCATAGATAATATAGTTTAGATAAATTAACATATTTCTATGTTAGAAATAAATAAATAGATTTGTTACTTTTGATATTTACTAAGAAAATGTAGTGAAACAGATAAACAAGCACTTAAATTTAAACCTAGAATAAAACTATTATAAAGTAGAATTACATGGAAGTCAAATTGCAGTTTAATCATACATATTGTATCAAATTACTCCTAGAAATTAAGAATGTAGAAAAATTCTTGTTATTTCAGTGAAGTGTCTCTGAATAGTAATATTCTTTTTGTTTACAATTTTAAAAAGCTTTATGTAAAACTAATTTTATATATATATGTATATACATATATATATACATATATATATATATATTTAGAACCTACACTGTAGTAGCAAAGAACATTTGCATGCAGAATGAACTAAGATTACGAGCATCAAAATTCTTCTGTAAATATTTTCCTGAATAAGAACACAAATAAATAAATATATCATGAGATAGCCAAGCTAGGTATTAAACAGGTGACCGAACTTGTATTGAAAGAAGACTAAATACATAAAGTTTTTCATTTTCCATTTACAGTTTACTGGTGTATAAGTAATTATATTGTTCTTGAATGCCAAAACTCTTCATTCAGTTTTATTTAATAGTATTTATCAGTTATAAATCATATTTTCAAAAGGTATTAGTAAAATGAGCAAATATAAATAGTGGTTCTAAAATGGCCTTATATATATTTATTTAAATCGCATCTATATAAGTAATAAGAAAATAGTGTTTTGTGATTTTCTTTTAATTCTTCTATTTAAGTCACAGATATAAATTATGTATCTATAGTCTCTAAATTATTACTTTAATAATTTTCTGTATTTATCAGTGAGATTTGAAGAGAAAATAGATGTGCCCTGTGTACAAATTCATCTATTTATTTATTTATTTACTTATTTATTCATTTATTTATTCTTTAATCTTTTATTATTTTTTTACACTCCAGATTTTATGCCCCCCATCCACCCTCTAATTGTTCCACATCCCATACCTCCTCCCCTCCCCGCTGCCTCCACAAGGATATTCCCACCTCCCATCGCAGCTGACCTCTAAACTCCCTGGGGCCTCCAGTCTCTTGACAGTTAGGTATATCTTCTCTGAATGAACACAGACCTGGCAGTTCTCTGCTGTATATGTGTTGGGGGCCTCATATCAGCTGGTGTATGGTGTCTGATCTCTGGTCCATTATTTGAGAGATCTCGGGGGTCCAGATTAATTGAGACTGCTGGTCCTCCTATTCAACCACAGAAGTCAGCAGCTTCTGTCCATTGGTTGGGTGCAAATATCTGCATCTGGCTCTTTCAGCTGCTTGTTGGGTCTTCCGGAGTACAGTCATACTAGGTCCCTTTTTGTGAGTGCTCCATAGCCTCAGTAATAGTAGTCTAGATTTTATCCTCCTTCTGGTTCATCCTCTGACTGTTCCACATTCCAAACCTTCTCCCCTTGTCTGCAAGAGAATATCCCCTCCCCAACCCCACCCCCCAAACTTCCTTAATCCATGGATGTCAAGGATCTCCAGGGTTAGGTGCACCTCCTCTGATGGAGTCAAAACCCAGCAGTCCTCTGCTGTTTATATCTTGGAAGTCTCATATCAGTTGGTGTATGCTGCTTGATTGGTGGCTCAGTTTCTGCGAGATCCCAGAGGTCCAGGTTAGTTGAGACTGCTTGTCCTCCTACAGGGTCGCCCTCCTCCTCAGCTTCTTCCAGCTTTTCCCTAATTCAACCACAGGGGTCGCCAGCTTCTGTCCATTGGTTGGGTGTAAATACCTGTTTCTGACTCTTTCAGCTGCTTGTTGGGCCTTTCTGTGGGTAGTCATGATAGGCCCGTTTGTAAGCGCACCATAGGATCAGAAATACTGTCAGACATTGGGGCCTCCCACTGAGTTGTATTCCAATTTGGGCCTGTCACTGGACCTCCTTTTCCTCAGGACCTTCTCCACTTTTGTTACTGTAGGTCTATCAGACAGGAACAATTCTGGGTCAGAGTTTTTGACTGTGGGATGAGGGGTGGGGTTGCCATTTTCATCTTTCGAATGTGTGTATGTGATCTAGGTTAAAAATAAAATATGCTATCAAAAATCATTGTTTAGCTGTTTAAGTAAAATATTCCATATATATATGTGTGTGTGTGTGTGTGTGTGTGTGTGTGTGTGTAAAACACATGATCCATGGTGTTGTGTTGTTTTAAATCCATTTCCTTGTGAAATCTTGCAATATTTTCTGAAAAACTTTCATAAAATTTATCTGATCTTGTAAAAAATGCTCTTCTTCAAGTATAAGGGACACCAAAATAACAAACACACATGGAATTCATTTGAGAACTAGTAGCTACTCTGAACAATAAAAGTTTTTTATCCCAGTGAACTTAATAGAAACATACATAGATTTAATTATTTTTTCATTCCTGATATATTCCTCAGTGAATGTTACTATCTCTTTTCTGTATTGTCTAAAAACCTATGGAAAATAGATAATTTTTAGTCATTTTTTCTTCTAAATACACGCACATAAGAATGCAGGATAATTATGGCAATATTTACTATTTTAATGTTTTCTCCAAGAGTTTATATCTTCTGATATTTCCCTATCAAATTACAGTTTTAGATACTGTAAAATTCAATATCACCATTTTCTCTAAGTAGATGACCTCAGATTGTTTTAGTTATTCAATTACAGTTTAGTGTAATATTTCAGATATACAATTATTCTTCATTAAAGCAACAAGAACAATTTAGATGAAATGTAGGGATGTCTCAGTCTGGCATCATGTATTAGCTTTTGTAAAATACTATATACAGTTGCCAAACCCAGACACTATTGTGAATGTCAACAAATGCTTGCTGACGGGAGCTTGATACAGCTGTCTCCTGAGAGGCTCTGCCAGTGACTGAAAAATAATGAGGTGGATGCTCACAGCCAACCACTGGACTGAGCACAGGATCCCCAGTGGAGGAGCTAGAGAAAGGACCCAAGGAGCTGAAGGGGTTTGCAGCCCCATAGGAGGAACAATATGAACCAACCAGTACCCCCAGAGCTCCCAGAGACTAAACCACAAACCAAAGAATACACATGGAAGGACTCATGGCTCCATCCGCATATGTAGCAGAGGATGGCCTTGCTGGACATCAATGAGAGAAGAGGCCCTTGGTCCTGTGAAGGCTCAATTCCCCAGTGTAGGGGAATGTCACGAAAGAGAACTGGGTGAGGGTGGGTTGGTGTGCAGGGGGAGGGGGAAAGGGATAGGGGTTTTGGGAGGGCAAACAAGGAAAGGAGATAACATTTGAAATGAAAATAAAGAAAATATCTAATATATAAAAAAGAACAACAATTAAAAGAAGTCTTGTACTGAGGACTTACATCATGAGGTCAAATATCCTATGAAGAAGGCACAGGAGGAGACAGTGGTCGATCTTCATATTTTACCATTAGGACAACTAAAATATTCAAGTGTCTTCTCTCTTTTTTATTAGATATTTGCTTTGTTTACATTTCAAATGTTAACCCCTTTCCATGTTATCCCATCCAAAACCCCCTATCCCATCCCCCTCCTCCTACTCAGCAACCCCAATTTCCTGACTTGCATTCCCCTATTCTGGGGAATCAAGCCTTCACAATACCAATGGCCTCTCCTCTCATTGATGTCTGAAATGGTGATCTGCTATATATATAGCTGGAGCCGTGGGACTTTCCATGTGCACTCTTTGGTTGGTGGTTTAGTCTCTGGGAGCACTGGGAGTACTGGTTAGTACATATTATATTTCTTCCTGTTGAGCTGCAAACTTTAGCTCATTGGGTCCTTTCTCTAGCTGCACCATTGGGGACCCTATTCTCATTCTGTGGGTTGGCTGTGAGCCATGGGTGTTTTGATCACTTTCCAATAAGGATCAAAGTATCCACAATTTGGTCTTCCTTCATCTTGAGCTTCATGTGATCTGTTAGTTGTATCTTGGGTATTCTGAGCATTTGGGCTAATATCCACTTATCAGTGATTGCATACCATGTGTGTTATTCTGTGATTGGATTACCTCACTCAAGATGATAGTTTCTAGCTCCATCCATTTGCCTAAGAATTTCATGAGTTCATTGTTTTGAATAGCTGAGTATTATTCCATTGTGTAAATGTACCACATTTTCTGTATCCATTCCTCTGCTGAGGGACAGCTGAGTTCTTTCCAGTTTCTCTTGAGAATTTCCATTCTCTTTCTCTCTCCTTGTCCTTCCCCATCCTCGCTCCCTCTCTCCAGTTTGTGCTTGATGAGGGATATTCAAGACTTTGGATGTCTTTTTTTGTTTTCTTATGCTCCATCCCTGAGAATTAGTTAGTCTCATCCCAAGCTAAGGTAAGTCCTCTGCCTGCAATAAGTTTAAACAGGCATATGCTATTTCCTAAAAACTGGATTTGATACTGAATAACATAATGTCTGCATAACTTCCACTTTGTATTTGACTTGAATAACTTACTGCTCTTATCCCCTGATGTTCCACAAGGTCATGAACTGCTCAGCTATGCTGCTGCCTCCCAAACCACAGATGCCATGGGACATATTATAATCCCAATGTTATTAAATTTGGAAAAAAATGAGTGATACTGTTCTGCTTTCATCTCATTTTTGAGCCTGTTTCCAGACTATTCATTTTATAGGTCATACAATGTCCTTAAAATAAAATCTCTCAGATGCTGCCTCACTTTCATATTGCTTTCTTATTCAGGAGTAAGACATCAGCCTTTCTGAAAATTAAGTTTAATTAAGTGGATTGGTTAGTAATTTAAAGTAAATGTATTACATATGTTTATAAGCTAAAAGTATGTACTTAATAGCTAGAAATGACATGGTGCCTAATAGAGAATTTGTCTTTTACATCAGAAAAGATTATATCAACATCCCAGGTCTTCTATGTAATACATGATTTTAAGGAAGCCAATTACCTTGTAAATCACTTTGTTTCATAGAACATATACTTATAGGTTAATAAGACAAATAATAATATTGCACGATTATATAAATAAGCAGGTGAAAACAACAGAAAACCATATCTGTTAAATTCAAATTCAACAAAGACAGTAATGAGAAATATGTGTGAAAACTGAGATCAAACACATCAGTCTCCACAGCTAATGCTTAGTTAAGTGGTATTCTTCAAGCCAGTCTTCATTGAAACTTCAGATAATATAAAAATCGTGGGATGGTTAAGAATTGTAGAGGAGGAAAAGTCATCACTCATATTTGTAAAAAAAAAAACTTTATGAAAGAATGTTTGATACAAAACCTCTTAAAAAGTTAATTTTATGTTCTTCATTTGAGATGAATGAAAATATGACTTACATAATATTTTATTGCACCTCTCAATGACTAAGGAGAGTGGCAAAAACAGAGAAAATAGGCAAACACGGCAGCCCTGACTGTTCAGATGCAGTGCTGAAGCATAACTGTATTAACTAAAGAACTAATGTCTATAAGGGAAAATTGAGGCTATGTTAATGAGAGCAAAGTTCTGGCTGAAATATATTGTTTAAAAGAAGCACTTCCTAATTCAAAAGTAAAGTAAATAGTTTATCATGTAAATAATTCTGCTCTAATATTATGTACGTTGCTTGCACATAAAATCAAATCACATAAGAACAAAACAGTCACTGACATATGTTTTATATATAGCCTGCTGATACGTAGAAAATTTACATTAAACAGTCTTTATACTACTCAATTTACTCTTCCACAGTAGAACTTTATATAAAGTACAGTGTATTGTCTTTTTATATTTTATACAATATATATATTTTACATATAAAATTTGTAAAAGAAATAATTTTTATAATCATGTATTTTATAGACATTCACACTGAAATGAAATTTTGTAGATAATTGAAAACATGTTGTCTTAATTAATTACAATCTCTAGGCATACACTCGGCTCCCTTGACACCATCAAACTAATATTCATATAATTTTTGTAGGCTAAGTTATCTAGTAGATGGTAAGTTCTAATTTATTGAAAGCTATCAAATATTTTAAACTTTCAATCATCTCTAGCAGTGAAAGAATTCTCATGATTTCCTCATATATACATGTATCAGGAAAAGTATAAATCACAATTCATATACATATATACATATATCGGTGAAAAGGGAAAATTTTTGACTTATTTCATTTCATAAATTTCACTAAGATTCTACCTATTTATCATTTTAATGAATATTTTGGTGTTATATATCTCAATTTTAGCAATTTAGATCATGAAAATTTTGCTGTGAAGTCACAAGTTAGCAGTAGTGAACTTTCTTAAAAAGGATTGGTCAGAGTTCCAGGGAGATTGTAGCATATAATGCTCTCCAAATCTCAGAGAACCCTGGAGCACACATACTGGAAAGAGGCCAATGCCAAAGACCATTGCTACAAAGATTGTATTCTGGGTTTGGCATGAATTCTGAACTTTTGAACTCACTGCAGCTGCGCTTAGCTTCACAAGGTAAACACAAGACTGGGTCACTGACATGTCATCATGTATAGGGGAGAGGGCTCAAACACTACCTTTACTTAAGAAACTATTAGCAATTAATGGTTGCAAAAGTATAAGTATGGTTTTCTTCAATGGTGTAGTCACAGAAACTCATGTAGAGAATCCTAGATAGGACTTGAGGTTCATGTACTAAAGGAGATAGAGATGCTCAGAGGACAGTTATGCTAGGTTCCTGCCTGCAAGCATCACAGAGACTCATTAATAGTGCCAAATCTTGTCCATGGGATGGGTCTTAAGTTGGGTCAATTATTGGTTGGCCATTCCTTCAGTCTCTGCTCCATCTTTATCCCTGTATTTCTTTTAGATGGGACAAATGTTGGGTCTAAAAGATTTTTGAATGTGTTTCTGTCTTTATACCTCCACTAGGGGTTTCTGCTCAGCTACAGGAGGGGGCCTCTTCGGGTTCCATATCCCCACTGTTAGGTGTCTTGGCTAAGATCATCTGGGAGCCTCTCCCATCCCAGTTCTCTAGGACAGATACAGATTTCCACAGCCCAACATTTGATGGAGGTCAGGGACACTTATGGAAGAGTTGGGGAAAGATTGAAAGTCCTGAAGAGGATAGGAACTCCACAACTAATCTGGACCCCTGGTAGTCTGACACTGAGCTACCAACCAAAGAACTCTGAGAACATGGGCTGCTCTGAGAACCTATGCACATATGTAACAGACATGCAGCTTAGTCTCCATGTTGGTCCCCCAACACGTAGAGTGAGGGTTGTCCCTCTACTACACTATATAAAGTATAATGACTGCTTAAAATCTAATAAATTTAAAATGATGAACAAAAATTAAAAAGTCAATAGTTAACTTCTGGATTGATATGAAAATTTAGACATTAAACTAAGAAGTTTTAGAAAGGAATAAAATGATGGACATAGCATTTTGTTTAAAGAAGCAAATACTGACAGCAAAGTAGTGGAAACTTATCATGAATATGATGTCCTGCACTTATGCACCAGCTTTGAACTTACATCATGTGTCACAGAGAAGACAATCTCAAGGGATTTTTGAAGAAATATAAGTAAGTTAAGATTTGCTTCTGATATCTGTATCTGAAGGACAGTAGCAGGAGAGTCATAAATTCATATTTCAAGACCAGAGCTTCAAGATTCAGGAGTCAGTTACATTCATGTGAATTACTAACCAAAGATACAAAGGAATCCAGGAATTTAATCTTATTTTATTAAATTATCACACATCCACATCACCAATATGAATACTCAGAAACACAACTGTATATTTAATTGGCCAAAACTAATAAAAAGTATTGGAACATTAAAAAGACAGACAAAATCTGAAATAAAGAAGAGCAGGAAGAAGACAGATTAGGAAAAGGCAAGGAACAGCACGAGGAAGAGTAACAGGAAGAATGAAAGAAAGGAAGAGAGGGATGAAGAATTGGAAATTGCCATGGGAGAGGGAATTGATCATAAATGAAAAAGAATTAAAGAGACAAATAGTAACTTTACAGGGATAACAGAGAGTATCAACACTGTTAAGAAAGAAAATATGATTAATTAGTAAATAACAATATTGTGACTTTATAATCCTAAATGAATTGAGATAAAGATATTGCTGTAATTGTTGTGCTATATGTAAATGACAATCAATTCAAAAAACTATGTATTAATCAATCAAGATGAACTGGCAGAGAAAGCAAATAAAACACAGATGAGTGACTAAGCAATATCAATATTGCAACATATCTACAAAGAAGACAGCTATATGAACTTGGGTGCTTACTGTATTTGGGTATCACAATTATTCTTGGATTCCTGTCATTTGACTGCTCATGAAAGGATACTTGCCTCATTTGAGCACTCAATATACACTTAGTTTCTCAATCAACCTTTCTGAATCAGTATGGATCTTGGGTGAATGTGCAAATCAAAGGCTGTTTTCTCTATATAATTCTTTGATGACCATCAACAAGGGGATTTCAAATGAGAGTGTTAAGAAAAGGAATGTCTTTGGGATTCTATCCCATGATTATTATTGCAGGCAGTTATGCACTTTAGAAGGTCTGCAGGAGAGTTTTTCTTGAAAAAAAAAACCATATAGGAAGCATTGAGTCATAGGAAGCAAAGCACAGAGACAGCTAAAATCTGAAACAAAGAGGTTACATATCAGCTTATTTATGGAAGAAGAAGAGAAGGCACAAGCTAGAAGAGAATTGGACATGAAAAGTCTTGTCTATTTGATTTGCTATTTGGTTTCTTAATCCCATGGGAACCAGTGCATTCCAGATCAGTATGATACTTGCCTCAGATAGCTTACTTTACAATCTCATTTCCATATGGACATTTCTGATGCACTTTCAATAAATATGGCTTTGTAAATGGGTCTATTGAAACACAGTGTCTTTGCCATTCTATTCAAGAGTAATGCTCATATCTTAGATGGATAGCAGAATGGGCGTATGTGTATGTGTCTGTGTGTGTGTGTGTGTGTGTGTGTGTGTGTGTATGTGTGTGTACGTGTGTGTATAAGATACATTGCTGCAGAAATATTTGCATTCATTTATAAATTAGTATAGAACTTCTCTCCTATGGATGTCTAAATATATGGATGTATATTTAAAATATTATGTCTTTAATGTATGTATCCTATCCTAAATACATAAAAAATGTGCCTCAACTTACCTGTAGTATGTCAACTCTTTGAAAGAAGTGCTTTGCCATTCTTCTTGTACTCCATACAACATGGAATGTAAATTCAAAGACACCCCTTGTTCAATTACTCATGCAAAATGTATAGAACTGAGTAATGAAGAGTATAATTTCATAATTGATATCATTGTTCAAAATTAAATTGAATTTAACTGTTTCTTCTAAAACATTCAAATATAAAGTTTAAATACTTGATTCCCATATTGATATTATGATTCCAAATCCTCTTCCTGATTAATGAGATGCTCCATGACAAAGCAGAAGAATCCTGTCGCACTAGATCAAGGCACCAATCTGCAGGTCATTCATCTCTATTGTTTTCAAGAGGAGTAAACTAACTCCAAAACAATTAAATTTACCTTGTCTGCACACTGGGAGGAACCATCTTAAATTCATATAGAATTCATATAGAAAGCATTTTCTCTCTGGACTTCAATACGTTTCTATCTAGTACATTGTATGTCTTTAGTTCTTTGTCTGTATTTCATCTTTTACACACCAAATATATGAATATGAGTTTGTAAAAATGTTAGGGACAGCTTAAACTCTCCTTTTTTGTGTTAGCCTCCTTTCTCAATACCACAATGAACATTTGGCAGTCTATGAAATATTGAAAAGCTTAAAATATTATGCTTCAAATCAACCAGTTTATATAAGAATTTATTTTAATGCCTCTGTATTTTCAATGAAAAGTTTTAAAAAATATATAAAAATAAATATAGGCCTTACCTAGACCATGCCTATGTGTTGACATTGGTGGTAAAACAGTCCATGTCTTGGTTTTGGGATTGTAGCACTCAACAGTGTTCAAAGTCTTTAAGCCATCTCGACCTCCAATTACAAAGAGCTTGTCATCAATGACAGCCACACCGAACTGAAGCCTTCTGCCATTCATCATTCCTGCCTGAATCCACAGATTTGTTCTGAGGTCATACTTCTCTATGGTTGTAGCCCCTGATAGAACATAAAATCAAATGGTCATCAATCTCAATGAATCAATGAATTTCCTGAACAACACAATGAAAATTAAAATGCAAAAACATAGTAGACACATCTATTTGTCTTAAGGAAAATCACGACATGAAAAGAAAAGTAATAATAAATCATTAACTTTAATTTCTCTTCTTTGTGGAGACAAATGATCAAAATAGACACATATGTTCAGTGTTAAACTTTTTGTTTAATGGTAACAATGTTAGAAATTAACAGTCAAATTTTAAAACATCTCTGTCATATTGTTCATTTAAATATGTTTTATAATCTTAGCTTGAAAAAATGAGTAAGAATCCCTTTAAATGACAAAATTATGTGTGCTGTATATCTGGAACAATTTCCAAAAGTGTGTTAAATAAATCAAACATTACTGGGCGGGAACCATTTGTTTTTATATTTGATTTTTGCCATAGCTAGCTAGCTAGATGATAGATAGATGGATGGATAGATGATAGATAGATAGATAGATAGATAGATAGATAGATAGATAGATAGATAGATAGATAGATAGAGAGATAGAGAGAGAGATAGAGAGATAGAGAGATAGACAGACAGATGATAGATAGACAGAAAGATAGATAAATGATAGAAAGCTAGTTGTAGACAGGTAGACAGACAGGCAGTCAGGCAGACAGGCAGGCAGACAGACAGACAGACAGACAGACAGACAGAGATAGATAAAACCTAACAAAACTTTTATTGCCTATAAGATGGCTCAGAATACAAGACACTTTCAGTAGGCTTTGATATGCTTGATATATAGAATCCATTGAGTAGAAGGAAAAAAATTAATCCCAAACACTGTCATTTGACCTTTACATATGCACTGTGGTAAAGAATGTCCACATACGTATACTGCACAAACAAAATAAATAAATGCACTTTTATTTTCAATTGGAAGATGTTTAATAAATATTTATCATGATACTGAAACTACTTTAAAATGTCTGAAGAATTGAGTAATAATAACATTTAGACATATAAATTCAATTTTATCCTGAGTAATTATATTATAGTCTCTAAATAATGACTCTTTGTCCATAAAATATGTATATAACTTTGAGAAATAAAATAACTCATAACAGAAAAATTGATGATGTCTAAGTTATACTGGCTTCTAAAAGTAGTAGTATTAGTTTTTGCTACTTATATGAAATATGAGTGTATAGAACAAAGTCACAAATATTTATATGATACAAAACAAAATAAGAGTTTATAATGTTTCTTCAGTGTTTAGATTCATGTTTAGTTTCAATTCACCAATATTTCATCTTAATAAATGAGTCATGAGTTTTGTATATTTTCATTAAAAAATCAATGATCTATTTTAATTGCAATGTAGGAAACTATTTTTCCTTAGAGAACATATATCTCCAAGTGGATTGATTAACATTTTAGACTCTAAACAGCAATAAAGAAAAGAATATGAATATTCTGGAAGCAGAAATTTTACCAATTATTTTAATAAGATATAATTTACTCTCAATATATCTTTAAAAGTAAGATAATAATCGTGTATATCTTAAATGATGAATTATCTGACATAAGTAAAAATAGAAACATTGCTAAATAATTATAGATGTTATATTTATGCATGTGTGTGTTTGTGTAATTTAAAAATAATATATTTATTTTTAGATCCAACTAGATTTGCTCTGTTTCATTCCATTGTCATAAGTATATTTTTTTGAGTTGAATTACATCATTGAATAATTTCAAGATTGACTGAATATTAGCAAAGCTACAGTGCTTGCTCTATACAAAATGACATTATGGTTCTTTTGCTGAAGACAGAAACTTTGTAACTCCCTGAACATGGCCAAGTAAAGCTGGTGCCTACTTACAGCCTTAACTCTATAATTTAATGTTCAAGGAACTGTGAAGTTCTTTTCATACTCCCAGAGGAGAATGTAAATGTCAACTCAGCCTCAAATCTTTGAATATACAATGGTGACTTTCTTGTAATATGCACTGGTAAAATAGTGGTACAAAAGGTGTAGGAATAGCCACCAACTATCTGATTGGATCCAAGACCTACTCCGTGAGATGGAAAACATGCCTGGCACTTCTCAGATGGTCAAAGACTCAAAGGCTTGTTTATCCATGGACCTAGGGATAAAGGAAATATCCCTGTTTTACTAACAGAACATAAAATGACCTCTAATCAAATTCATTTATACCCGTAGATCTATGCCGTGCTCATCCATTATTATTCTAATAATGGATGAATTAGACAGGTTTTCTTCTTCTGTAAAAGGAATGCCTACAGCAACTACAACTAGATAATGTGCAGAGAATGAGAGAGACCTTGGAACAACTCAGTTCTAAATTAAATATTTCTATAAATCCTTCCCTCCAGGATCAGTGAATTATACAGGAAAGGAGGGAGAAGATTGTAAATCACAGTACTAAAGAAAGACAGAAAAAAATTAACATCTTCTAGAGATGACAGCTGTGATACACATAGGAACAGAAAGAGACTGAGAGAATGCACGTACTCAGAATAGATGGTTAGCAGATTGTCTAATCCAGATGGAGCACCAACACTGAAAGGGGCTTGGATACCAATTCTCATCCCTAACCTAGATGCTATCTCCAATGGATAATTACTCAAAGAAAAAAGAATCAGTTTAACCAAAGGAGTCTTACTGGGTAAACAAACCACACTTAAGGGAATGCCCCATATTCAACAGTAAATGGGCAGCACAAAACAAACTTATCGTTATTTGGGGATTTTTGTCTTAAAATTCTTTTACAGAAAATTATTTTCTAACTTTACAGATCATTTGCTTGTATATTATATTTCTGAATTTTTGTCTTTATGTGCTTTCTTTGTGTGCAAATATGTGTATTTTTCTTTATATATTCCTTGTTTTACTTTGGCTCATTTTTTTATTTATAAATTTTTCTCAATTCAGTTTGTTTTCATTTTATCTTCATATTGTATTTCTTTCCTTTTAGATTTGCTTTCTAACGACAAAGAGCAATAAAGGCTTAGGATTTAATTGGGTGTGGAGGTGTGGAGGATCTGGGAGGGGTTGTTGGGGAACTGTAATCATAACAAATTATATGAAGAAATATCTAGTTTTAATTTAAAAATTACCTGAATTCTCAAACTTGGCAGCATTGGTATTGAATGCATTCCTTATTAGAAAATAATACATATATTCAAGCACTTGTCTTTTGTAATTAGCTATTGGCAAATGATAACAGAAGACTGTAACTTAATATTGATCAACCCAATCCCACTAGGCTCATACTGCAGGAGTAGGTAGACATGAAAACACTTGACAAATATGCTGCCTTATTACCCAAAACTTTACTGGAAAACATCACAGAGAACCTGAAAAGGTGTTATCAAGTGAGGGAGGGGTTGCCATTCCACATCCAAAACTCTGACCCATAATTGTTTCTCTCTGAAAGAACTACAGGAATGGAAATGGAGAGGAGCCTGAGGAAAAGAACATCCAGCAACAGGCCCAAAGTAGGATCCAGCTCAAGTGGAGGTCCCAGACCTGACACCATTACGGAGGCTATGGAGCCTTCACAAAAAGGGACCTAGCATGACTGCCCTCTGAAACACACAACAAGCAGCTGAAAGACTCGGATGCAGATATTTGCACACAACCAATGGACAGAAGCTGCTGACCCCTGTGCTTGAACTAGGGGGTTATACAATAACCCCCTATCTATCTATCCGCCCCCAGATCTCTCAAACACTGGACCACCAAACAGACAGCATTCACCAGCTGACATGAGGCCCTCCTCCTTTGGGGGAAGGGTTCTCCCCTGCCTATATATTTGGAGTCCTCCATTAAACCTTGAGACCTTGAACAGTAGCTGTTCTCTTGGTCTCATTCTCTTTTTGCTGGCTTTCCATACATTCCCAGCTTCCCTTCCAGGTAACCTGTTCGATGTAACTGTGGGCAGTTACAGAAGACATGAATGTATTTTGTGAAACATTATCTACCAAAAACAGTAAGGTGTATTGCACCTCATTCCTCAACAGTGTTTCATAATATATAGTTTAAAAATAGATAAGAGAGAATAAATTGTATTTGTATAGTATACATATACTATCCAAAATAATTGGTTATTTCCTTATTTGGTTATTTTCCTTCATAGATGTTTTAACTATGTGAGTTTGAGTACCTGTGCCTGTGTGTGTGTGTATGTGTGTGCATGTGTAGGTATACATGTGTGCAGGTATGCATGCCAATTTGAACAGTCATTTAGCGGGAGATCAGTGTGATGTCTTGCATTCTGCTCTGCCAGTCCCTAAATTAGCACCTGGAGACAGAGTCTCTTATTGAAGCTGAAGTGTGGTTACCAGTCAGAAAGTTCCCACAATCATGTTTCACCTCTGACAGTTCTAGGGTAATGTGCATGTGTGGATCATATCTAGCATTTTGCATGACTATTTGAATGCAGTTTTCTTATGATCTCCATTGTGCTCTTAAAAACTGAGCCATTTTTCCAGGTCCTACTTTGTTATTATCAAAAAGTCAAGTATATGTTTGTTAAACACATTTTTTTTCTGGTAAAATTTATTAGTTGTAATATTCTTTTTAAATGTTCCTACCAATACATTTCATTTCCTGGATGAATTTCATCAAAATTATTTCTTTCCCAATTTTCAATTTGGAAATGACGTCAGTTCTGCCTTTTGTTTGAGAGTTATGAATTCCCTTCAGTGTTTATTATGCCAGAGAAGGAACAAATTCATTCAGATTAACTTCAGGTTTTGTGTCTTAAATAAAGGCAAAAATGTCATTATATAAATTCAAATATTAATATGAATAGGGCTAGACCACTATTGTAATAAGGAATCATTTTATAAAAGACTCAAAAGGCACCATTCATGTGAAGACAGAATAATTTGTGTCTAATCCTTATTTAAATAATTATACATTGTCACTAACCTTTAAGAAGTAAAGTCATATCTTTTAAGTGTGTGTTGTAAAATGGGTCCAATAGAATTTTGACAGTTTTTTCTAATCTGAAGAATACCTTTTTTGTCTAAAGATACCAAGTGTTTCTTTGATATTGCCATTGGTAGATCCTGGAACAATTTTTAGAATTTACTAATTTGAGGTAGAAATATATATCTATTTAATCTCCAGACTCACCCAAAAATAAATGTATGCAACTAATTTAAAATAGTGTCAAGTTTCATAAATACAAGTACAGAATTAGATCCTCTTGTACAAACTATAGCTTAGCAATGGGAGAACTACAAAGTTTACATTCTAAGGTCCAGATTACTTGCTAATATTATATTATTTTAAAGATTGTTATAGAAGTATTTTGCTATCACTCTGTGATATTTAACCTTATATAGCAATAATCTGTAAAATGTACACTCTAATTTACTAAATTAATGTAGCAATTGAATTCAATGGGAAATCTCATTTCTAATATACATAATATATAATAACATTAATAAGTTTGTTTTGCAACAGGGTTTTTATATGCTCATTTTTGATCATTTTTAAATTTATAAGTAAAAATGAACCACATTAAGAACTGGATTTAAAGCATATATATAAATGGGAAATTTTCTATGGTGTTATTTGAATAATGGAATCATCAGTAAAACTTGTCATAATGCCAACAGAAATTGTAAAAAAAATTAATTGGGTTAGGATTATTGTTGCCTTGATACAACCCTGAGAGGAAAGTACTTTATTTCAGATTAGAACTTTCAGGTCACATTCCAGTACTGAGGGAATTCAAAGCAGTAACTTAATGGCAGAATGTGAATCAGTGATTCCAGCTCATGTCAAGTAACTAGAAAACCCAGTTGAGACCAACCAAAATGTTATTAAATTACATCAAAATATATTAACAATTAAGGACAAAATTCTGAGTAGTGATTTGTAAATTAATGAACATCCAATGTGTTTTAAAAGCATTTGAGACTGAGTGAATTCCATTTTTATAAAAATGTAATTAGAATTATTTTACGACTATTTTATAAATAAAACTTTAGTTATTTGCTGAATATTCTTCAAAATACAATTGGTTACTCAACAGTAACCTAACTTTCAAGTCCGAAATAGTGAGTTTTACTTTTTATCACCTTTCTCGGTTCTTTTATATTAAATACAAGTGATTGGCAGAATTTAAAAACTCCTCATTTTCATATATTTTTAACTTATTTTGAGAACCTTTGATTATAATAAGATACTCCCTTGACTTATATTCTAAAGGGACCACAGATAATATTCCTAAGTCATTTTGATGATATGGCTACTGGAAAATGTAGCACTTTGCCTAGTTATTAATAAAAGGAGCAACTGGAAAATTTGGAACAATAACAGAAGATAACACCATATTTGAAGATGGAGTGGCACACCAGAAAATTATTTCAAATGTCTTTTGTAGGAAGTCAGGTGCCAGGCAGCTTCCAAGTCATCTAAGTATAAGGAGAGATTTGTCCCAACAACCTGAGTACAATTTTGATTTAGAAGGATCCTATACACCATCCAAAAGGACAATTATGGCAAGATTTCATTCTTTTCAATTCTTAGTAGAGAACTTAAGCCCAAACTTTTAAATTGATGGAATCTGAGATAATATATGATTGTGATCTAAATTGCCACGTGTGATAATAATTACAATAGCAAAAGTTCATTAACTTTATTTCTATTTTATGATATAGAACACACTTGCATTCCATCCTTAATAGAAAGTAGAAGATACAAGGGAAACATAAAATCATTTCCCTCATGATACAAGAAACAGTCTCTTTTGTAAAACACAAATGTTGAAAAAATGGTCAAATTGTTATTGAAGCACAATTCTCAGTCTCTGTAGATGGTGTTTATTGATAAAAGCAATTGTAATGACAGCAATTAGAGCTTATAGATTCTGCTTTGGCCTTACAGAAGGCAGGATTTATTGCAATGTGCATAATTCATTTATTTAGCAACCTCATTTATCTTAAACACAGACAGCACAAAATTAAGTGATATGTTTTTTGAACTGACAAAATAGATGTCAAAAACAGACAAAAAAAGATGGGTGATAAATCTTCTCCTTTCAACTCACTGGAAAAGCCCTAAGGTTCTTTACAAAGCTTTTTGTCTATGGTTTTAATGGGACATTAATAAACTGAGTTACCTGACTTCTAAGGCTTTTTACAAACCCATAAATTAGAAAGAACTGGGGCAGCTGAAAGCTGCAAATAGCTATCACTGGGAGAGCAACCAGTGAAAACATGCATTGATTTACCACTGAGCAATCATTTATTGCTATTAAGTGGGAAAAATCAATTTATGAAATACTTAGAGAGACTCTTATTCCAATACTGATGATGATCTCGATGCTATCAAATCATTATGAAATGATTACGACATGAAATATATCTCTTTAAGAAAGAAGCTAATCATGACAGGCATTTCAGAATAAAAACATTAAAAACAAGTTGTTTTTTTCTGATACACATGATAATAGAGACAAAGCTTTGACATAATTATGTTAATCATCATCCATCACTTATTTCTTAAATTTTTTATTGAATAAACATTTCATCAGCTGACATACATCCACATTTTTATGAAAAGAGTATTGTAAAACACAAACTTTAAATGAATGCATATGATACTCTGGCAGGTAAAATATTCCTTGAACATAGAGGGAAATTATTATTTTCTTGCTATTTTATTATACAAGGAAGATACATAAACATTACAACCATCAAAATAATTTTCCATGTGACAGGTAACCAACCAGAAATGTCATAATACTAGTGGCTGACATTAGTGATAAGAAGGCAAATTTGAAACTTCTCTAAAAACTACAAATTAAATCAGGGACTAGACAAGGCTGCCCTCTCTCTCCCTATCTATTCAATATAGTACTTGAAGTTCTAGCTTGAGAAATTGGACAACAAAAGGAGGTCAAAGAGAGGCAAAATGGAAAGGAAGAAGTCAAACTATAACTATTTGCAGATGATAGGATAGTATACCTAAGTAACCCCAAAAATTCCATCAGAGAACTCCTACAGCTGATAAACATCTTCAGCAAAGTGGTCAGATATAAAATTAACTCAAACAAATGAGTAGCCTTCCTCTACTCAAAGGATAAACAGACTGAGAAAGAAATTAGGGAAATGACACCCTTCATAATAGTCACAGACAATATAAAGTATCTTGGTGTGACTAACCAAACAAGTGAAAGATCTGTATGACAAGAACTTCAAGTCTCTGAAGAAAGAAACCAAAGAAGACCTCAGAAGATGGAAAGATCTCCCATGCTCGTGGACTGGCAGGATTAATATAGTAAAAATGGCCATCTTGCCAAAAGCAATATACAGATTCAATGCTATACCCATCAAAATTCCAACTCAATTCTTCATAGAGTTAGAAAGAGCAATTCTCAGCCAGGCAGTGGTGGCGCACGCATTGGGAGGCAGAGGCAGGCGGATTTCTGAGTTCGAGGCCAGCCTGGTCTACAGAGTGAGTTCAAGGACAGCCAGGGCTACACAGAGAAACCTTGTCTCGAAAAACCAAAAAAAAAAAAAAAAAAAGAAAGAAAGAGCAATTCTGAAGTTCATCTGGAATAGCAAAAAATCCAGGATAGTGAAAACTATTCTCAACAATAAAAGAACTTCTGGGGGAATCAGCATTGAGGACCTCAAGCTATACTACAGAGCAATAGTGATGAAAACTGCATGGCATTTGTACAGTGACAGGCAGGTAGATCAATAGAAGATCCAGAAATGAACCCACAGAACTACAGTCACTTGATCTTTGACAAAGGATGTAAAATCATCCAGAGGAAAAAAGATAGCCTTTTCAACAAATGGTGCTGGTTCAATTGGCAGTTAGTATGCAGAAGAATGCAAATTAATCCATTCTTATCTCCTTGTACAAAATTCAAATTCAAGTGGATCTAGGACCTCCATATAAAACCAGATACACTAAAGCTAAAGTTTTTAAAGTTTGTAAAATTTTCTTTTAAAGAAATGAAAATGGGGAAGAGCCTGGAATACATGGACATAGGGGAAATTTTCTTGAAAAGAATGCCAATATCTTATGCTCTAAGATCAAGACTGACAAATGGGACCTCATAAAATTACAAAGCTTCTATATGGCAAAGGATAATGGCAATAGGACAAAATGGCAACCAAAAAATTTTGAAAAGATCTTTACCTACCCTATATCCAATAGAGGACTCATATCCAATGTAGAACTCAAGAAGTTAAACTCCAGTGAACCAAATAACTCTATTAAAAATGGAGTACAGAGCTAAACAAAGAATTCTCAACTGAAGAATATCGAATGGCTAAGAAGCACCTCAAGAAATGTTAAAGATCCTTAGTTATCAGGGTAAGGCAAATAAAAACAACCCTGAGATTCTATGTCACACCAATCAGAATGGCTAAGACAAAATCTCAGGCAATAGCAGGTGCGGGCAAGAAAGAGGAGAAAGAGGAACACTCCTCCACTGCTGGTGGGATTGCAAGCTTGTACAACCCACTCTGGCAATCAGTTTGGTGGTTCCTCAGAAAATTAGAAATAGTACTACCAGAGGACCCAGCTATACCATTCCTAGGCATATACCCAGAAAATTCTCCAGCATGTAATAAGTACACATGCTCCACTATCTTCATAGCCACCTTATTTATAATAGCCAGAAGCTGGAAAGAACCCAGATGTCTCTCAACAAAGGAATGAATACAGAAAATGTGGTACATTTATACAATGGAATACTACTCAGCTATTAAAAACAATGAATTCATGAAATTCTTAGGCAAAATATGGAACTAGAAAATATCATCCTGAGTGAGGTAACCAAATCACAAAAGAACACATATGGTATGTACTCACTGATAAGTGGATATTATCCCAGAAGCTCAGAAGACCCAAGAAACTATTCACAGACCACATGAAACTCAAGAAGAAGGAAGGCCAAAGTATTCATACTTCTTAGAAGTGGGAGCAGAATACCCATGGGAGAAGATACAAATTGTGGATCAGAGACTTAAGGAAAGACCAGCCAGAGACTGTCCCACCTCGTGATCTATCCCATATACAGTCACCAAACCCAGACACTGTTGTGGATGCCAAGAAGTGCTTGCTGACAGGAGCCTGATATAGCTGTCTCCTGAGAGGATACAGAGGTGGATGCTCTCAGCCAACCATTAGACTGAGCACAAGGTACCTAATGTAGTAGCTAGAGAAAGGACTGAAGGAGCTGATGAAGCTTGCAGCCCCACAGGAGGAACAACAATATGAATCCACCAGTACCCCAGAGCTCCCAGGGACTAAACCACCAACCAAAGAGTATACAGGGAGAGACCCATGATTCCATCTCCATATGTAACAGAGGATAGACTTGTTGGACATCAAAGGGAGGAGAGACCTTAGTTCTGAGAAGACTTGATGCTCCAGTGTAGGGGAATTCCAGGACAGGGAAGTGGGAGTGAACGGGTTGCTGAGCAGGAGAAGGGATGGATTGGATAGGCTGTTTTAGGAGGTGAAACCAGGAAAGGGGATAACATTTAAAGTATAAATATAGAAAATATCTAAGAAAATAAAAAAGAAGAAACCCTCTCCCTAATTGAAAAAAAAAATCTCTTAACCTCTAGGCCAACTGTCTCGGCTCCAATTTGATTTCATTATAAATGTTAAACCCACCAATATTGTGAAATGCAGTTATTTAAAAGAAATCATCAATAACAGTGATTATGGAAGAATAAACCCAGTGAGCAAAGTACCAACAATAGAGGAAGAAAAATATAGAACTTTGCTAGAATATGTCATGTGAAGGTTTAAAAGGGTAAGCAACCTTGAGTTTATAACATAATCATAATTATATCATAATATCATTTTGCTATTACTAATTTAAGTGCTCAATTGTAACTTACTAGAAAATAGATTCTTAGAAGATTGGACAGTCTCTAACAGAAAGCACCTGAAGAAAATAACATATTTAGTATACAACATATTTCATAGTCATTTGATTAATCACTATTGAGGAAGAAAATAATATTAATTAATTACAATGAAAAGTTAATCATTATTGATGGTCCATAATTAATTATTGATGCTTAATAATTATATTAATAATTAACTTCACTTACCTGACCGAAATCAATTGGCAAGTCTAACTATAAATTCTTCAAATATAGACAGAGTAAATCATTCCTCCTCTTAAATTGCTGTCATGTTCTCTGTCACATTGGTTAAGAGTCTGACTAACACTGAAAATTTGTAGCAAAGATGTGATATCATTGCTACGACTGACCCTGATAATGTGATTCTTAAGACCAAGGAAGGGTGTGGCAGGGCAACTATGGGTATCACTTTCACTGAGACTTCTTATAGTGAGGATGATGGAACCTGAGGTGACAAACTCTTATACCTAGGCAGCATTCCCAGTGGAAGTATAAGGGGAGCAACCCACCCACAAAACCTTCAACCCCAAATGTGTCTTCTCTACAAGATGTGCAGGCACAAAGCTGGAGCATGGATAGAGCGATTTGGCAACCAATGACTGCCCCAAATTGAGATCCATCCCGTGGACAAGAACCAATCCCTGACACTATTAATGATACTCCATTATGTTTGCAGACAGGAGTCTAGCATAACTTTCCCCTGACTGACTCTACCCAGCAGCCCATAGAATCAGCAGCGAACCAGAGTCAAATATTACATGGAGCTTAAGGAATCTTGTGGAAGAGTTGGAAGAAGGATTTAGGGACCCAAAAGGGATAGGGACTCCATAGGAAAGCCAACAGTGTTAACTAGCATAGATACTTGGGGGCCCCTGTGACTGAACCACCAACCACAGAGCTAGCAGAGGACGGACTTAAGACCCCTTTACATATGCAGTATATGTGCAGCCTCGTCTTCATGTGGGTCCCTCAACATCTGAAGCAGGATCTTATCCTGAATCTGTTACCTGACTGTGGATTCTTTTCACCTAACTGGGCTGCATTGTGTACCCTAGGTTGCAGAGTGTGTGCTAGTCCTTCAGTGACTTGTTATACCAGGATGGGGTAAAGCCTGGGGGGGGGTCTCCCTCTTTGAAGAGAAGGAGATGGGGAAATGGTAGAAGGAGGTGTGTGAGGGAAATCTGGGAGTAGAAGGGAGTTGATTGGGATGTAAAGTGAATAAATAAATTAATTAATGAAAATAAATGAATAAAACTAGACTTTGGGAAAAACAGTGAGAAGCAGTTCAAAAATATAGGGATAAAACAATGTATATGCAAAGCCTTAGAGTGTAATTCTGTGAGTGCTTAATGAATATGAATGCAGAGAGTAGGACTGTATTATGAGTTATCAGATGTGGAAAAGGACTGTTGCAAATAGGAGAATGCCATCCGTTCTACAGTCTGGCAAAGAACTTGGTTTCAGTTTCTCAGTTCTCTAAGACCATATGATAGTCTGATTACAAAGGAAACAAACTAATCAGGGTAGAAGAGTTAATCTCAACACTACCAAGAACTTGGGTTTCCTAGCACATAAAATTTGTTTTGGTTGCTTCTGTAAGCCACAGTAACAATGAGAACGATGAACAAAAAGAAAAAGAAAGGGGAAGATGTAGATTTTCAAGAAAAGCAGCATAATTAAGTTGGTGCTGTAAAAGGTAAGAGTAATAAAGAAGTGTGCATCTTTAAAAATGACACAAGAGTGGACGTATGAGAAAGATGTCTTGTAATTATCTTAGAAAATGACTTATTAATACAACACTAACCATAGAGACTCACTTGAAAGGTTTTGGCAGAGTCACCCTGCTCACACAGGGTGCGTAGGAGGTATTTCCTCCTTTCAGCTTTCCAGTTGCTCAGAGACTGTTATGGCCAAGATCCAAGTATGATTGAGATGTTAGATCTGCTAATACCCAAACTTGACATCATCCACGTGGGGAAGGTTTTGCAAGCATGTAGATTCAATAGAATTCTAATGAAAACCTGTGACCCAGACAATGATTAAGTGGATCAGAATTCACACTTCAAACTATAAACCTGAGGCACAAGATGCAGCAGAAAAAAAAAAGGGAAATCATGAATAACAAAATTATGAAATACTTGCAAAGGAAAATTGCGGCTAAAATTAGCACCTGCACACAAGAGAATGGGTGTCTGTTTGCTTAGGCATCTGTAAGTCCATTTGTTTCAGATGTCAGAGGTGGAGACCCAGGACATGAAACTTGTAGTCTTTGGGTAAAACTTTAATCACATGCCTCTTTTAAAGTACCCATCCTTCCCTTCTTAAATAAGAATGTGACATATTTTGCTTTTCAAAAGCCCTGATGGAAAAAAGTTTGTTTCTATTCTCACATGATTTCTTCAACATGAATGTTTGAACAATATTGGACTTTTAGATTTATTTTGACTTTTGAAGATGCAACAAACACATTCTTCATTATAACATGGCCATAAGGCTTTACCAGATGTGGACAAATGTTATGACTTGAACAGTGTCCTGTATAGATTCATAAATAGTTGGTTTCATAATTTTGAATGGTGGAAGAAACATCAGCATGGGTTATATCCTAAGTAGAGGATATAGAATACTGGGCTTAAATTGTGAGTATTTTTTTCTTCTGTCCTCATCCTGTTTTCTGAGTTGAAGGATTCTACAGCTTCTCTGCTTCACTCTCTCCCCATGTGTTATTGCCAGCAAACCATAGACTGAAAGTAATGAAACTGGAGCTTTCTACTTCTATGCTTTTCTGTTAAATATTTATCTTTACACAGTAAAATTTCTAACACAACACTCACAAGCTTGATGTTGAACTCGGGCCCTAAAACTGAAAGAATGAGACTTTCCTCCTTTTGAAAGTGCTAATAATATTAGCAAATAGTTAATGGGAAGTCAATTAGAATATGAAATAAGTTAAATATCAATATGAATATGCAAACAAAAATGAATTCACTTCCTAATAATTAAATATATTAACAACAGACGTATATATTATTTTATTATTACTATTATTATTTGAGAATTTCCTTCATGTATATAGTGTATTTTATTTTGAACAAATCTACCATAATTCCATTCTACTTAACATAAGCCTTATAATCTCTACTGCATTTCTTACCCAAGTTCATATTCTTGACAAACAAACAAAAAACAACAAAATGCAAAGTAATAATTCAAAAATCATTGTTGCCTCTAAGAACATCCACTGGAGCATAAGTAGCCTCTTAGGGACAAAATTCCTAGAAAAAAAAACTGATTCTTTTATCTGTAAAATGTCAGAAATGACCTAAGCAGCCAGAAATCATTCTTATTGGGTCTCCCAACATCCATGTTGAGAGTTTTACTGACTTGATAATGGTAATAAACAGGTGCTAGACTTTAAATTGACATGTTACATTGCTCTCCATACATATGAGAGGTGTGTATTTTAAATTATGTTATTTAATGAGGAAATAAGTAATGCTACGTTTTTAATGTAATTGAGTATAATATTTTAATATAAATATAAGATCTTAGAGTTAAAATTTTAATCTGTTATTTCATAAGTCAGGGTCTGACATCAAAGGAAAGAGAGCTTTATTATGATTAGCCAAATTTAGACTTATTGCATATTTACTTTTTTAAATTAAAGAACTCATAATCAAGATATCTTTATAGAAAATGAACAAATACATTAAAGCTTTGTTGAGAGTTCCTTTCTAATGTTTACCTTCTTAATAAATATTTACTAGGCACAATAAATTCATACTATTTGACAGTTGTACTCATGTAGCATGATAGTTATACATTAAGGTTTTTTCACTTCATTTGTTAAATCAAACCATTTCTCTATATGTTAGCATTGTAATGCTAATATCTCAATGTACACCTTCCACATAATGTGGTTTTAATTTTTCAGCCTTTGTTCAAAATACAGGAAAATTAAATGGAAAAAAAATTGAATGTCTTGAACATTGTTCACTAGTAAATTTTAATCTGTGGCAAAAAATACACATTACATCTGAGTGTCATGAAGGACAACTATAAACACTCGAATAATATAATATAAATAATATATATTATATATATAATATATATATTATATATATATAATATATAAATAATATAAACACACTTTTTCCTTTTTCATAAATGATCATTTGCCACGCATCACTCAAAAAGTGTTCAACATCCTTAGACATCATGGAAATGAAAATTAAAAGTGCTTTCTGACTCCAGCTAACCCCGGTCAGAACAACTATCATCAAGAAAACAAAAGACAATAAATGTTGGCAGATATGTAGGAAGAGAGGAACATGGAAATTGTCTACAAAACTGAAACTAGATGTACCATGTGACTCCACTGTACCACTCTTGGGTATGTACCCAAAGGAGGCCAAGTGAACATACTACAGAGATCCTTGTACATTCATGTTTGTTGCTGCCCTGTTCACAATAGTGAGGAAATGAAACCAGGCTAGGTTGGAGGATAACGAAAACATGGTACACAATGGAATTTGATTCAACTCTAAATAATAAAACCATGACATTTGCAAGGAAATGAATACAACCAGAAGCCAATTAGGAAAATATGCTAGACTCAGAAGGCAGGTGCCATGTGCGTTCTCTCATGTGAGCTTAGACTATTTATGCAGTGTGTGTGTGTGTGTGTGTGTGTGTGTGTGTGTGTGTGTGTGTGTATGTTAGTATGTATTAAACTAGAAAAGGAGATCATGAGAGAAGGGGAGGAGACCTCAAGGCAATGGATAGAATCAGGTAATGGAACACTTGTGACATGAGATTAGAAAGGAGTTAGAATGCTAGCCAGAGGAAGGGCAAGGGACATAGGAGGAGTGGTAAAAATAAACAAGAATTAAATCTAATGACACACATGCAAGACGGTGACAAATAGAACTCTTTGCACACTAGTCTTAAATATAAATAGTAATTAAAATGTGGGCTGCCTTCTTTGGATTATGAATTAGTGGTAATGGCTGTACACTATGAATATACTAATAATACAACATAATTTTACATTTTGTACTGTGTGAATTATATGTTGCAATAAAAAAGTTTAAATTCTTTAAAAAAAAAACTCTTGAAAAGTCTTTGTGAACCATTAAAATGTTCTCACTTCATCGTAACTTACATTGTTACACTTGGTGGAAGCTTGGTGACTTCTACTTACCCCTATTTTATTTTTTGTCTTTTTTTAGCTCACGGCAATTTAACCTTGGCAAGACTCTTTCTCTATCAGAGAATGACTGCACAGTAAAATCCTAAGGTATAGGTATTTGTAAAACATGTGCAAAACTCATACTCAGAGATGTAGGTCCTTTGTTGGCCTAAAGAAGATTTACTATGTTAGCATGGAGAGCAAATATATTAACAGTTATTATATATTTTACTGAGATTGATTAAAATGAATATAGGATTCTCAATGATTTATAATTACAATAGGAATTCTAAGACAAACACTAGTCATTCTTTATTTCTTAAAACTCCGAGAGAACATATAATAGTGTGGTCTAAATCCTTTACCATGAAGCAAAATGACATTTTCATAGATAAAATTCAGATTGTTTTGATTGAGGATGTCACCTATCATAGAATTATGATATCAATTTATAGTTTCAATAGCCACAGTGATTTGTCTCTTTCCAGAGAGGACAATGCTGTAACAGCAAGTGACATGGACTGGTAATTCACCTATCACCTAGCAAAGCCTCCTTCTACTCCTTTTTAAACAATATGGCTTGAGGGATACAGTGGCCCGTGTTATAGACTCTCTGGGAAAGACATCAACACAAATTTCACTTAACTCACAAGCATCTCTCCTAACTTTAAAAAAAAAAATACATTATTAAGAAAGCAGACATAGTCATTTAACTCAGTTCTTCCCCTGGTGTCCTTGGGGACTGTGATTCTCTGGCAAAAGACTCTTAATAACCTGATGGGTGGACAGCAATTCCAGAAGACAGCTCTTGTGTGCAAAGCAAAGCTGGCTTAGGCTGACAAGCTGTGATTCATGGCTTTGAGTTGTTTCTATAGCTTTGTGAAAAGCAGTGACCTTGAACCAGTAATCTCCATGATGTGCTTCAAGTTCAAAGAAAAAGAACTGAAGTGGACCTGAAGTGAATGACTGAAGCTCCAGAGGGAGCATCCAGAAGGCCAGCACTCAAAAACCAAACCAAAACGTTAGCTTTTATTATAGCTATTTGATTCAATAATAAAAATTTAAAATAAATCAAGATAGCATCTTAGGGTTATTGTAACTCAATAATTGCAAAGGTTTAGGTTTCATGACACAGAATTATAAGGGAATCATTTCCTTAATACAAAATTTAATTTATGCTCAGTTATGTGCTTTAAAATATCTAATTATCAAATTTCAGAAGGAAGAGCTCTGCTTTAAAAGTTCTTGACAGTAGAACTATGTATATACATCAAGCTGAGGAAGTAAAATAATCAGATCAAATGGCTAATATCAGCAGATATGTCACTTTCAGGTTTGTCTCTCAACAATGATGACATAATAGATATATTCAGACTAAAATGATCTTCAATCCTTTAATAAGAAAGAGAAAAATTATATCATGCTTACCACTAAAGGTAGATAAATTCTTTGTGTAAAATATAGGTAACTGCAAGGCATAAATTGAATATGAATATATCATGAGTTTTGCTCACTGTAAAATGATCAAAGGAAGGAAGTCATTTTGTCATTTTTAGATGGTAGTTAAATTTCTCCATGCTCCTAAATTTTCCACTTCTTTCTTCTCTCCTTTATCCTTCGTGATATTAAAAGAGTTTGTTTGGTATTCTAATGGAATATTTACAGCTAGTTGATTAGACTGCAGTTGTTAGTCAAGTTAATTATATGCCTTTGGCTACCAGTAGGCCATAAATAAAGAGGCAATACAGCAAAAGGAAATGAAAGCTGGTTTAATTCTACATGTCCTCTCAGCTAACCACCATCCGAGGGCATATACTGTATCCATGGGCTTGACAAGCCTTTGGTAAGGTATTTCACTGACTCTCATTTAGTATCCATTGTCATCCTGAGTGACATGATAAATGCAACAGTCCAATAATTCAATTGTGTTACTACTACCTCTACTAAATTCTGCTAGGAATATAGTTTTGAAAGATACTCAGATTCCTTTAACTTAATTTGTACATTCTATGAAACCAAATAGTCTTCTATAATTGATTTAGTCTGACATGAAGTGGCTTTCTGCTAGTCTGCTGTTACATTGCACTTAGACAAGTTCATGAAGGAAGTTCTATCAACAAGAGAATCGTATGTTTCAAGATCTTTGTTCTTCTTTGGATAAATCAAAAGAAGGATAACTTTTCAGATCCTTAAAGGAATCTTCACATCCTACCATGACATACCAGCTCTGTTTCCTCATAGCAGGTAGCATAATTTAGCCTTTTGACTAACATAGACAACCCTCACTTTTATGATTGAGCTATGCATGGATTTCTGGGATGACTATTGACTTTAATAACACAAGCAGCAAGCCTCACATTTGATAAATAATAGCATCATTACTCTGAGTAATTCCATCAAGTGTGAGCTTTGCTCCCTGTTCCCAGCTAACAAATTGCTCCCTTACATATTCATATCACATTATCCAATGTCATTTTTTCCAATCTGAAGGTGACTAATTTTGAGTCTCTTATAATTCCATTTTGCTTCTTTATGATAAAGCTCCTAGGAACACACACACATACACACACACATACACACACACACACACACACACACACACACACACTCACACATACACACACAAACATGGGAAAATTTCCTGAACAGAACACCAATGGCTCATGCTCTATGATCAATAATCCACAAATGGAACCTCACAAAATTGAAAATCTTCTGTAAGGCAAAGGATAATCTCAATAGGACAAAACAGCAACCCAAAGATTAGGAAAAGATCTTTACCAACTCTACATCTTATATAAGGCTAATATTCAATATATACAAAGAATTCAAGAAGTTAGACTCCAGAGAAGCAAATAACCCTATTTAAAAAATGGGGTACAGAGCTAAACAGAGAATTCTCAACAGAGGAATCTCGAATGGCAGATAACCTTAAAGAAATGTTCACCATTATTAGTCATCAGGGAAATGCAAATTTAAACGACCCTGAGATTCTGCCTCATACCAGTCAAAATGGCTAAGATCAAAATATATCCTGAATGAGGTAATGTAATTACAAAAGAACACACATGGTATGTACTTGATAAGTGGATATTAGCCCAAAAGCTCGGAATACCCAAGATACAACTCACAGACCGCATGAAGTTCAAGAAGAAGGAAGACCAAAATGTGGCTTTGATCCTTATTGGAAGGTGGATCAAAATACCCATGGCTCACAGCCAACCAATAGATTGAGCATAGGGTCCCCAATGGAGCAGCTAGAGAAAGGACCCAAGGAGCTGAAGAGGTTTGCAGCCCTGCAGGAGGAACAATAATATCTACCAATCAGTACCCTGAGCGCTCCCAGGGACTAAACCACCAACCAAAGAGTACACATGGAAGGAACTATGGCTCCAGCTACATATGTATCAGAAGATGACCATTTCAGACATCAGTGAGAAGAGAGGCCATTGGTCCTGTGAAGGCTCCATTCCCCAGAATAGCGTATGCAAGTCAGGAATTTGGGAGTGGGGGAGGGTGAGCAGGGCGAGGGGAGATGGGATAGGGGGTTTTCAGAGGGGTAACTCAGAAAGGGTTACATTTGAAATGTAAATAAAGCAAATATCTAATATTAAAAAAAAACTCAGTTGACAGCAGATGCTGGCACGGATGTCAAGAAAGAGCAGCAATCCTTCATTGTTTTTGGGATTGCAAGCTGTTTAAATCTCTTTGAAAAGCAGTTTTGTGTTTTCTGAGAAAATTTGAAATAATTTTACCTGAAGATCCATATATACCACTCTTGGGCATATACCCAAAAGATGTTCCAACATATAACATGGACCTATGCTCCACTATGTTTATAGCAGCCTTATTTACAGTTGACAGAAGCTAGAAACGACCCAGATGTCTCTCAAAAAACAAAAGAATGGATACAGAAAATGTGGTACATTTACACAATGGAATACTACTCAGCTATTTTAAACAATGACTTCATGAAATTTGTAGGCAAATGGATGGAATTAGGAAATATCATCCTGAGTGAGGTAACATCAAAAGAACACACACGGTATGTACTCACTGACAAGTGGATATTAGTCCTAAAGTTCACAATTTCCACAGTACAACCCACTGACCATATGGAGCTTAGGAGGAAGAAAGACTAGGGTATGAACACTTCTGTCCTGCATGGGGGTTGCAGGGAATGGGATGATCACAGGAGTTGTAGAGAGGGGGGACTTGGGTGGGAGAGAGGAGGAGGAGGACAATGAGTTGTTCAGGACCAGGGACTGGAGGGGACTGGAGAGGTAGAGAGGGTCAGGAAATTGAATAAAAATATGTAGCAGTGGGGGATAAGGAACTGGGATAGCCACTGGAGAGTCCCAGAAGCCAAGAAGAGAGAGACTCCCAGGAGCCAACAGGGAGTCAAAATGTGCAGGGAAGGGGATATAGAACCTGTAAAGACCACCTCTAGTAGATAGACATAGCCCCCAGTTGAGCGATGGGACCACCCACCCATCTCAAAGTTTTTAACCCAGAAATGCTCCTGTCCAAAGGAAAGACAGGACGAAAAAATGTAGCAGAAACTGAAAGAAGGGAGATCTGGGGACTATCCCACCTGGAGATCCATCCTGTCTACCAACACCAAACCTTATCCTGTTGCTGTTGCCAAGAGGATCTTGATGACCAGAACTTGGTATGGCTGTTCTCTGGGAGGTTCTGCCAACACCTGACCAATGCAGATTAGGATGTTTGATTCCAATCATCAGACTAAGCTCAGGGACCCCATTGAGGGAGCTGGTGCATGGACTGGAGGGACATCGGGGAATTGCAACCTGATAGGAAGATGAATGTCTGCTGGCTAGACTATCTAGGGCTCCCAGGGACTAGACCACCAACCAAGGAGAGTACAGGGAGGAGGAATTCAGGATTCTAAATACATAGGTAGCAGAGGATGGCCTTGTCTGATATCAATGAGAGGGTAGGCCCTTGATCCTGTTGAGGTTTGATGCACAAGCTTAGGGGGATGCTGGAGTAGTGAGGGGAATGGATGGGTGTGTGGCTGGGTGAGCACTCTCATAGAGGCAAAGGCAAGGGGGAGAAGGCAGGTGTGGGTTGGGGGTTTGTGGAGGCATAACAGGGAAGGGGAATATCATTTGAGATGTAAACACATGGAATGAATAATTAATTAATTAATTAATGCCAGGAAATAAAAACAAAAGATTTTGTAAGTCACCTTGTGAGGTTTTCTGTTGCCCCTACATGACCACCACAGTGTATAAGGAACCAGATAAAAGGTAAACAAATGAGCAACACCCAATGAAATTTTATGGAGTTTAAAATGTAAACATGAAGTATGCAAATCAAACTCAAACATGAAATTTTATTATTTATCAAATTTATATTTTTAGATTTCATTAAAATCTAAGAAACACAGTTCATAAACCATACAAACATGGTTGGTTGCACTTGACCTTCAGGTCATAGAGTTTGATACCTACCTTTAAAAAACTCATAAAATTGGGAGAAAAAGAGAGATAGTAACCAAGCCTCACTGGTTAAATAAAACAGACATATTTCTGTTTAGGAGGAAGTTCCAGCTAGCACTGTGCATGGCCAATGCTGTTCATCAGTGTGGCCTCCTCAGTCACAGCACAGACAGCAGCCACACTGCTTATGTGCCTCCCTCCCTCCTCAATTTCCTTCTTAAAGTTTCTGTATGACTAATATTTCCATTTGCTCCTTTGAGGTTGCAACCTTCTGTATAGTATAAGATGAAATACAAGAGAGGGTTTTTGGTTTTCTTTTCCATTGGATTTAATAATAGTGACTTTAATTGTTGACCAGCAAATGTTTTCGCAGACTCATGATCTGAGAACTATAAAAATGTAGAAAAAGGTGAGAAATCAGGCATGAAATGAATGTTATGTGATCTATTTTTCAATTAGTATTGTTCTAATGATTTTGAAGGATCATATTTCTTTTTTCCCATCTATTTATTTACTGCATCTACATGTTTATATGAGTCAATTAAAGATGGAGGCCAGAGGACAACTTGAGGGAATCATTCTTGTTTTTAACATGCAAGATCTGGACATTGAACCAATCTTGACAGTAAACATCTTTACCTGTTTAGCCATCTAGTTGGTCTGACAGTGTACTTCTTAATTGGAAGGGAAATATTAGCAAAATTACCAGAATTTCATATTTAGTACTTAAGAAGTAAGCATCTCTAAAATGGTATTTATCAGATAGAGGAAACTAATTTAATAGGCAATATTTGTAGTCAAATGTTCAATTAAAAAAACTTTTATGTTTATAATAGGTACATATTTGTATCCACTGAGATAAATATTAACAAATAACAACATATACATATTTCACTTATTTTATTTTTCTATGTGCATTTGAGTGAATCAGGAGGACATCTGTGCACTATGGTATTCTTGCAGGTGTCTGAAAACCACTTGTGGGAATCAGTTCTCACCTTCATCCAAGTAGTCACCCAAAGCTGAACTCAGATCATCACCTTGGCAGTATCATAGTCTGCTAAAGAATCTTGCTCACTCTGTGCCTACCTTTTAAATTTTTGTACAGTATAGTCTGTTTTCAGTTATCATTTTGTAGATGAAACACACAAAAATAAATTTTAAAAGTCTCCATTTTGAGAGAGGGGGTTACTGGAGATTGCATTAAGAACCTTGCAGTGGTTAGGTAAGGCTCTATCACTGATTTAGATCTTTGGCTGAATGTTCTGCTTTTAAATGACAGATAGAAAATGAAAGGTGCAGTTGTCTTCTTCACAGAGATGTTGAACATTTTAGAACTTTAGCATTTTCATTGCTTTTCTCAATGCTTATGCCAGAAAAATTGAGTATGACCTGATTCTTTCCTTTTCATCACTCCTGTGTATTTGTGTATCTGTTTGTGTGTATGTGTGTATGCATGTCTGTGTGAGTGCACATCCAAAAATAAAGCTACACCTACAACAACTATTGCATTGAATGATCGAAATACCTGTATGTCCTTTAATGTTTATTCATGATTTGTCTCTTCATATTAACTCTTTTATTAATGTGTGTATATACTTACAGTGTATATTTGTATTTCTGAGCAATACTAAATGTTTCATGTTCCTAAAACCATACTTACTACTCAAGAGTCTAGATAATTTGAGTACAAATAGGTTTCATATTATTTTCAAAATCTTTGGCACTATATTAAGATGCATGTTTTAATATTAGTACATCAAATTCTATTTTGCAGTCATAGAATTGAAAATGATGTCCAAATTCAAATGCAGTGTTTGAGAAGGGGTGTGTAAATATCTAACAGTTTTTGTAATATTTAGGAGTAATGACATCAGCACATTTTATTATTTATTGAGCATTGTAGTTTTTAAAAAGCAACATTTTTTCTGTGATTTTACATAATAAACATTTCTATAAGCTATATGTCTTAAGTAGTATTGATGCAAGTATACATATGCAAAGTGAATGCATGTGTGAGATCAGAAGTCAAAGACTGGTATCTTAATCAGTCTTTCCAAATAATTAATAATAATAATAATAATAATAATAATAATAATAATAATAATAATAAATTCATACATTATACATTGCATATGAAACAGAATCTCTTTCTAAGCCTAGGGATCATCCTCTTATCTGGATGAACTCAACATAAAGTTCTCAGATCATCCTTATCTTCTACCCTTCTGTCACTGGGGTTACAGGAGTGTTCTCCAAAACTCAGCTGTTTACATATGTGTCTTCAGGTCTTATGTGTTCATGGCATGCATTTTACCCACCAAGCCACTGTCCAAGCCTGGCAGTTAATCTTTGGAAGTACAGAGGAGAACACAGACTATAGACTCACTCACACAGGGAACTATAGCAATGCCCCCCTTCCCGCCCCAGGTAATGGTTTCCTAGGTGCGTACATTTGTCCCAACTCCACGCACAGACATACCTATGATTAGTTCATCTCACGAAAGGTAAATGTAAGCATCTCTACATAGCTGTCACAATCTAGTTAATGATACACATGCTGGCGTAGTTGTGGTGAATTGCATTAACGTTTACAGCACTGAAATGGGTGGGTGAGTAGAAAAATGAACAAAACAAGTTTGATATTAAAATCATATTATCTATTCAAATGCATGGGTGCTCAGTGTTAAATTCTGACATTTCATATGTGCAAATTCTATGACAAATATTTTGAATAAATCAAAAAGTGTAAATAGCTGTTTTCAATATAACTAGATTTGTAAGGTTACTAAAAATAGAGATCAGTGGTTTTAGTTCAGTGTTAGTTAAGCAAAGAAAATATTATGATTTATTTATAGGAATATAATTGATGTAGATCTGTAAAACATTGTTTGATTCAAATTTCAACAATAATTGTTAAAGCATAATTTTGCTTGGGGCATAGATACTTAGACCTTTCCTAGAAATGTGGCTCTATAAAAAATTTTTATTCATTATTTTCATTAAAATTTACATTTCTATTAGTATTTATAGTGAAAGTATTTTTTACATTAATTTGACTGTTGTGTGTTGGGTGAGACTGAAAAAATACTGGTGGTAAGTGAATCAATTTCATGTATATTTCTTTGTCATCAAAACATATAAGTCCATTTCAGAAGCATATATTATTTTCAGACTGTAGCCAAGAAGAAATAAAACTTCAAGAAAGTAACAACCAGTACACATTTAAATCAAAATATAGTTAATCACTGATTAACTATAGAAGATAAATCCTATGACTAAACTTCAGAGCTGTATCAGATGGAAATATTACTGAAAGGTGTAATCTGGATCAGATGATAATATTTTTTTAAAATTGGAGAATATAGTGATATTATGTAGAACCACATAAGTATTATTTAACAATTATATATTATATTCTAGATATACTTGTCTTATTTGGTTATGTGAAAAATTGTTTTGTGGGTTTAGCTAAATGAAACACGCTAAACAGAGAAAGATGAAAACTAAAAGTGGTGTGAATTGTCTAAAAATGTTGATCTCACAGTTGAGAGCAGAAAGGTGCTAAGTTTAACAGGTCTAGAGAGAGGATGGTAAGCAGTAGGGAGGAAAGAGAGAAGCAAAGGTCTCAGGCAAGCAGAATAAATTCAAGAATTCTATTGGAGAATATAAGTACTATGCACAATGGCAATATATTGTCTACTTGAAAATGATTGGGGAATAGACTTTATTCTGATCACAGACAAAGAAAAGATAAATCAGCCAGGTATTTAATATGTGTGAGAATAGACTAAGAGGCTTGGCTTAGTCACTATACAATATATGAACATTCCACTGCATCATACTGCAGACCATAAGACATGAAATTCATGTCAAGGAGAAACAAAATATCATTGTATATGGTTTGCATGTTAAAAAGTTAAAATAATTATAACAATTGAATTGAGATCCAAGCAATGAGATCTCAATAAGCTGATCCTTAGCGCTGTCTGGATGGCCAGGAATCAGAATCAGATGCTGAATAGTTCAAAGACCTAGGATAGAACCTAGAATATAATTGTATGTATATATACACAATTTATAAACAATTTTTATGTTTTAATTTTCATAAAGAATAATTCCCTAGACCTGGATGAGGTCTAGGGAATTTATTGCGGTCGAACATACCTGACACACTGGAACATCCTGTTTGGGACACTTAAAGGTTGCCCTGGCTCTAAGCCAGCAAACCTCTCCACATCAGAAGAAAGAACCTATAATGTAAGCCCCAAAATGGTCCAAAGAGAGTTAACTATTACACCAAAATATTATTGCACAAAGAAACTAATTTGAATGTGCATTAAAAAACAAAACAATATATATATATATATGATATAGCTATATAGCCAGTGACACAAAGTGATAAACAATTACAAAATAAGAAATTCATGTTTGGTTGATTCTCATTATTTACATAATCAAACACATCAAAACTTTAAAAACAGATTGGACAAAGTGAAATATGCCTTTAATGCCCGGAACGTTTAGGAAACATATGACTACAACGCTACTTCTAGGTGATTCAGACTATCTTAAGGCTACCTCAGGCAGTGCAAGTACAATGTGCACTGAAACAATCAGGCAAAACGTGACCACACATAGAATAAAAATAAATAAACAAAACCCAAGGACTTGAAAGTTGCATTATGCAGTTATTATAACATATTAGATATCTATTTCATAATAAGATTCTCTGTGGTTTATTAATTATATAAATATATGCATAATCTCCAGAAAGAAATTATTTCTTGTACAATAGAAGCCATGTCTTCCTACACGTTGAGTTTCCCACTAGATTCTCCCAAGATACAGAGATGCAATAGTATGAAAGAAAAGGCCAGTAATCAAATTACTTATAGAATCATTGAGTTATAGTGTAATAAATTTCTCAGAGACAAGCTAAAATATATTTTGGTATTTGTATATGGGTAAACTGTTTAAACTGCCTTTTAAGAAATTCATAAAATATAAATTTTAATATGGAAAATAAGTGGTGCTGAACTAATATGATATAAACTACCTAAATCACACATATATTTAGATGCTTGGTTATTTAGTATCAAATTGAAGATAACAAAGTAAATATAAATATATCCCTATTGGTAGACATATATACCTGTGGGTATGTTTTCATGTACACATTTGTACTTTGGAATATTAAAAATAATTTTATGCTATGATGTTATAACTTTTCTTTTAAAAACATAGCATTGTATATTTTCTGTTTTTCTAAGGTTTTTATAATTACAATAAAATTAATGCTATCTTCAGAAAACATATTATTGAGCAAAAAAGCAGAACTACTATTATTCCTATGATAATAGAAATAAACTAAGTATCAGTAAACTCATGGAAACATAACTAATACAGAATTTTGGAAAATGTTTCCCATCAAATAAAGCTCAAGTTCAAGTGGATCAAGTACCTCAACATAAAACCAGATATACTAAATCTAATAGAAAAGAAAGTGGAAATGAGCCTTGAACTCATTAGCACGGGGGCGGGGATTTTCCTAAACAGAACTCTGATGAGTCATGCTCTAAGATCAAGTATTGATCAATGGGAACTCATGAAACTGGAAATCTTTTGCAAGGCAAAGGACATAGTCAATAAGATAAATCAGCAACCTACAGATTGGGAAAATATCTCCACAAACCCCACATCTGATAGAGGGCTAATATCCAAAATACATAAAAATCTCAAAAAGCTAACCATAAAAAAAACCAAACAACCAAATCAAAAACTGGGGTATAGAACTAAACTGAGAATTCACAACAGAGGAATCTTGAATAGCTGAGAAGCACTTAAAAAAATGTTCAAAGTCCTTAGTGATCAGAGAAAGGCAAATAAATCAAAACAACCCTACCTTACACCAATCAGAATGGATCAGATCAAAACCTCAGGGAACAACACATATTGATGAGGATATGGAGAAAAAGGAACACTCCTCCGTTGCTGGTAGGATTGCAAACTGGTACAACCACTCTGGAAATCAGTCTGGAGGTTCCTCAGAAAATAGGAAATAGATTTACCTGAAGACCCAGCGATATCACTATTGGGAATATACCCAAAAGATGTCCCATGACAGAAGAATAGATACAGAAGTTTTGGTTGATTTACACAGTGGAATACTACTCAACTATTAATAACAAGGACATCCTGAGTTTTGTAGGCATAAGGGTGAAACTAGATAATATCATCCTGAGAGAGGTAACTCAGACCCAAATGGACATGCATGGTACATACTCACAAATAAGTGGATATTAGACAAAAAAAAAAAAAGTACAGAATACCTAAGATACAGCCCACAGAACACAGAACTCAAAAAGATCAGCAAACTGAAGGGCACATGTGAGAGACCTCAGTCCCACTTGGGAGGGATAAGAGATAAGAATGCAATCACAATTGAAGAGAGAGGGAGGGACCTGGAGGGAAAGTAGACAGGGGGCAGGGTGGAGAGAGTGGAATCTGATCTGGTATTGGGTGATGGAAAAGGACTGAAGCCCTGAGTGCCAGCAGAAAGAATAGAAACAGGCAACCTTGGAAGGTAGGAAGTTGGGGGAACCCTCCAGAATGTACCAGAAACATGGTAAGTGAGAGACTCTCAGGTCTGAATGGGATGGACCTTAGATGAATGCTGCCTCAAGTCAAACTTAGGGATGGAGCCTAGAGTGAGAGAAATAGAGTGCCTGTGACTGGGAGGATCAGGTTACACTATTATTTATTTATAAGCAACAGTAAGCAAATATAAAACAAATAAGGATGGCATTTATTTACACACATACTCTCACCTCTGGTCTGGTAAGTTGTTGCAAGATATTTCCTATCCATTCACATTGAGGCAGTGAGAGGCCAGTGATTAGAGGGGAGAGAGGAGGAGGAGCTAAGAGAAGTGAGGGGAGAAGAGAGAGAGAGGCCTGGGGAAAATATAAGCAGAGCAGAGGGAGATGTGGATATCCGGATGGCGTCAGATGTATTCCTGGTGTTTTGGAGAGGTTAGAAATATTGGGATAAGACTTTATCATTGTAAACTGGTATTATGTAATTGGGAGTTTTATATACATAAATATATTTGGTTTACTATTTAAGTTTAAGAGTCACACTTTACCAGATACTTGGAAGGAGTGGTGCAGAGGCTTGGCAGGGTGGTACTTTTTTAAACAATACCCACAACATTTGGCTAACTAATGCGGGGCACGTTTCCACTAGAAACCAGAGATTATTAGTCTAAAAGTTAAAGTTTTATTATTTTGGGGTTTGTTTTTTTTTTGTTGTTGTTGTTGTTGTTGTTGTTGTTGTTATTACTTGAATAACTAAGAGTGCCAAAATCGGGCCACTTCTCTCATGACTCAAGCGCCAAGTTGAAACAAAGGAAAGACTGAGAATACTGAGGACCCCTAGTGAGGAACATAGGTCTTAACAGGATATTCATATTCTTTCTAACGTGGTCTATCATGGGAATTTTGGGTGACATTTCCTACTTGGCTAGATAAAAGTAGCCTAGGCAGAGGCTCATACTGTATTTTCGTTTGATATAGCTTGTTTACCAGACACAGAAAGCTCATATTCCTTTTAACATGGTCCACACATGAAATTTTGGGTGTTTTTTCCTGCTTGGCAATATAGTAAATGCCTAAATAGAGGCTCATACAGTATCTTAGCTTATTTCTTTTGTTTTAGATTGTTTTGTTTTTCACAATGGGTGTGATGTTGAGTTTTGTGGTCATATTATTCCTCTGTGAGAGAGGTCAAAATGAAGATTTTTCTGGTTACTGCCTCAAGGATATGCTGATTTGGGAAAAAGGTTTTGTCTTTGTGTTTTTAGAAAGGGTGATTAGGTTCTGGACATCTTCCAGAGCTATTTGGATCAGAAAGATAGAGAGAGACCTCCAGAGGACTAAATTCCAGAATATCAAACAGGAAATCTATCTTTGTGATACTAAAATTTTGTTTTGAGATTTATATATTACAGAAAATACAGCCAGGATGAATCTCTTCGTCAAACATGCTGAGCTGACCTGCTTGAACTCCTGAGTCCTGGACTTCAGCTAGACGAATCAAGACAGAAATCAGAGACCAACCAACTCCCCCGTTTTCCCTACACTTCCCCCACCCCCTTATTAATTTCTCAATGCCCATATTCAGCTTGAAGAAGCCATGAAGAGTCATCAACTCTCTTCTCTTGGATTTGGGGCTGGAGAGTATTATTATTATTAAGCTGTCTTCCTAGGGAATGTAGAAATGGTCAGATTTGAAACAGTGAGCAAATAGAATTCACTATATAGACATAATTTCATTTGGCAAAAATCTTTGTAATTGTTATTAAGTTCAAGTCATAAGTTCTTATTTAGTGCAGCATTTATTTTGATACAAAATCAAGGTTTTCATTGGTATAAATTTCTTCTATTGATGCTAAAATTTTGAAAGTACAGGGTTTAGACCCAGTCCTCCTTTGCTGTTATTATAACAGATCTGAGATGTTTAAGCCTGTGAGTAAAGGGCCAAATAGAAATATAAGACTCTGAGTTTATTGTTAGATGTTTTCTAGGTTTTATTCAAAAACAGCTGAAAGTCATTAATGGACAATAGTCCACATTACTTTACATAGATAGTTGGGTTTCAAAAATGTCAGAAATCCACAGAATGTGATGTTAATGTTACTTAAATACTTGTTTGTAAGACTAGTCTGCCCCTGACAGCTTCCCTGTCTTGGATTCAAAGAAGAAATTGAGCATCTGTGAATTACTCTAACTGTGGCAAGACAGTCACAAGGCAAAGATTGCCTCTTCATCTACAGACAAAATACTGTCCAGAAAAAGGACACTTTCACAGGTTGGGACAGTTTGATGTCTGCCAAGACAGAATGGCTAGTCCTTAATTCCTGTTTCTCTGTCAGATGGCCCTGGGCCAGGAGGCTGAAGACCAATGCTTCAATGTTTAAGGAGAAGGACTGTCCAGATTTTCAGTGGTCTCTATCATTTGGCTAAGCATTGAAAGCTGTGTTAGGCTTCCTATTTACTTTCAGTTATTATTGGTCACTCTCGAATTTCTGACTGGGTTGTAGATAGTCTCATAACCAGCCCAAGCTGTTTAGCACTGAGAAAGCTGATATAGATTTAAATAGATGGTTTTCAGATGACATACAGTTTATAGCCAAGACATGTCAGGTGTTAATTAGTATAGTCTTTTAAGATAGAATAGATGACAGAGGTTCTGTTTGATTAACAGAGAGAATGGACTGGGTGTTATATCTATCTTATACTTTATAATTTACGAAATGGTAATAGTTGTGCTCAATTTATATTTGGAGAGAACATTATTTTTTTTAATTAAACAGAAAGGTTGAAATGTTGCAAGATATTTCCTATCCATTCCCAATGAAGCAGTGAGAGGCCAGTGATTGGAAAGTAGAGAGGAGGAGGAGGAGCTAAGAGAAGTGAGGGGAGAAGAGAGAGAGGCCTGGGGACAACACAAGCAGAGCAGAGAGAGACAGGGATATCCAGATGACGTCAGATGTATTTCTGGTGTTTTGGTGATGTTAGAAATATGGGGATAAGGCTTTATCATTGTAAATTGGCATTATATAATTGAGAGTTTTATGTACATAAATATATTTGGTTAACTATTTAAGTTTAAGAGTCATGCTTTCCTGGATACTTGGAAGGAGTGGTGCAGACACTTGGCAGGGCATTACTTTTTTAAACATTATTTACTACAGTAAGTGTCATAGCCTTGTTCCAATGGATGTGCAGGCAAGATCTGTTGCGTTTTCTCACTGTGTTTTAGATCCCCTCTGGAACCTCGGTCTAGAGTTGGGGTGTCTGAAATCGGTGGGTTGGCTCTAGGAATGAGTCACTCTCAACTGGAAGAGTCTCTTTTGGAGTTCTCCGGAATGAACCAATCTTAGCTGCCAGACCAGCTTTTGTAAGTCTCTTTCAGCTCAGGCATTCAACACTACTTTATCTGACAGTAGGCCTTATCATCTCTATGTACACACTCTAGACTTGGTCTCCATGTTATCTTTTTAGCCAATCAAACTTGAGGCATTCACTTAGTCAGGGCGTTTACCTTATCACATTTCACACACACACTCACACACTCTGAACTGGGTTACATTTGTAATTTCTTTTATATTGCTTACATCTATTCCTTACAAATGCCCAACAGTAGGGAGAGGGAATTTTTAGAGGCCACCTCCAGCAGGAAGACAGGGCATCAAGAAAGTGAGGGAGTTGCCACTCCACAGTCAAAACTCTGACCCATAATTGTTCCTGTCTGAAAGAACTACAGGGATGGAAATGGAGAGGAGCCTAAGGAAAAGATGATCTAGCAACAGGCCTGAAGTGGGATCCAGCTCAAGGGGAGGACCCAAGGCTTGACACTATTACTGAGGATATGGAGTGCTCACAAAAAGGGACCTATCCTGACTGCCCTCTGAAAGGCCCAACAAGCAGCTGAAAGAGTCAGATGAAGATATTTGCACCCAACCAATGGACAGAAGCTGGTGTCCCCTGTGGCTGAATTAGGGAAAATCTGAAAGAAGTTGAGGAGGAGGGTGACCCTGTAGGAGGACCAGCAGTCTCAATTAATCTGGACCCCTGAAATCTCTCAAACACTGGACCACCAACCAGGCAGAATATACCAGTTGATATGAGGCCCCCAACACATATACATCAGAAGACTGCTGGGTCTGTGTTCAGAGATGATGGACCTAATCCTCAAGAGACCAGAGGCCCCAGGGGCTTTAGAGGTCAGGTCGGGGAGGGGAGACATTCTCATGGAGACAAGGGGTGGGGAGGAGGTACCGGATGAGGAACTTCAGAGGGTGGATCATACACTGCAAATAAAATCTGGAGTGAAAAAAGCTTGAATAAATTAATAATCAAATAAAAAAATTACCTAACATCTTAAATAAGCATGCAAATATGTAAGATGGTGTATATAGTATTATACTTCAAGTAAGCTATTACTTTTTCCATCTTTAAGTCAGGGTTTTAAAAATATTTGAAGTACTGTATTGTTTCTAATAAGTGTATTATTGAAATGTAGCAAGTTTACTCATATAACATATCAATAGATTTTAAAATTATATTTATTTTGTTTGCCGATAATGTTATTTAAATGTTTCTGTATAGTTATTATTAGTTACATTTTTAAAATTATGTTTAATATGACATGCCATCTTATATTTTATATTTAATAAGTATAAATAAATATAACAATTATATTTAAATTATTGAAACCATGCTAAAATTATTTCATTCTTACTGATATGTTTTTCAAGATTTTTAGTGACAAACATATAATTATGTAAGCTTTCTCCTTGTTGTTTCTTCATTACAAAATATGTCATTTAACCAACTCATAAGAATGACAATTTTATTTCATCATTTCATAACACTTTTGCATGTTTCTGCTAAATAAATGATAAGAACATAACAAACTTAGTCATATCATAGAACCAGAAAACAGAGCAGAGAAGGTCAAAGCTCCAGATGCAATCATCAAATTTTCCTCAGTAACTTTACCTTCTCACCTTATCTATATTAATAAATGTTCCATCTAGTAAGGAGAACATCTGGGAATTAATCTTGCAACAAAAGGGGTTTCTATGGAAACATCATATTCCAAAATATAACAATTTTCAGGGGAAAGTATTTCATATGTATAAGTTCCTTTGTTTTATCTTAATAATCACAATGAAACACCTGCACAGCATGGTGCTAATTTACATTTATTATTTAATTCTTTTATTTGGGTTTTCATTCTTGAATGGTATTGTAATTTTCTTCCAAGGTATTTAGGCATCCTCATGTTCATATGAATGTCACTTTCATAAACAATTTATTACCTCCTATCTTTCCTGTATAATACTGCTAAGAAGGTTCTTCCTGGTTACTGCTAAGGTACCTTCATTTGTAGTAAACATTCACACAAACCCACATGCACACACACACACACACACAGAGAGAGAGAGAGAGAGAGAGAGAGAGAGAGAGAGAGAGAGAGAGAGAGAGAGAATGCTGCATGCATGGCAGTGTTAGTTTTTGCTTTTATTTACTGACTCTCATATGATCATTCTACTTCAACAGAGCTAGAATAATCTGTTGAGATTTCAGGCCTTGGGAATTTTAAGTAACATCAAACTTTGAAACATGCATTGCTCTCTGATTTTAATGATGGTGGCTCTAGAATAGTATCACCTCTTTATAAAAAACATTCAAAATTCCCAAGCAGAAGAGAAGCTGTTAGGTCTGTTAGGTCTTAGCTAGTTTAAGGTTTTCATCACAAGTTAATATTTGTTGTTCTTTTTTTAAATAAGTACCAATACATCTCATTTCTTAAACAAAGCATAGTCTTCCTGTGGTGCAACTTTATATCTATACATCTATTTTCAGGATCAGTATTATCTTTCTATCCCATAGGAATATTAAGAAAATACCTGGAATCTTTATACTGCAGCTGAAAAGAATTACTCAGAATATAATTAGGTTAGGTAATTTGGCATTTCATTCACTTAATTATATTCCCCATCCAGTAACCTTATTTTAAAACATTTTGTTTTCAATATTTTAATTGATAAAGATGGTAGTTTCTCTGAGGCCATAATTATAGTCACATGTCTCACAGGACAAAACTAGTTCCTAATTTACAGTCTGGCATACATAAAAAAGTGTACATAAGTGTATTTCCAATATAATCAAGAATATGCTATAGCATTCCTATATCTATCATCTATCTATCTATCTATCTATCTATCTATCTATCTATCTATCTATCTATCTATCTATCTATCATATATGTGTGTGTGTTGTTCCTTTTATTGAAAATAGACTTTTTTCCTCATATAATATATCCCAGTAAAAGTCTCCCATCTCTCTATTCCTTCCACTTTCTCACCACAACTCTTTCCATCTGCATTCAATCCACCATCCCTATGCATTCAACTCTCTGTCTCTATGAAATCATATGAGCTGTGATCATGTTTATTTAGAGAGCTATATTTTCATAATATCCTCTATCCCCTCTGGCTCTTACACTCCTTCTGTTTTCTTTGATGATAGCTGGGGAAGGAAATGATCTATAGGTATAGCAGAATGTAATGACATACCATAGGAGTAGAATTATGGTTGTTTTTAACTGTCTTGCTTTCTGTTTTATTTAGACATTAGTTTCTGGCTTTACTTTAAGTCAAATTGAATATATTGTCTCAAGTTCTTGAGCAACTAAGGAGTCCCAAGTATGGAACTGATATCAAAGAATGGTGAGTTACTCACAAAGGCTTTGTGCCACCATTGACCTAACATATCATGTAGACTGAATACCATCGTAGATCAAAGAGTTTGAACCTGAATTGTGTTCCTATTTTTCATTTGATAGTGTGCAGAGTACTTATACCAAATATGTTATGGTGTTCAGATAAGTATAATAATATTTGAATGTTTATTCTTAATTATTAAATAAAGAGAATTAAGATCCCCAAGGAAAGTTTAATATCTGATGAATTTCTTCATTTAAGAAAGACTAGTTCTGCGTGAGATAACCCAATCACAAAAGAACACACATGGTATGCACTCACTGATAAGTGGATATTAGCCCAGAAGCTTGGAATACCCAAGACACAATTCACATATCAAATGATGCCCAAGAAGAAGGAAGGAGAGGCCCCTGGTATTGTAAAGGCTCGATACAGCAGTGTAGGGGAATACTAGGACAAGGAATGGGGAGGGGATTGATTGGGGAACAGGGGGAGGAAAGAGGGTTTATGGGACTTTTGGGGTTGGGGAAACCAGGAAAAGGGAAATCATTTGAAATGTAAATAAAGAGTATATCTAATAAAAAAAGAAAAAATCAAATTCTCATAAACAATTTCACTTAACAGACTTCATATCCTCATATTATTCTCTCTTCTAGCAACTGTGCTAAAACCACAGTATTCACCAGCTTCATTGTCAATGTTTTTAAAGAAATCAGGAGTTTAAAATACAAGTAGATAAATATAACACGGATAAAAATATTTTTACTTGATTTTTTTATGTCCAGATCAGTGTTTGAGTGGATAACAGAAAAATTCAAGAGAATATTATGTCATTAAGTATTCTGCAGAAATTACTTAAAGAGTAGCAGCTATTAAATAGCTAAAAATTCAAATTAACACTCCTTTTTTGTTTGGAAAGTATATTATGTTTTGGTAATATTTATTTATTATTTAATGCTTATATCGTTTGTCCTCTGAATATTTACAACTACAACTGATCATATATGACAAATTTTCATTGTGAAATGTACCAGTTAAAAACAACAAATGGCATTCATTCAGTAGAGTATACACAGTTTGCCTGTAACACTCTGTGTGTGTTTGTGTGTGTGCCAAAACATGAATGAGCATACATGTGTGTTTATGTGTCTTGTATATAAACTAAGGAGATAAAGAGAACCAATGTATTCATATTTAACACATTTTAAGAAAACCTATACAACAAATTCTTTAAGGGTACACATTGTTTTTTAAACAAACCAAGAAATTATTGAGACATAAAATTAAATTCAGAATTTACTATTTCCACTGGCAATACACTAATTAGTTCTTATCTATCCATTTTACTGTCTTCAGTGTGAGATTCTCAGCTCTTCAGTAGTAGAGCTGCTCCAGTACTGCACTCCTAGAATCTCTATCTCTTAACAATGCAGTTCCTTATCATAGAAATGAAGAGAAATTCCAATAAATTGAACATCTAATCCCTGGTTTCCAAGCAGATCATTTAAATTATATTTTAATTTCAAATATAATAAATCAATGTTATGAAGACATAGAAGGGACTACAGATAACAAATAAGAAATATAGTTTTAAAATGTCCCTTATTTTTAATTGTATTGTTTTAATATAACTATGTGTAAACATTGTTAATTTATATAACTTATATTATTCAAGTTGAGTCATGATACAGCACAGGGTATGGGTTAATGGAGATCTAGATTCACATACCTTTGTTATTATCCATTCCCCCCACTGCATAAAGAGTTCCAACAGTAGATTTTCTGGGCTTAGTTCTTGGACTTTGCATTAAAGTTCTTCTTTCGGGCAATAGATGGTATTTCATTGCTTCCAGAATCAGTTTTTGACATTCCAAATCATTCTTGAATAGTGCATGGTTTTCAAGGTCAGCCAGTATCTGTGAATAATACACAGTCACTGTTATTAGTGTATGCTAAATTGGTGAGTATATGCTCTATGTATTTGACATTAAAAGCTTATTTCTTTTGCCATTACTCTTACGTTTGAAACACAGGATAGCAATCTTTCCTATCTTTCCTTTGAAATATTCACATTGGAAACAAAATATTTAAATGTGGCATTGTTGTGCTTAATAAATTGATTACTTAAATTCATTAATCTTCAAATTTTGATAGAAATGTAAAATGTCATTAATGTTAAATGGGTGAATCTAAAACTCTTTACATATATATGACTTCTAGCTAATTAGGATGGATTAATTTTAGTTTATAAACAATTGTGTTCTTATTTTTATCAAAATGCAAATTAATAGTAAGAAAATATCTTAATAAACAAAACATCAATTTGTTGAGTATTAAGCTTTAAAAGCTGTATATTAGTGGCATTAGTACTTACTAATTAATTAGTGTATATTAGTACTTTACTGGATTAAATTATTTTAATAGTTTAAGATAATTAAAACACACCTTTAAATTAATTTCAATAAATAATACCCTCTACTGTAATTTTTTGATATTTTCAATGTTGCATGTGGATAAAGGTCTTCTGTTTACATGCATATAGTTTCCAACTTTTATTTGAAAATAATTATTGAATAGCAAATCATTAGTAAGTTCAACTTTAATTTTAAAAGTGGTTATAGATGTTAGACATTGAAGTGCTTCTAATTTTCTTAATTTGGTGTCCTGTATAATGTGTTATCATAAATAGTATGTATTACATATTAGAAACATAAACTTCCTATCACAGCTTGTCAAATCTAAACAAATATATAGGTTATGTGACTTGGACAAAATTTTTGATGATATTCAGTTTGATTTTTTGTTTCAGCACTTTTGAAAATACTCATAATGATCCTTTGCACCCCTTAATATATACTTTTTTAAAATATTAAACCACATTACATATTATCATAATTAAATATAATAAAACATACATTTATATTACTTATCACAGTCTTATGAACTTATATGTATCTTAACTAATATTAAAGTAAGAAAATATACACTTTTGTATTATACAGTCTTCTTATAATAAAAATTAAGATTACTAAGATAGTTCAAATTTGATCAATATACATATATATGAAAATTTTTATTTTCTAAACTATTATTTAAAGTGGATTATTATTATTAAATGACATATAGCCCTAGTATACCTAGATTCTCTAGGACATTTAAGATGAACCAATGTTGAATTGTGTAAAAGTGCTTTTCTGCATCCAATGAGTTGATCATATGATTTATGTCTTAAAATCTGTTTGTGTATTGAAATATATTTGTTTATGTACCATTGTTGAACTATTCCAGTATCTTTGCAATAAAATTGGTAGATGATATTCTTGATGCATTATTTAATTAAACTTGAATGCATTTTGTTGAGAATATTTTACTCCACATTTTATCAATGATATTAGAATGAGGCGCTCTTTTTCTCGTGGATCTTATTCTCTGTATGGGATAAAGATATTATTGCCTTCAAAAATAAAGAATTTTTTATTGATTTCTATTTTGCTGAATCATTTGAAAATGAATTTTGAAAATTTGTCTTTGAATATCTCATAAACTTCTATGTTTCACTCATGTATCTTTGTAAATTTTTATGAGTAACACTTTAATTATAGCTTCCAACTTACTCAATGTAATGGGTTTATTTGAATTATGAATTTCACAGAAAAATGGTTGAAGCTTGAAACAGTAATCTTAAGTAAGGAAAACAATCACAGAAAGAGAAATCTTATATTACATCTGCTTATGGATATTCTATATCTACAGATTAATTCATCTCTTAACATTTATCTGAGATATTTCTATTTGAAGTTGAAGATGATTAACTGCAAGACAGGTAACCATTCCAGACACATATAGTAAGAGAGTAAATTGACTTAAATGGGATATTTGTATCAGACCACTTCATTCTAGGACCAAAAATAATCAACTGAAGATAATGTGGAAAGAATCTAAGAAATAGAGATATTCGATAAACATAATAATGTCTTCTGAACATAACACAGCAATTGTACATATTGCCTTATACTGGTTATGAAAACATACACAATCCCCATGCACCTTGTCTTAGTCAGGTTTCTATTTCTGCACAAACATCATGACCCAGAAGCAAGTTGGAGAGGAAAGATTTATTCAGCTTACACATTCACAGTGCTGTCCATCAGCAAAAGAATTCAGGACTGGAACTCACACAGGACAGAACACAAAGTTGATACAGAGGCTGTGGAGGGATGTTATTTCCTGGCTTGCTTCCCCTGGCTTGCTCAGCTTGCTTTCTTATAGAACCCAAGACTATCAGCCCAGGGATAGCACTACCCACAATGGGTCCTCCACCCTTGATCACTAATTAAGAAAATGCCTTACAGCTGGATCTCATGGAGGCACTTCCCTAACTGAAACTCCTTTCTCTGTGATAACACTAGCTTGTGTTAAGTTGACACATAAAACCAACCAGTACACAACTCAAATCATATCAGGTCTCTGTATGGAGAGGAGAAGTAGGCATAGTCTCCACCTGAGGTGAAGAGTTATTGACAACTATAGCTGCTTAAAAAGCACAGTTCCACACTTAGGTCTTCCTTCTTCTTGAGCTTCATGTGGTCTGTGAATTGTATCATGTGTATTCTGATCATTTGGGCTAATATCCACATATCAGTGAGTGCTTACCATGTGTGTGTTTTTTTTTTTTTTTTGGTGGTTGCATTACCTCACTCAGGATGACATGTTCCAGTTCCATTCATTTGCCTAAGAATTTCATGAAGTCATTGTTTTTGATAGCTGAGTAGTACTCCATAGTGTAAACGTACCACATTTTCTGTATCCTGTCCTCTGTAGAAAGACATCTATGTTCTTTCTAGCTTCTGGCTTTTCTAAATAAGGCTGCTATGAACATAGTGGAGCATGTGTCCTTGCTATATGTTGGAGCATCTTTTGCTTATATGCCCAGGAGTGGTATAGCTAGGTCCTTAGGTAGTACAATGTCCAATTTTCTAAGGAATCGCCAGACTGATTTCCATACTGTTTGAAATTATACAATAATAATAATAATAATAATAATAATAATAATAATAATAATAATGCACAGTTTCACTTTCTCTAAGAGTATAGATCCTGATAAGTCTACCATGCTCCAGTAGAAGCATGTATTCACAACCAAGAATGTATGACCAATGTAATTTGGAAATGATGTGTGAAAAAAGAAAAAAAAAAAAGAGGACACAAGTCTGGTAGGTAAGGAAGTGGGAAAAGATCTTGGAGCTGTTAGGAAAGGTAGGAAAATGATTAAGTCTCACTGTACAAATTTTCAATTTATTTTTATTGGTTATTTTATTTATTTACATATCAAATGTTATCCCCTTTCCTGGTTTCCCTTCTGCAAATCCCCTATCCCTTCCTGCTGCTTCTATGAGGCTGCTCCCCACCCACTCACCCAGTCCAACCTCAGTGCCCTATTCTTCCCCTACCCAGGGTAATCGACCTCCACAGGACCAAGGGTCTCCCTCCCCACCACTACCCTTGATGCCAGATAAGGCATTCCTTTGCTACATGCAGTTGGAGCCCTGGGTCCCTCCATGTTTAGGTGGTTTAGTCCCTGTGATCTCTGGGCTGGGGGTGGAGATGTCTGATTGGCTAATGTTGTTCTTCCTATGGGGTTACAAACCTCTTCATCTCCTTCAGTCCTTCCCCTAACTCCTCCATTAGGGTCCCTGTGCTCAGTCTGAAGGTTGGCTACAAGCATCCAAATTTGTATTGGTCAGGCACTGACAGAGCCTCTCAGGAGACAGTTATATCATGTTCCTGTCAGCAAGTACTTTTTGGCATCAGCAATAGTGCTGAGTTTGGTGTCTGCAGATGGGATGGATCCCCAGGTGGGGCAGTCTCTGGGCTGCCTTTCCTTCACTCTCTGCTACACTCTTTGTCCCTGTATTTTCTTTAGACAGGGGCAAGTCAGTGTTAAAATTTTGGAGATGGGTGGATGACCCCAGCCCTCAACTGGGAACCATGACTAACCTCTGGATATGGTCTCTCTCTCTCCTTTGTTGGATATTTCAGCTAATGTCATCCCCATTGGGTCCTGGAAGCCTCTTGCTTTCCTTAAACTACCAGTTATAATTTTTTAAATCTTCAATAAATATTAATAATTAAAATGTAATTTTGGAGGGCAGAAAGCTAGTAGGATTTCTACAGGGTATATTAATCACATCCATATCTTTCATATGTTCATGAATTCATGGTAATCTAGAGAATAATATTGAGCAAAGACTTAAAGAAATAACTGAGCTGAATATCAATCAAAGTAGCATTAATAATTTGTCATTGAGTTATTAGATTTATAAAACTATGTCACATTTGACCACAATAATAAAATAATCTTATATATTTCTTGTTGTTTAAGATCTGACTTCTCAATAGAGTCTTTAAAAGCCATAGACAATTGTGATGCCAAATCTAAGACACCACAGATGCCATCTCAGAGTATAAAACCAGCAAATATTTTAATCACTGTAGATGGATAAAATGAGACATTCCATAATGAAGCCAAATTTTATATATATATATATATATATATCACTGTACAAATCTTGTCCTACAGAGAGAATTCAAAGGAAACTTCAACTTAAAGAAGTTAACTACGTTTAGATACGGGCCTCAAATTCCTGATCTTTCCAAGACCTTTAGCATGAAAGGATGCTGAATTTTGTCAAATGCTTTCTCAGCATATAATAAGATGACCATGTGGTTTTTTTCTTTGAGATTGTTTAGATAGTGGATTACATTGATGGATTTCCTTATATTGAACCACCCCTGCATCCCTGGGATGAATCCTACTTGATCGTAGTGAATGATCATTTTGATGTGTTCTTGGATTCAGTTGGCAAGAATTTTATTGAGTATTTTTGCATCGATATTCATAAGAGAGATTGGCCTGAGATTCTCTTTCTTTGTCAAATCTTTGTGTGCTTTTGGTATTAGCATAATTGTGGCTTCATAGAAAGAGTTGGGTAGTGTTCCTTCTGTTTCTATTTTGTGGAACAGTTTGAAGAGTATTGGTGTTAGGTCTTCTTTGAAGGTCTGATAGAATTCTGCACTAAAACCATCTGGACCTGTGCTTTTTTTGGTTGGAAGACTTCCAATGACGACTTCTATTTCTTCAGGGGTTATAGGACAGTTTAGATGGTCTATTTGATCCTGATTTAATTTTGGAATTTGGTATCTGTCAAGGAAATTGTCCATTTCCTCGAGATTTTCTAGTTGTGTTGAATACAGGTTTTTGTAGTAGGATCTGATGATTTTTTGAATTTCCTCAGTTTCTGTTGTTATCTCTCCCTTTTCGTTTCTGGTTTTATTAATTTGGATACTGTCTCTGTGCCCTCTGGTTAGTCTGGCTAAGGGCTTAACTATCTTGTTGATTTTCTCAAAGAACCAACTCCTCCTTTTGTAGATTCTTTGTATGGTTTTATTTGTTTCTACTTGATTGATTTCAGCCCTGAGTTTGATGATTTCCTGCCTTCTACTCTTCTTTGGTGTATTGCTTCTTTTTGTTCCAGGGCTTTCAGGTGTGCCATTAAGCTGGTAGTGTATGCTGTCTCCCCTTTCTTTTTGGCTGCACTCAGGGCTATGAATTTTCCTCTTAACACTGCTTTCATTGTGTCCCATAAATTAGGGTATGTTGTGCCTTCATTTTCATTAAATTTCAAAAAGTCTTTGATTTCTTTCTTTATTTCCACTTTGACCAAGTTATCATTGAGTAGAGCATTGTTCAGCCTCCATATGTATGTGGGTTTTCTGTTGTTTTTGTTGCCATTGAAGACCACCCTTATTCCATAGTGATCTGATAGGAGGCATGGGATTAGTTCTATCTTCTTATATCTGTTGAGGTCTGATTTGTGACCAATTATATGGTCGATTTTGGAGAAGGTACCATGAGGTGCTGAGAAGAAGGTGTATTCTTTAGCTCTAGGATGAAATGTTCTATATATATCTGTTAGTTCCATTTGGTCCAAGGCTTCAATTAGATTCACTGTGTCCCTGTTTAGTTTCTGCTTTCCTGAATGATCCATTTCACAGAGCGGGGTGTCGAAGTCACCCACTATTATTGTGTGAGGTACAATGTGTGCTTTGAGCTTTAGTAAAGTTTCTTTTACGCATGAGGGTGCCCTTGCATTTGGAGCACAGATATTCACAATTGAGAGTTCTTCTTGGTGGATTTTTCCCTTGATCGGTATGTAGTGTGTCTTTTTTGATGACTTTAGGTGGAAAGTCAATTTTATCTGATATTAGGATGGCTACTCTGGCTCGTTTCCTGGGACCATTTGCTTGTAAAATTGTTTTCCAGCCTTTTACTCTGAGGTAGTGTTTGTCTTTGACACTGAATTGACAAATGGGACCTCATTAAATTACAAAGTTTTTGCAAGGCAAAATACACTGTCAAAAAGACAAAGCAGCAATCAACTAACTGGGAAATGATCCTTACCAACCCTACATCTGACAGAGGGCTAATATCCAATATATACAAAGAACTCAAGAAGTTAAACTCCAGAGAGGCAAATAACCCTATTAAAAAATGGGGTACAGATCTAAACAAAAAGTTCTCACCTGAAGAATATCTAACGGCTGAGAAGCACCTAAAGAGATGTTCATCATCCTTAGTCATTAGGGAAATGCAAATCAAAATAACCCTGCGATTCCATCTCACACCAGTCAGAATGGCTAAGATCAAAAACACAGGAGACAGCAGTTGTTGGCGAGGATGTGGAGAAAGAGCAACACTCCTCCACTGCTGGTGGAATTGCAAGCTGGTACAACCACTCTGGAAAGCAGTCTGGTGTTTCCTCAGAAAACTGGGCATGACACTCCTGGAGGATCTGGCTATATCACTCCTGGGAATATACCCAGAGTCTTTACCTGCATGCAATAAGGACACATGCTCCACTATGTTCATAGCAGCCTTATTTATAATAGCCAGAAGCTGGAAAGAACCCAGATGTCCCTCAACGGAGGAATGGATTCAGAAGATGTGGTATATTTACACAATGAAATACTACTCTGCAATTAAAAACAATGAATTCACGAAATTCCTAGGCAAATGGTCAGAACTTGAAAATATCATCCTTAGTGAGGTAACCCAATCACAAAAGAACACACATGGTATGCAGTCACTGATAAGGGGATATTAACCCAGAATCTCGGAATACCCTAGACAATTCGCACATCAATAGATTTCCAAGAAGACAGAAGGAGAGACCCCTGGTCCTGGAAAGACTGGATGTAGGGGAATGCCAGGACAGAGAAGCCAGAGGGTGTTGAATGGGGAAAAGAGGGAGGGAAGGGGGCTTATGTGACACTTGGGGAGGGAGGAAACGGGAAAGGGGAAATGATTTTGAATGTAAATAAAAAAAACTTAGAAAATAAAATAAAATTTAAAATAAAAAAGGTTAACTAAAATTATGAAAATACAGGGAAAAATTTCTCATACGAGCAAGAAAATGGAAGTACACACACACACACACACACACACACACACCCACACCCACACACACACCTCTCATTACCAACACCACCACTACCATTACCATCATAAACAAAAACAACAATAATAAAATAAGAATCAGTGATAAATATAGCTGAATATCAATGCTCTCAATTACTCCACAGAAAAAAAATACACAGACTTATAGATTGTATGCAAAATAGGATCCATCTTCTACTGTGTCAAAGAAACAAACCTCAACATGAAGAGTAGATGATTTTTTTCCCTCCTGATAAAATTATCTCAGGGTAAATGGTTGGAAAAAACATTTCAAAGCAAATGTACCTCAGATGTAAGCTGGTGTGACAATTTCAACATTGAAGAAAATAGATTTCAAGTCAACACTAATCAAAAAGAGATTGGAAAGGATGGTTATGATTCATACTCATCAAAGGAAAGAATACACAAACACAACATTTCAGTTCTTAATTTCTATGCCCCAAACCCAAGGGACACACATGTGTAAAAGAACTATTATTGTAGTTTAATCACATATTTGTCCTCACACACTGATATCATAAGACTTTAATACACCGCTCTCATCAATGAGCAGGATATTCAGAGAAATCTAAACAGAGAAATGCTGGAACTAACAGATATTATGAACCAAATGAACCTAAAAGATATTTATAGAAAATTTCACCCAATACAAAAGTCTTTACCTTCTTTTCAGCATCCCATGGAACTTTTGCCAAAATTAGAGATATTCTTGATAATAAAGCAAGTTTCAACAGATATAAGAAAGTTAAAATAGGGATTGGAGAGATGGCTCAGCAGTTAAGAGCACCGACTGCTCTTCTGAAGATCCTGAGTTCAAATCCCAACAACCACATAGTGGCTCACAACCATCTGTAACAAGATCTGATGCCCTCTTCTGGTATGTCTGAAGACAGCTACAGTGTACGTACATATAATAATAAATAAATAAATAAATAAATAAATCTTTTTTTAAAAAAAGTTAAAATAGCACCCATCATCCTATCACATCACCATTGTTTACAGCTGACAAACTCATCGAAACTCAACAACTGTGAAAAGTGAATCAAGACAGAAATAAATTAAACACCTTCTATAACTGATTGAAAATAAATACAGAAAATACCCTAGACATAAATGACAAAGTGAAAGCAGTTCTACGAGGAAACTCTTTTCCAGTAACATGCCTACATATAAAACGTGGGGAGATCAAATACTTGTAACTTAAGAGTACCACTTAAAACTTTATAACAGAAGAAAGAAGTAACATGCAAAAGGACTTGATTGCCAGAAACTCAGGGCTAAAAAAAATCAACAACAACCACACAGAGAATCATTGAAATAAAGAGTTGATTCTATGAAAAAAAATTCAATAAATTGACAAACTTTTATCCAAATTGACTAGAAGGCAGATACAGAATATCCAAATTAACAAAATAGAAATGGAAATGCAAAAATAACAAGTACTGATGAAATCCAGAGCATCATAAGGACATAATTTGAAAACTTGTACTCTACCAAATTGGGAAATCTATAAGAAATAAATTATTTTCTTTGTGTGTCCCACTTACAAAAGTTAAATCAAGATCATATAGTCAACTTAAACAAACCTATGTATAGACATTATTGAAATAGAAGTAGTGATTAAAAGTATCCCGACAAAAATAAGCCCAGAACCAGAAGACTTTAAAGCATTATACTATCAGACTTTCAAAGAAGTTAATGCAATTATACATCAAACTATACCACAAAATAGAAACCTAATGAACATTGCTTTAATATTTTTATGGGGCAACCATTACCATGATATCTCAGCCACATAAAATCCCAACAATGCAATAGAATTATGGACTAATTTAAGGTAATATCATAGATGTAAAGATGTTCAATAAAATACTTGAAAACCAAATCCAAGAACATATCAAAATATCACTTAGCCTAATCAAGTATGATTCAGCTCACAAACACAGAAATGGTTTATCCTACACTTGAAGAAATGTGCAATATCCAAATCCATCAAAGAAATGTAAATCAAAACTTCTATGAAATTTCATCTTACAAGTGTCAAATAGTTAAACTCAGTAACACAAGTGATAGCTCATGCTGTCATGATGTGGAATATTGGGAACATTTATCCATTGCTGTCCAGAGGACAAACTTGTATAGCCACTATGGAAAAAAGTGTGACATTTCTTCAGATGTGAAAAGCAATCTACCTCAAGAACAAGCTACAACACATTTGGACATACGCCAAAGAGCATTTTCCCCTATCATATGGTCACTTGCTCAGTTATGTTCATGGCTTCTTTAATCACAATAACTAGACTTTGGAAAAAAAATAGATACTCCTCAACAAAAGAATGATTTGAAAATTGTGGTACATTTACACTTTGGAGTATTATTCAGCTGTTTAAAATTGATGTCGTGAAATTTGCAAGCAAACGGATGTAAATTTAATAAAAAAAAATCAGAATGAGGTAATCCAGACACAGAAAGATAAACATAGTACATATTCTCTTATATGTGGGTGTGAGCCACTAAGTTATAACCAAGTTGTAATTCACAGACCCACTGAGGTTAGATATCGATGAAAGGACTGTGAGGACACCTGAATAACCCAGGGAAGGGGAAATAGAGTTGATGGGGGAACTTGAGGCAGGGGTGGAAAAAGGAGAGTCAGATAGGGGTGGGTGATGTAATCATGGAGAGAGTGCAAGAAATGAGTTGTATTTGAGGAGTAGTGTGGAAATATATCACAGCATCTTAAAGTCTTCAAATAATGAAGGAGACCAACTTCCCATTTCCTGTTATCAAAGGAAATCCTTAGTAATAGGACTGGGTTACATACAACTGAGTTATTGGCCAAATGTTTCCACAAACAGCCCAGGGTTTTGCCAGGAAAGAAAAAAACTGCAACTCTTCACAACTGACAGCAATATTTTGTAGCTGATAAACAGTCAAGCATCTCATAGAACATGGAGAAGCCCAGATGGTGCCTACATTGACCCTTTACTCCTATGTCTATTTTTTTGTATGGGAAAGTACTTTACAGGCCAGCAAAAGAGGAACAAATCCACCAACTCAGACAAAAAAACAAACCAAACAAAATGAAACACTTTGATTTGTAATACTGTCCTGCCGGAAAAATATGCTAGATTAACGGAGGCACAAAGCTTACCGAAATAACAAAACTATTTCTGATTTGAATTACAGCCCACTCCTCAAGATCGAATCCATTCACAACGTGGTTTGAGTGACCAAGAACAAATGATGGAATAGTTGAGACCTAGGGTAAACCCTAGTGCTGCTGTTCAAAAAGAAAACAAGAAAAAAGAGTAGTGATAAAATGACTCTTAATTATATTCCTCTATACTCATATATCAGGGCCTTAGTGATCCATCATCAGAGCGACTTCCTCTTACCGAAGATTGGAACAAATACGGAAACTCACAGCCAGGCATATGAAAGAGAGGAGAGAAAGGGAGAAAGAGGATGAGAGGGAAGTAGGGAGGGAGAGAGGGCAGGACAGAGACAGACAGAAACAGAAGGAGAGACAGAGAGACAGAGACTGAGAGAGACAGAAACAGAGAAATAGAGACAGAAAAACATACAGACAGACAGACAGACAGACAGACAGACAGACAGAGACTTTCGAACACTCAGCTTTAAATGGGATGTCATAAACAAGTCCCTCCCCTCAGAGCTCATAAACCCCTTGGAAGAGCAAAAACAGTGTCAGAGGCAGAGAGAATGGAGGTCACCAGGAGAGCAAGTCCTTCTTTGTCAGCTGATGAACACATATGAAATCACAGAGACTGAAGCAGCAATCACAGGGCCTCCATAAATCTGCACCAAGTTTTCCATGTATATATCAGGATTTTTTTTTTTTTTTACACTTTGTATGTTTTTTTATTTGCTCCAGGTGGGGTTAATAGCGGGTCACTTTCCCTCACTCTGGATTATTTCTGATATCACAAGGGGCCTTCAATGTGACTGACAGATTCAAAATCCGGGACAATGTTTTCTCAAGCCATTTTTCTGAGGCAGTCATTTTAGATTCATAATCAAAGGTTATTGCCCAGGTTCCGACCACCTCAGCTGAGCCCCTTTTTAGCAGAATAAGCTAGGCATGGGGCAGGGGTGGAGGTGGGGTAATATGGTTCCTCCTTTGGTTTGTTAAAAAACAAGAGGGAAGATGACACCTTCCCCCCATCCTGGGCTGAAACCCTTTGCACAAAGGGCCAGGTGGAAGCTGATGTCTTTGCTCTTCTTGCTGTTTTGAAAGCACCATTATGAAGTTGAGATGTACAGTAATTAACAGTATCTTTTATACATATTTATATAAACAAGAGGTAACAGTGGCTTCCAGAAACTGGTTTTCTTCAAGGTTTCCTGTGTGGCAGGTACCTGAAATACTGTAGAAAAGTGTCTGGTGTGGTGTTCTCAGCGCCCTGTTGCTAGTTGGGTTCTGTTTGCATGACCAGAAATGCTGTTGTTGGGACTGCTCAGGAGCTGGGAGAGGAGACTCTGCCTCCGAGGGTCTCCATTCTCTTCCTGTTTGTGTTCCTAGCTGATCAGGCTACATTATGAATTTTAACTTAGTATTTTGATGGGACTCCCGAATGTGTGAATGGCCTTGTCCTGGGCTTTTCCATTTTTTTTTTCTTTTCTTTCTTTTTTTTTTTTTTTGCTTTGTCTGACTTTAATGTGATAGTTTTTATTTTATCCTACTATACTTTATAAAAAAGTATGTTGATTATTAAATCTGAGCAATTTAAGTATTTGCACTTTTGTTTGTTTGTTTTTGTCCTTGCTGTCCTTTTGTTTAGTGATGCTGGAATTGAATCCAGGACTTCATGTATGAAAGAAAAGCATATCAGCAAACGAGATAAGTCCCCATCTTCAAGAACTTTAAAACTTTTTTTTTTCAAAAATACAATTTCGATTTTCCTGGAATTGAAAAACAAAGAATATTTATCAATCCTATTTTGATATTGGGTATCTTCATAAATAATTCCACTTCTGTGATTGTATCTATAAACAAAACTTTTTAATATTAAGGGTGACATTCTTTTGAGAAGGAAGTGAACTGCATACAGTCTCTTGTGTTTTCTGTTTGCAATAAATGAAAAAGCCAAATGCTAAATCATTTTCATTTTGCATAAAATGCAGAAAATAATTTCTGTTTCAATATACTAGAATAGGTATCATGCAAAGAGTTTATGTGTGGGAGACATTCCATGGAAAAAACATTCTATCAGTTAATGTAAGTATACCATGAACACATTAGTTATTTTAAGGTGCTGGTGAAAGGGTTAAGTGTTCATACAATTCAAAGACAACACAGTAACCATTTCTTAGGTACAATTGCAACTTTTCAAGAGTGTAACAAAATTCCTGATGCCTAGGACAATTTTCTCTCTATTGGCACCTCTCTGCCCTATGTTCCCAGTCAGTCACAAAAAGGAAAACTAGTCAGAGATGCTGAAACTTGTGTTATTCCTTCCTTTACCAGTTCTGCAGCTTTTTATCAGGAACTGCTCTAGTACATGCTCGGCTGGTGCAGCCTTGACTCCCATAGAAGAAGCCAGCTTACCCACAGATAAACTGTCAATTTTTAGCCTGAATGACACTCAGTAACCCTAACCAAATAGATTCTCACATTACAATCCAAGTCCCAGTAGACTCCATTGAAAACCTTGTAATGGCATAATCAGTATCTTGTCTAAGTGACTTGAGTATCTGTATATGTGAATATAAATGAAAACCGCACAGACAAAAATGGTTTCCATGTCTCTTGTTTCAAACTGACTTGTAAAGTTTGTGTTGGAGACATCCGAAAGAACTTACCTCAAACATTTCAAGAAGCAAGTAGAGAAAAAAGAAGCAGGCTCATTAATCTTATTTTAAGTACATAAATCTCTGATTGTCTTAAGAGGAAAAGTAATTGGAAAACTTGCAATTCCAATATGTATAATATCAACTTAATCAAAACAAGTGGAGCTCATAAAATTAACCCAAATAAGCGTTTTTATTAGTCATAAGTGAAGTGGGACTTGTGCTGGTATAATTCATGATTAACATTTATTTATTGAAAATGGATTTATTGTTTCACTTGGAGAAAGCTCAGAATTTTTAAAACTGAAATAAATCATCCCACGTTTGGTATGAACATTACTTCGTTCTTGAACATGTCTCCTAATAAGTTCTAGAAGATTCACTCATTCATTATGTCAATTTTTGCAGAGGTATTTTGTCCCAGCAATATCATAGATCCAGAATATCGGTGGCTTAGTTGTATACCAACATATTTATCTTTATCGCACTAGAAAGGTTTTCTTAATTTATCAATATTTAGATTACAATTGAAGCATAATTTCTTTATTAATTGGTAGATGTCATTCAGTATCTTTAGACTGCTATGGCAATTGATGTCTTATGGTGTTCCACCTCATATACTCATCCACTTTTCCCATTCCTCTAACTCAGGTGAACATATATGTGTATTTTAGGTTTTCTAATATATTTCTATTACAATAAATCATTCTATCTTTAATTATAGCCCTTGCATCCCAATTGCCACTCCAATAACTCTTTCTATCAGGCACTTTTTCATCTAAGTCTTTTATTAAAGATTTAGAAAATCTAATGTCCTTTGATTGCTGTAGGCACATACCTCATATGCTATGCATATAAATGCACATAAATATCTAATTATACCTTTTGACAATACTGTTAATAGACATCACAGTAGACATGCACATGTATGTGTGTGTATCCATGTTCTCTGCTTATGATTTATATGTAACTTCCTCACTTACACACTTATTTTATTTAAAAGCAAGCTGGAAGAAAACATTTTGTAGCATCTATTATATATAAACTTATTCCTCAAGTATATTATTGGAGAGGTGCAAATTAATCATGATTAATCAGTGCATTTATGCTTCCTTTCCTCTTTACTAAAAATATTTCTAAATACCAACACTGAATTTTTAAGTCATTTTTATTAACTTTGTGATGAAACAAAGAACCAAAATTTCAGGAAAGCTATACGTTTGTTCTCGGTGTATATATTATGAATGTTACCAAAGAGACACTAGTATACAAGGTAAAACAGAACTAATTAAGTATTGTTGAGCTTTGATTTGGAGGAAGTAATAAACTTAGTATGTTAAATATAGCTGTAACCAGAGAATGTTTTAAGTCTCATCACTTGTCTTCAGAGCTAGGTGGCCTGAGAGCACAACCACAATGCCATTGACAAATATTTTTGACACCTGAATAAAATTAATTTTACTAGAATAAGTTAGCAAATATTAATATCAGGGTTGCTGATTTTGCTTTAAACTGCTTATACTTTTCTAAAAATGTGAGTAGACTACTATGTACCTGGTGGTTATTATGCACCTAACTTTATTGCTGATTCTCATCTTCACTTTGACTCTCTCCTTAATTAAGTGCAAACCCCTTGCCTGGAGACAAGAAAATTTGTGAGTGACCAGAAGATTATATTCTCAAGTGACTGGTAGTCCTCTAAAAAGCAAGAAGTGCTAGAGAGAAAATAAAAGCAACAATTTTCACCCTTGCTTCTGCCACATTATATTTCAAGTATGTCAGTTATGTGGTAGAAGCAATTGTGAACATGTTGACATTAAAATGCAAGACAGCCTTTAAAGATACTGCATTCTGATTCACATTAAGGACACTTGATTTTGTCATTTCTTAAACAATATATGTCTTCAACTAAACATTAATTTTTCTTTAGTCTCATCATCTTTAAGCAGGCCTTTTTAATTTGAAATTTATCTCACACTAATTATAAGGTATCCATATATTTTGCTTCTCTCATTTCACTAAGGGAAGATGGAGAATTTCAATCACATCGTATTTGCAGATTTCAGCTTTCTTCAGATTTATTCTGATCAAAGCCCTACATTCCTCTTTTGATCATCATCAGTGACATCGGGTTTCTGTGAACACATCAAGGTGAATGCAACTTGCAAGTCAATAAGGGATTGGAATTATCCTCCCACCAAATATGAATTCCACTGGGCATAAAATTTGTAGAGTTTCTAAAGATCAGATAAGAAATCAGCAACCCTAGAAAGAAACTTTCAGGGATAAGTTAAAATAGAAGTTTATCTTTATACTAGAAATATTAAAATTATTTGGAATGTGTTAAAACCTTTGTAAGTTGAGTGTTTCATATTATTATTATCTAATGCTTATGGTTAAGTCACAGTATATTTGGCTGTGTGGAAAACATGTCAGATTGTTATCCTGATAGCATAGGATTTGTTTACTGTTTTCGTAATGAGATCTATATCAAATAGTATTTTCAATAAACCTCTATGTAAAACCTGATACACTTAATCTTTTACATGGAGAACAGGGAATGCACTTCAGGTTTTTGGTGCGGAACAGGATGTCTGAACAAGAACCAGGTAGCACAGATACTGAGGCCAGTGATTAACAAATGCATGTCATGAAACTAAACATCTTTAGAAGAAGTATAGCAAGCATTTGAGTTAGGAGGCAGTCTTCAGAATAGGGAAATGTCCTTACCAATCATAATTCTAAAAGAAGGTTAGTATTTACATTACAAAAAAATTACTAAGTTCAAATATTATAAAAAGGAATAGCCTGTTAATAAATTAGGACATGGAAAAAGACAAAACATCTTAAAAGAATAAAAATGGTTCATATATACATACATACACACACATATATATATAATATATATATTATGTTTAAGCACCAGAAAAATGAAAATTAACATTAATTATTTATTGCAGTGGGAACAACTGATGCAACTCCAATGGAAATCAGTGTTGGAGTTCCTCAGAAATCTAGGTATAGATCGACCATTTGATCCAGCATTACCACACTTGATCATATCCTCAACAAAATTTATATCCTAAAATAAATAAACTTCTTCTCAATTATGAGGGCTCCTGATCTAATCAAAATAGCCAGGAAATAGAAAAAACCTTATAGTTCTTTCAATAAATGATTATATGATGAAAATATCATACCTTTAGCAAGTGTGAGATAATTCAGATATAAATAAACATGAAATATGAAATTTTCAGGAAAATCATTGGTTATGGAAATCATCAGTCAAAATGAGGAACTCAAGCTCATAAAGAGAAACGCTTCATATTTTCTCACTTCATATTTTTCATATGAATCTTATATTAGTACAGTTAGATAAATATGTTAAATTAGTATATGTATAGATGCTGATGTAAATTTTAAGGGCCTCTGTCAGAGACTTCAAAATAGAGGTGAAATAACTCTGGTGTGTAATGCTTGAAAGGGATAATAGTAGAGCTGTATGAGGGCATTGGAAAGGAGATTGGTATTGTGATGAGTAACAAAAAACAGTAAAAATTTCAAAGGTCATATCAAAACATACTACTGTATAAGATCAAAATAAAAGAAGAGGCTATGGTTTGGAGAACAAGTTGTGCAAATGAGAGTTCAGGGGATGGCAAAAGAGAAGGAGAAAATTGTGTAATCATATCTCAATTTAAAACAGAAGAACATAAAATTAGAAGAAAAATGTTGAAGGCAAACAATGGGTGGAATGAAAATAGACCAAGGATGGATTTGAACAGATAATGTGAATAAATAAAATACTCAAATAGAAAAATAAATAAAATAAAAATGCAGAATTTATATCAGAGAGGTCTGGATGACTCTTACTCAAAGGGGACCATGTAACTGAGATTATATTTCAAGTTTCTTTGTTTTGGTCATGATTTAAAGTTTTGATAAAGAAATCAAAAGTAAAAAAACTGGGATTGATATACTTTCTTCAACTAAATGCAATTTCAAATTTTTAGTAAGTTGATTTGGACAATTACAAATTTTAGAATTAAAATATTTGGAAATTTAAAATATATCACTTTTCTCCCTGTAGCAAGGATTTGTTGTCTACAAAGAGAAGTCACCATGATGAGGTTTGAGCAACTATT